>CM063511.1:149388415-149413415 GCA_032207245.1 Pardosa pseudoannulata | reverse complement strand
GCAGATCCTAAGACGTGATAAGAGACTTATAGGTAGGTAGGAATTACGTAGAAAAGTAGATAATGGTTCCAGACTTTCGTCAAGCCGCGGTAACTCAGTCAGCGATCTCGTAACTGAAAGGTTACGGGTTCGGGGTTCGAGCCGGCTTAAGATCCACCGTATTTGATAAAGGTGACTGGAGACGTAAAATAGGTTCTTGGTCACCATGTCCTCCAAGTTCTCAATCAATACCTGTAGGGGTGGCAGGCCAAGCCTATGAGTCTTCTGCTTCTAAATTAAGAGGACCCACTTAAGCAAAGTTGTTCTTTCACTCTAGCGGTACTCATTAAAAACATTATTATGAATTGGAATAGTTTGGTAACTAAGATATTGTTTGAAAAATTCCGTATTCTTTAATTTATAGATATATCTGTGAATTTCAAAGATATCTGAATTTTCTTTTAAAATATTCTCCTATTTTGTGAACCCGGAAGCTGTCTGAACAAGTGAGATCTGCAGACGATGGATATAAAAAACCTTTATTGAAGCTCCGTCGCTCTGGACATAGCCCTGGAGCTCTCATACCTGACTTTCATGGGCCAAGCCCTCTAAGTCAGATTACTGTGAATGCATGGAATGAGACATAACTGATATATTCCAACACGATATTGAGGATAAGAATCGAATTGATGTTAGGAGATATAACAAGTAAAAATTAGTTTATAATAAGCTAAGGTTCACGAGTTCAGTGAAGGCAAGAAAAACACATAAAGTTTAAGTTAAAAGAATATACTAAGGTTAGGTAAGCAATTTAAGAAGTAAACACAGTAGGTTAAAGAACAAACTAGGTTAAGATAAGATAAGTTAACTAAATTAATAACATTTTTTCTTTTCTAAATACATTAAAACAAGAGAAAATAGAAGCATTCGAGATATATAGTAGGATATAACCGTTAAGTCCGAAGGATCCAGCTAAGTGCTAGGAAGAATTTGATTGGTTCTCATGAGCCATTTATGCAACATAAGAGAAGCTCCGTAAAAGCATAGTTATATATCAAAGATTTATACTTAGAAAGTTTCTTGAATTTCTAGAAAGGAGCACCCCTTTGCCTTTATATCGCATATCTCAAAGCGTGCTTAGTTTATCCTAGTGGCATCAGAAACAACAACAGAAGCTTATAGGTTTGGTTTGGAATACTACGGTCTACTTTTTACTACACAAGTGCTAATGACACTGGGACCTACCATTAAGGCCAATTTAGAACGGCTACTAACATCCAATCAATCAAGCTCCAAAGCGGGCCCATATAGCCGTGAGGCCCTCCAGGCTTATCCCATCGGCGGTGGGCAGATCGCAAGTACAGTACTATTCAACCCTGCACTAAACCCTTCAACGAACTCGTAGCGCGCATGTCGCGCCGCAGACGCAATTCACGAGCGAACGCAGAAGACGAGCACTGAATGAGGGAGAGAATTTGGAAAACTACTGGATACTTAGTGAACCTTCTGACACTGGAATTAGTGACGGTGGAGCGAACTACGAGAGCCAGAACAGAACATCCATGCCATCTGCGGGATTCGAACCCTCGAACTCCGGTACCGAAGAGAAGCACTCTATCATTCGATGAAACTAATAGGCAGGAATTACGTAAAAAAGTTCCAGATCTTTTTATGGTACTTAACAAACATGCCTCCTATATAGAAATATTTGGAAGGATACAAGCAGAGGAAACACACTTATACTTTTTAATAATTAAAAAGTTTAAAATTATTTTATAAACTGAATATATAAAACTTATCCCTGAACAAAAAGAAAGCGAACGTTTTATGACTGTGACTGCATGCTATTAAAATACAATCTTCACTCCACGACCAATCTCACACGACGAATCACTGTGTGGTGGTACAAATTATACCGGTTAGCAATTACACATTTCTGTCGTTTGAACTGGTTCTTTTAAAGTAAGGTACTACCTGGTACGGGCAGTAAAAAGCGTCTGGGTCACAAATTTCGAAAAAATGATTTTTTTCATTTTTTCATTTTTAAAAATGCTAAGTGTTTTTGTAAATAATATTAAACCACGCGCTTGTACGATAATTGTATGAGAAGATGCTTCATTTTTTGTATCATAATATAGTCTCCACCACTCCCTCTTTATTGAAAAATATTCTCAAATAAAAGCTTTGTATGCTAAGCAGCTATGTTAAAAAATGATTATATAGTCAGTTAATTTTAAAGTTATTTTACATTAATATCATCAATTAAATCTTTATGAGAGCTTAAAATTGAGAGAAATGTATCAAACGGTTGATATTTTTAAAAAGATTAGTACTGGAAACTTATAGGTTTGGTTTAGAATGCTACGGTCTACTGTTTTGCTCACAAGGGCAAATGGGAACCGGACCTACTGCTTAAAGTCGATTCCGAATGGCTACGAACATACATTCAACAGCGGTATTATTTTACTGTATTTTTAACATACTGTATTTTTATATACAAATGAATAGAGAAAATCGGGACCAAGTGATTTCGATAACAATAAGCGATTGATAACATTAACCGCGATCACATTAAGCGGAGTGCACTGTAATATACTTTGTACATTTTCTACATATCGGTATTTCACAGTTAGAACACATATCTCCAGTTTTTGCTTCCACTCTTGGAAGAAGTAAGAAACTATATGCACAAATTAATACAATGTTATATAGTCATGGATTTTTATGAAGAATTCAAATTAGGATAAAAGTGAAGAAATTTATTTGGATTTCGTTAATAACTTTGTTCAGAAAATTGGATTCAAAATAGCTTGATTCAAAATGACCCATTCTGCAGTTGTAGTGTTAAATGCATAATAATAATCATATAATGTTTGTGCAAAAAATTCACTACAAAGCAATGATAATTTTAATATCACTAAACTTCTTAAGGAGAGTTCAGCCCTATTTTTTCACCTAAGGCAGAAGAAATGAAATTAGCAGCCGTTGTATACAATGAGAAGAACATGTTTTAAAAAATGACCTATCGTAAAATATGACTGAAGATAAGTAAACTGTGGAATTTTGTATTCGGTATGAGATATTCTCATTATGTGTCATATATTATAACATGCACTGTAGATAAATGTGTTGTAAAAGAATCCGTTTTCTCTTGACAGTTGTATTTCACGCCCTTCCCCTTCTTTTTTCTTCTGGATTATCTATTTACATTGCTTGTTAAAGAAATGGTGTACTTATGAAAAGTAGAATATTTTTCGAGGCAAATCTTTTAATTATATCTGGACGTTTGGATGTCTTCTGGATTATCTATTTATATTGCTTGATAAAGAAATGGTGTACTTATGAAAAGTAGAATATTTTTCGAGGCAAATCTTTTAATTATATCTGGACGTTTGGATGTCTTCTGGATTATCTATTTACATTGCTTGTTAAAGAAATGGTGTACTTATGAAAAGTAGAATATTTTTCGAGGCAAATCTTTTAATTATATCTGGACGTTTGGATGTCTTCTGGATTATCTATTTACATTGCTTGTTAAAGAAATGGTGTACTTATGAAAAGTAGAATATTTTTCGAGGCAAATCTTTTAATTATATCTGGACGTTTGGATGTCTTCTGGATTATCTATTTACATTGCTTGTTAAAGAAATGGTGTACTTATGAAAAGTAGAATATTTTTCGAGGCAAATCTTTTAATTATATCTGGACGTTTGGATGTCTTCTGGATTATCTTTTTACATTGCTTGTTAAAGAAATGGTAAACTTATGAAAAGTAGAATATTTTTCGAGACAAATCTTTTAATTATATCTGGACGTTTGGATGTCTTCTGGATTATCTATTTACATTGCTTGTAAAAGAAATGGTGTACTTATGAAAAGTCCAAATGGAAAAATTGTAAATAGAAATTTCTTGAAAAGTTGTTTATAAGATTGCCATCTACCTATTTTTTAAAAGGAAAACTCGTTCTAAGAAAACAAACTCTACAAGCTATTTTTTAACGGTATTTAAAAATTTAAAAACGAACGTTAAAGGGTAAAAATGGAAGGAAGATTTTAACCCTAGAAAGCCAACCACTTGTCTTTATGGCAATGTAACATCTATTATCAAACTTTTTAAAATTTATTTTAATGCATGACAATGCGAGAAATAAACACGCTTTCATTTTAAAAATGATTTATAGGACACAAAAAGTTATTTTAAAAAATTGCTATTTAAATAACAAAACGTCTCGGAGACATGAAGTTAGAATTCTAGGATTCAGATGTTTTTATGGAATCCTCTAGCTCCATGTTAACCTATGGAAATATGGCCCTATTTCTGGAGGGCTTACATATTTCTTTTAATAAATTTCACTACGTACAGAGAGGGAAATTCACCAGAATAATGCCTGATTAAGGCTTGCAACTGCTGAGGTACTTCCAAAACGGTGAGAAAAGTGACAAATAATACAGAATAAGTGACTAAAAAGTGACTAAACATTGAAAAAAAAAGCGATTTTTTTTCTCCTTTTGATTACAGATGCTATTAAGATTTTTCTATTTATTTTAATTCTAAATCAAATGGTTCATGCAAGATATAATTTTAGCGTCAAATACAAAAAGGTTAAAAATTTTGTTTAACACAACTCAACATTGCTTTTTATTCAAGAATATCTATAAATTTGATTTGAATACGCACAATACATTAATTTTATAATCACAATTTTCTGTATATATTAATGATGTTTTGAAATATGTACATAGCTAGATTAGAGTATCTAAACAAAAATTGTGAAGGAAAAAAAAAAGAGAAATGTGTGCTTTGACGTAAATTATTTTAATGTATTAAATGTACATTTCAGTATAAATGTAGATTTCAGGAAGTTCTTTACGACTTTTTAAAATCACTAAATTCTGGAAACCATATGGCTAATTACATTTTAATAAGAAAAATAAGATTAGAGCATCACACTTTTGGTCTTTTATTAAAATATTTTGTTATTAATTCAGATTTTCTTTTTTCAACAACAGACTTTTGCTGTGATACACCATGAAAAAAGTGATTGTTTACTTAAAAAAGTGATCAATTGTTAAAAAAAAAAAAGTGACTAAAGGTGAGAAAAGTGACGGAACTGCAAGCCTGCTGATTAAGAAACCCAATGGCGTTTGGGTAGCGGTTTGTGTTCCCAAAATACAGGTCCGAGGTTCGATCCTCTATTCCAGGGGTGCCCAACTAAATCGGTTGGTGAGCCAAAAAACAATTTACTGAATTGAGGTGGGCCGCACATATAAAAATGAAACAACAAATTATTCAAAATGATTTATTATCGTACAATATTCAAAGCATGCATTTTAACAATGCCAGCTACGACTGTACATAAAAGTTGTGTTATACATATATCATAACTACAATGACAATAAACATTAACTATACTGTATTTATAATCACCCCCAACACCTTACCTTCCTCCCAAATCACGAGGGTTAAAATATTATTATTATTATTATTATATTATATATATATATATATATATATATATATATATATATATATATATATATATACTATAAATATATATTGTAGTTTATTCACAAGCACTACCACATGTATTATTTTAAAATTAATGCAAGATTTGTATTTATATTTTACTAGAGATTTTGTTAATATTGAGAGAATATTCTAGAACACTCAAATTTCAACGTAACCTATCCAACCCTACTCAAAGACCAGGTTTACGTTGGTTACTATCAAGCCTTAACGTACATAATATGTGATATTTATTATTGTAAACATTAACAACTAAAATTCTCTGTTTCAACTGTATATAGTCAAAATGACTTAACCCCCCGAGTGGAACATACCGAGGAAAAAAAGCCTCCAAAAAATACGCTAAAGATTTATTGTGTCAATGGCCAAAGGGTTCTATGATTTTTTACTTCACCCTTTGTCGACTAGAATGGAATACGGGAAACCCTCCCTCGTTATTGTCCCTTTACTTCCGGTTATAAATAGATATATAAAATAGATATTATAGATTGTTATATTTTAATACACATAAAGCTCGTCAAGTCTCGAAGATCATCCCATAAGAAATAAGGGATTCTAAAAGTACAAATAAAAATATTCTTTAATAGAATTATTTATGTTTTTTTATGAAAATCATCCAAGATATTTAATTGGTGCAATTAGAGATACATCTGTTACCGCAAATGAAATACTTCGAAATAGAGATTTACAAATCCATGAAAAGCTATCAGCGTCTTTGTGCTTCAGGGAGTAGGGGTGCATCCCTCAATAAATGTCAGTCAAAGAGGGGTGCAGTTCCTAAACAATCGACCTGACCCTCCTAATTCATAACTCCACGGGGGAAAACACTGGCAGAAATGTACATTACATCCCTTTTCGGAATGTTTTTGGAGGTCGAAAATTGTACGTGAAACCGCTTTGAAGACATCATCAGTTTGGCGGAATTGTACGTGCGAACCGTTTAGAGGGTTAAACTATATAGACAGTTGAAAACTTCATGGGCCGCAAAAAGTTTGTAAATGGGCCGCGGGTTGGGCATGCCTGCTCTATTCGATCGATTATTCATAATCAACTTTTTAATCCAACTTATTTATTAAATACTACTAAATTTCTTATCTCTAAAGGAATAATGAGATATGCTTTGTATTAAAAACATTTATCGATAACCCACAAATATATAAATATACTTTATAATAACATCCCAACTTATGACCCCCAACCCCCCCAAAAAATGTGAAATTTACTAATCAACGAAAAGCAGGAAAAGGAAGATAGATATTATTTATTACTTTTTTTTGTCAAATTCAGTAGAAAGGATAGACGAAAAAACCAGCTAGGGAAAAATTTTAAGCCGGTGACAAACCAGTTTTTTTTTTCTCCCTCTAAACGAGGAAACTGGTTCGCCAAGCACAGATCTTAAGAAGGAAGGAACAAGGGTTAAAAATTAACATCAGTGGAGAGAAAGAAAAAAAAAAGTATCAAGTAAAATAAGACGTGGAGGGAGGGGTCCTACGTTCGGAACCAAAAAAATAAAAAAATAAAGAGTGAATATTAATGGCCGTGTGGGAACTGAGTTCATGAGCAAGCCAGCATGATACGCATACAGGAAGAAAAGAAAAAGTGCACCTGGAAATATGGGTTACCAGGTAAGGGATGAAGATTCGAATGGGAAACGTTCGGAAAGGGGAGGGGGTCACTGAAGCTAGAGAGTTCGGGAAAATACAGCCAAATCAACTACTCTAGAGATAAACGTAAATCAATCTGTCTGTCTGTCTGGGTGTGTATATGTGTATACATGTATGTATGTGTATATATGTATATATATGTATGTGCATCTGTGTGTATACGTACGTATCTATATGTGTGTGTATTATATATATATATATATATATATATATATATCAGTATATATATATATATATATATATATATATATATATATATCAGTAAAAATTAAAGATGGTAGGGGTTCTAGATTATGAGAGTGGGGTCGTTTTGTTTCCGGTTTTGATGGTCACGTGACAAGGCGAGAGACATTATCCCATTACATGACGGAATGTAGAGTGTGGCGTAAGGCCTAAGAAGGCTGTACGTATTTCTATATGGAAATAGAAGATATGTTGGCTACTACTATTTTATGATTATTGTGATTGGCGACAAACTCCTGAATATGATACAAGTAACCAGAATATGTTACACACACACACACACACACACACACACACACACACACACACACACACACATATATATATATATATATATATATATATATATATATATATATATATATATTCTGTATTTATATGTAAGTATATTCTGGCTCAGCAATCCGAAATGTCTAAGTCAATCTTTATGAAATTTTCGAAGGTTTTACGTAAATCCTAGAAAGATTTCAGGTTAAATTGATCTTAGGTCAAGATAAGGTGGTAATATATATGCATATAAATAAACACCATATAAATATATATATATACATATACACATATAAATACATACATATATGTATATACATAAACGCTATATAAATACATATATACATATATATAAACATAAACTCCATATATATTTATATATATACATACATGTATATACATATACACATATAAATACACACATATATGTATGTAAACATACGCATATGAATCCATATATATATATATATATATATATATATATATATATATATATATACACTTTTATCAGGTTTGCTTGATTTATGTCTCCTTGATATAGAAGATTAAATCATTTGATTCAAATAAATTACTGAAATCAAGAATACATTTTTTTAACTTTAAGATTTTTTTAGCACACTCATATCAAAAAATGAAAAGAAAATGCAAGCTTGTAGTTTTGTTTAAAGATAAAGTATAACATTAAAATTGCAGTAAGCAATTTTTTTTTATTGGTATTTGATCTCTATCCTCTTTTTATTCATAACTTCAACTTAACGAAAGGGAGTGACAGATTTTTTTAAAAACATTTTGCATCATTTTGCTATCAAATCAATAAATGCATTTTACTAATATTTTTTATATTAATTCAATGCTAATTCAATAAATAGTCTTCGTTGTTATAAATTGTGAAGGGGGGAGTCACAAAAATTGGACTTGCCACAGGTACACAACTGTCTCAGTCGAACTCTGAGTGATATAACTATACCCACTTTAATATTTTCAACACCCGAGTGCTCTGTATTAATGCCAACTTCTTACTAATGAGTTCGTACGATTTCTGACAGTTATTAATTAGGATGTAAATAGTGCGTGTCCACAAAATGCGCGATGTGTATAGTTGGTTGGTTTGGAGCGTTACAGTAAGTTGCGAACATTCATGCCACCAGTAGGATTCGATTAGTTTGGTTTAGAGCGCTACGGTCTATTTGGCTACACGAAGACTAATGACACAGGGACCTAATGCTTAAAGCCGATTCCGAACGGCTATGAACATCCATGCCTTCAGCGGGGTTGGAACCCGCGAACTCTAGTTCCGAAAACTAGAGCTCTACCCATTGCGATGCGGATGAGTTGTGGTGACCAAGAGGTCCTGAGTATCTTTACCAAACGATACTCCGGCAGGTGCAGCATCCCCAGCTGTGGTCCACAACAGCGACCCCCCCCCTCCACTATTACAATAGATCATATCCAACTATTGTAGGTAGGTGCTTAAAGTGTCTTTTGAACTGGTTTTATTTGCGTGATTGTGTTATTCTTTTCCCTTTTCATGTAAGCAAAGAAATATCCGTTTTTCAACACCAACCTTGAACATACGAAGGTAGGAAAGGTATTTGAGTTGCTTGGGCTGGATTGTTTAAGAATATATTGTGAAATATTGATATTCTTTAAATATCGCGATAACAATATATAAATTTCTAATCTGCTGATATATACCCCGACAGCGATATTGTTTTTCCTCCTAGTGTAATACCATAGATTGAAAAAGACATTCTGAATATTCCGCATATATCAATTTAAAACTTGAACCGCGCGAGATTCGGTCTGCTTAACCCCACAGCAGAATACTTTTCAATGTTCTGCAACAGGCTTTCAGATAATCAAAAATGTTCTGCAGGAGATATATTTATTTTATCATATATTTACTCTCTTACAATATTATTCCTATTGTGGTACATTTTCATCTTTACCAATATATATATATATATATATATATATATATATATATATATATATATATATATATATATATATATATATATATATATTTAATAAAACAATGCTGCCTGAAATTTAGAAAAATACTTGTATTAAAACCAAGATATTAACATAGAATTTACTGTCCTGTCAATTACGTTTGATGTAAGATATTTTGAGATATCACTACGACGATAAAAATGGGACTGATAATTTGGCCCAAATATTAATGAAAGGGAAGTTTTTAATAATTTTCGGACTGCTCTGTGTCCTGGTGAATGTCCGTTGCAAAAAAATAAACATTCTTTTATCAGTTGTCCCAATACTAGTTTCATCACCATCATTTACATTATGCCTATAGAAAACAATTTTTCGATTGTTGATCCCCATGATTCGCAAATAGCTTCTGATATAGGAATGGATATAATGTGTATGAAGAAATTGATAAATTTAAGGATCTCTGGTTTTAATTCATTTACAGCTTGCACTAATATACATTGCATTAAAAAAAAAACATTCTCTTTTGCCGAGAATGATCAATTGCATCAAAAATTCAGTTACGAAAAATTTGATATTCAAAAAATAATTCATTCTTTTCTTCTTTTTCCGCAAATTGTTCTGAAGCGGAGCTAGTTGTTCTGCAGTTGACGTGCGTAGCAGTTTTTGGCACATTCTGCTTCGGGGCTGTTTAAATCCACGGGTTTGGTCAAACTTACCCCGATTAATAGGAACCCATGTTTTTATTTAAAAAGTACACTGTATTTACACACAATAACATTTATTCGTTTTAGACATTAAATTTTTATAATAATTGATAAAATGTACTACAATATCGAAAAGTATACACAGTTAGAAATATATAAATACAATTTAATGGAATTATTTAGTTTCTTACACAGTTCAGGCACAGAATTGGCAACTTTTTTTTTCATATATACTTTGTACATATTGGTATTTTACAGTTAGAATAAATATCTACAAGTTTTGTTTCCAGATTCGGAAGCTTAGTAATGAACCCTTTTTCGGAACTCTTCTTTTTTTGGCCACGATGACTGTATTTGAGTTGCATTTGGCAAGCAAGTCGTAGCAATTAAAAAAAATACGGGATATCTCTCCCGTGTAATAGGATAAGAATATTTTTAACAGCGTGATTGTGTTATTCTTTTCCCTTTTCATGTAAGCAAAGAAATATCCGTTTTTCAACACCAACCTTGAACATAAGAAGGTAGGAAAGGTATTTGAGTTGCTTGGTAGGGCTGGATTGTTTAATAATATATTGTGAAATATTGATATTCTTTAAATATTGCGATAACAATATATAAATTTCTAATCTGCTGATATATACCCCGACAGCGATATTGTTTTTCCTCCTAGTGTAATACCATAGATTGAAAAAGACATTCTGAATATTCCGCATATATCAATTTAAAACTTGAACCGCGCGAGATTCGGTCTGCTTAACCCCACAGCAGAATACTTTTCAATGTTCTGCAACAGGCTTTCAGATAATCAAAAATGTTCCGCAGGAGATATATTTATTTTATCATATATTTACTCTCTTATAATATTATTCCTCTTGTACATTTTCATCTTTACCAATATATATATATATATATATATATATATATATATATATATATATATAAATAAAAATATTTAATAAAACAGTGCTACCTGAAATTTAGAAAAATACTTGTATTAAAACCAAGATATTAACATAGAATTTACTGTCCTGTCAATTACGTTTGATGTAAGATATTTTGAGATATCACTACGACGATAAAAATGGGACTGATAATTTGGCCCAAATATTAATGAAAGGGAAGTTTTTAATAATTTTCGGACTGCTCTGTGTCCTGGTGAATGTCCGTTGCAAAAAAATAAACATTCTTTTATCAGTTGTCCCAATACTAGTTTCATCACCATCATTTACATTACGCCTATAGAAAACAATTTTTCGATTGTTGATCCCCATGATTCGCAAATAGCTTCTGATATAGGAATGGATATAATGTGTATGAAGAAATTGATAAATTTAAGGATTTCTGGTTTTAATTCATTTACAGCTTGCACTAATATATCTTACATTAAAAAAAAAAAAACATTCTATTTTGCCGAGAATCATCAATTGCATCAAAAATTCAGTTACGAAAAATTTGATATTAAAAAAAAAATAATTCATTCTTTTCCGCAAATTGTTCTGCAGCGGAGCTAGTTGTTCTGCAGTTGACGTGCGTCGCAGTTTTTGCCACATTCTGCTTCGGGGCTGTTTAAATCCACGGGTTTGGTCCAACTTACCCCGATTAATAGGAACCCATGTTTTTATTTAAAAAGTACACAGTATTTACACACAATAACATTTATTCGTTTTAGACATTAAATTTTTATAATAATTGATAAAAAAAATGTACTACAATATCGAAAAGTATACACAGTTAGAAATATATAAATACAATTTAATGGAATTATTTAGTTTCTTACACAGTTCAGGCACAGAATTGGCAACTTTTTTTTTTCATATATATTTTGTACATATCGGTATTTTACAGTTACAATAAATATCTACAAGTTTTGTTTCCAGATTCGGAAGCTTAGTAATGAACCCTTTTTCGAGACTCTTCTTTTTTTTTGGCCACGATGACTGTATTTGAGTTGCACTTGGCAAGCAAGTCGTAGCAATTAAAAAAATACGGGATATCTCTCCCGTGTAATAGGATAAGAATATTTTTAACAGTTACACCTATCTATCTATCTATAGATAGATAGATAGACAGATGGACAATTATTTGTCCGTGTATATGTGTTCTTTACATCAGCGGTCAGCAAACTTTAGGGCTTCAGGGACTACTACATATTTAATTTTTATAGGGATTAATGAAATAATTTTTTACAGAACATTCGGGAATGTCGAAATTATTTTTTTTTATTTCGATTACTTATTTCAAACTAGTTTGCATCATTTAATAATCTTTAAATCTGAGGACATCCCTAAGCTCTGAGTGATAATTCATCTCAAATTGTCACGCCAACTGCAGCCTTTTTGCCGACGATCTGGCGACGAACTATCAATTTTATGAATTTAAACAGCATAATAATCCGATTATAAATACAAAATGTACATATTAAAAGTAAAAAAGCTGTATCGTAATTTAAAAAAAAAACTTTCATTAGTTACTTTATTTTTACTAAAGAAATATGAGTACATAATATCTATTTGTTTTTCCTCACTTATTATGAGTTTTATCTATTTTATTTGAATCTAGAAAAGAAAAAAATGATTATTAGTTTGAAATCCAATCTTCACTATTTATTTTTCGATTACATAACACCCAAGATTTAAAAAAAAATAATAAAAAACATAATTCATAAGTTCTGTTAGCTTTCATATTTTAATCTGAATGTTAATTTAATTAAAACTTTTCGTTGGCTGTGTTGCAGCTTCCAATAAATAATCATTCGTTTTTTTTCTGCGGGCCATCAAAAATTTTTCGTGGACCACCAATTGGGGACTGCTGCTCTATATTCCTAAATAGCTAGATCAATCTTCGCAAAATTTTGCATGTGTTTCAGATCCGGTAATATTTTAGGGATTGTAAAATTTTTTGGACATCAAGGGCGTGTGGAGATAGAACTTTTTTTTTTTAAATATAAATTGCGTTTGGCGATTCTGATTTGGCACCATTTAATATATTTTGCTTTTAATTACGTGCTAAAACATTTGAAAATTTTTTAAAAACACTTAATTTATCTGATAGCGATTAAAATATTTTCAGAAAATCCAATTTTTCTTGCTTTTCGGCAATATTTACTTTTTATTTACTTTTATCAATTTGGATATTTTGCTTTTAATTACGTACTACGACATTAAAAAATTAAAAAAAAATTTAATGTATCTGATAGAGATTAAAATGTTTTCAGAAAATCCAATTTTTCTTACTTTTTGTTTGATATTTACTTTCCTATTTCATTTTTATTTCAATTTTGATTTGGTTTATTTTTTATTTCGATTACGCTAATTTTATTAAAATCTAATTTTTATACGCCAATCTCATTCCATTGGTAACAATGTTATAGCTTAAAAAAGTATTTTACATGTATGTCACGTGAGTACCATTTTTATTTACAGATACATTTGTGATCTTTAATCCGGCAAAAGAATTCGGTGCTTTTCCTTTAGTTCGTGCAAGGATAAATCGCCAAATACAATTCTTTTTATTTCTTCAGCTCACGTGGAAAATTAAATGCAAATAAAAGAGTTATTCATTTTAGGATAACGAGTTGATTTTATTTTCGAAATTGTTTATATTGCTAGATTAATATAATCTAAAAACTAATTTGAATTTTGATATAAATATAAAATTTATTATCTAAATCGAAGGCTGAGCGCGAAGCAGCTAGTTGGAAGATAAAATGTATCTCATACGGTTCGTTCTTGCCAAATAAGAAACTGTTTCTGTATTTGGATCAATCAAAATATTTTGTCAACAAACTGTTAGATAATCATATTACAGGATAAGGCAATAATAATAATATAAGGTAATCAAGATATGTTTCAAATTTTGTCAGACTTTAATTTCCGAAAAAAAAAAATTACACAGAGATTCTTTAATTTTAAAATGTTAAATATTAACTTATAGAAAAAAATAGTTTATTCAAAATATATTTTTTTTTCTTTTAAGAAAAAGTAGTTTTGAAGGTATTTTAAAATCCAGTATCAAAGTAAAATATATTAAATATATGTATAATGCACTATTAAATCATCTCCATGTACAATGATGAATTGTCTTTTCATAGAGTAGAATTTTAACTTCATAAAGTTTTGAATGTAAAATATTAAGTAAGGTTTAGTATATTAAAAAACAAACAAAATAAGAGTGTTTCAAAAGAAATAATATTAAATTACGAAAATTTATTTAAAACTAAATACGATTTTGGAGCGCTACGGTTTACTATTTTGCTTACGAGAGCTAATGAGGCCGGGACTGCTTAAAGCCAATTTCTAACGGCTACGAACATCCATGCCAGCAGCGGGATTCCAATCCGCAAACTCCGGTACCGAAGAGCAGTGCTCTACCATTTGGCTATTTTAAAGGACAGGAACCTTTTTTAAATTTTGATTTTAATCAACGCTGAGAGTCAAAACTTATCGATCATAATTTATAATGAGTATTTTTTTTAATTATTCGAATTATGATTTTTTAAATTACGATTAAGTATTATAATTTTAAAAAGTAAAGAGATTTTTAACTGAGAGGGCAGAGTGATTAATGAAATAATTTGTTACAGAACATTCGGCATGTCGAAATTGTTCATTTTTTTTTTAATTTCGATTACTTATTTCAAACTAGTTTGCATTCCCTATATAATAATAGCCTAAGTTACCTGTCCGTCTGTTTTTTATGAAGCGGTTGAACCTGGAATGGAAAGAGGCATCCATACTGAATTCTTGATTAGGGTTAGCAACGTTCGAAATCCACCCTTTTCCCCTTTTAATGCCATTACTTCAAGTCCTATTTTTCCCTGTCAAAAGCAGGCGATTAAATTTATCACTTTGTCACATTATAAATAGGTAAAAATAACATTTTTTTTCTATCATTATGACGTCATTCCTTTATCCATCTCGTTTAATCATTTCTTATTTTAAATTATTTAAATATCGTCTGCATTATTTCATGCGTTTTATCACTGAACTTAGATATTACGTACATAATTTTCTTTTATATTTGGCTTAAATAATAGATTATACATATGTGATACATATGTGATAATCTTAAATTTAATCATCGAATATTTTTTGTTGCAATGAAAATTTTATCACCGGTATTAGCAACAAATTCTGTCTACCTCCAAGCTGTAGTGGAAATGACAGTTTCATTCCTTTACTTCCATTAATTACTGTGGGGAAAAAATTGGGAAGAACTTAACGATGATTATGACGTAGCTAAGAAAACTTTGAATTATCTTTCTAAATAAATTAAACGTGATTCTAAACTGCCTTCACGGTATCGGGAGACTTTAGAGGAGTATGGAGATAAATTAATTTTTGAGCGTGTACCAGTAATTTTCAGCTAAGAAACAAACCATTTTTTTTATCTGCTTTATAGGGTACTTTACAATTCTGGAAAATGAAAAATTTTACGGATCCCGTCATATGACGGGCAATATGCTAGTCATTTAATAATCTCTAAATTTAAAGACATCCCTAAGCTCTGAGTGATAACGTACCTGAAATTGTCACGCCAACTATAGCCTTTTTGGCGACGATCTGGGGTAATTCTTTAACTCATTTGACACGACTCTTCTCCCCCCCTTCTTTTTTTTCTTTAGGGAAAGGGGGTGGGGTATTCAGCTGTTACCATTTCCGTCAAGCTGATCCCCCTCTCCCCCCTTCTTTTTTTGGCAGCTGGTGGTTTGAAAAGGGGTGTCTCTAAAAGATTCCCATGCGTAAAAGAAGTCGGAAAAAACCTTTACACAATAGGAAACTGATGTGAGATCATTCAGGCAGCAACCGCCGATACGGAGGGATGGGAACAGAGCAGAACTAGAGGGATTTACATCATTTCCGACAAAATACGCATAAAATTTAATCGCTACTAGCCGTCTTTTCCAATGCACTTCGCTTTTCATTTTTTTGCTTCATTTTTTTTCCCCTACGAAAATTTTTTCCTAACCATGTCCCAGTTGCTTGCGAAAATGGTTTAGTAAGAGAAAAGGAAACCCGTTTTTCGAGCTTGGAGAACAGATTTGATAGGAATAGTTAAGTAAACCCCACGGACTCCTTATTGATTTATTTTTTCCTTTGGCTTAAAAATAACCCTCGCGGGACCATTTAGTAGCCCTAACAGTCTTAAAGAAACCTGTTTCGCAAGCTGCTTACGAACCAGCAGGTTACATATGTGATGTTATAATTTTGTTTTATAGGGGGCTGTCGGGTAAGACTTACCAAATATGAGAAATAAGACATTACTTGTCCGACCTGGCTTAATTCGAAAACGAGACCTAGCGTTGAAGCGATATTAACCCTTTAATGCCCTATGTTGGCAACATATCCAATTTAATCTTCTAAAATACTGTTAGAATAGTAATGAATTTTCAATACAAAGGGTAGGCATGATTTAAATCAGTTGATTTTTTGTGAAAAAAATCATTGATTTAAATCATTTTTTTCATTTCTTTTAAAGCCTATATTCCAAAGACAGGAGAATTGGGAATCAGTTAGCACAGTAATACCAATAAGTAAATAAGTGTAAATAGACAGCATGTATTTTCCAAGAATTTAGGGGTTGTTATCATTAGTATGTAGTGAGGGTAGTACAATGATTGATTATGACTGGTGGAATTCCTTTTATGTAATAGGAGGTAAAGAGAGTATTACAGGACTTGAAATCCAGTTTATCTACCAAATAAAACACCCATGGCTTCATCTGCTGGAATGGAAAGACAGTTTTCTTCTTTTGGTATTGTTCCTTCTAGCCTTCGTAACCAATTAGGAGTGGATAAAGCATCAAAGCTAGTGTTTTTATTGAAACAATTAAAGCCATAATTCGGTGCTTAAAAACATTCAAATAAATGTGATTTTTTTTAATAAATAGTTTCAGTTAAAAGAATATTTAATTTGTTCTTTAAATTTACATCTTATTTAGTTTGCACTATCCAATTACAAAATAATGTAATGTATTTAGATTAAAATTTGTATATTTAATTTTAGGTAATCAGTGTATAGAATATACTAGATAGATAAGATGTTACTTCTTATAACAAACTATTCTATGTATATTTAAAAAAATAAATAAATAAAAACAACAATTAAAATTAGTATTCAGAAAAAAATCAAAAAAATCCGATTTAAATTAAAAAAAAATCTGATTTAAATCAAATAAATCTGATTTTTTTCCAACCCTGCTAATACCTAATGTTGCCAGTAAAATACATACTAAAAAAAATATTATTAAACAAATTTTCAACAAATAGATGGCACCTTTACTTCTTTTAAGAATGTAGATAAATGAAGTTAATTTGTTTGCTATACGTGCTTTGTTTTATTTGGAAGCTTGAAAATACACTATTTTTTTTGCAGTGATCAAATAAAAATTATTACATGGAAAGGTAATGTATGTAGCCTATATTTATTACTTTTTTGGGATATTTAACTGTAGGGATATTTCTTGTAACCAGATTTTTATGTTTGTTATAAATGGCAACAAAAGTTTAATGAAGTATTATGCCTAAAGAGAAGAATAAGCAGTGTTGATTCTATTTTCTTCTATATTCAATAGAAGTATTTCATTCTTGTAATAGTTTATAATTGTAGTTTATTTTTTCAAATGAATATACAGTCAGCTTTATGACATCCTGAAAGAATATGACAAAGGCTTTTGTGTATAGAAGTAGTTAATTTTTATGTAGTTTATAATTGTAGTTTATTTTTTAAAACAATTATATCAATAAAAATTTTTTTTCAATTAAAGCTCACTGTTGGTTATTGGCAACAAACCATTTTATTTATCCGTAAACTATACTTACAATATGGTTTTTATTAGAGTATTTTTCCCATTGTTTATAAAAGGAAAGCCAAACAATTTTTTATTGATTAAAAAGAAATCGGTCATTTTAAGGGTTAAGAATATATAACTGACAGAAACAATAGCTTTTTAACATAGCAGCCTGACGTACCTGGTGTTAACTTGAGTTATTTATAGGCGATACGTACAAAACAGAATGCAATAATAATCTTATAATTATAATACAACAGATAAAATTTATTCAAAAATCATCCCATTTTTATGGCTACTTTATAATGTTCATAAAATTATAAATTATTCAATCATGAAAAGAAAACTATTTTTCTCTAAATTTAATAGCTTTTAAAAAATATATAAAGTTGTATATTAACTTGTACTGAAATCAATTCAAGGCATTCTTACTGGGAAAGTCCGACAAAAATTGTTGGAAATGGTTTTCTGTACAAGACTCGACAATTAAGCGATTAAATTTATTTTCCATTAAGAGGAGCACAGGATCTTTTTTCATGGATTCGATTTTTAATTTTTATCATATTCAAAATATTTAAATATTTCTGTAAGTTTATAAAATAACAGCAATAAATATATCCGTGCTAGTTGCAGAGTTCTAATACTTTTTAAATGAATGTATTGCACTCTGATACTGACATTTTAAACCACATTTTCTCGACTTCATAATTTTAGAATTTACGCACACTCTTAGTTAAAATTTTGTAATTCTACATTTCTAAAATTTTCAAATAGATTTCAAATAGGAGTAAGCTATTGTAAGAGTGACTCCATATAACAATTTAAATTACGATAGGGGTACTTCATAAGGAAAAAGTGTAAACATGACAGGTGCAAACAGAAAAAGATACATGTCTTGTTCGGCAGAAGGGAGATAAAAGTAAATGATATGCTGATATGCAATAATACGAACAGAACTATAAGCAAAAAGTAGAGATTTTAAGTCATAGATAATTTACGAGATAATTTGATAGAGATAACTTTAGCATGCCTAAAACAATCTTCGAATTGTAGTAGTGGATTGGTTGCCCTACCGATTCATTTGACTGACAGAAGCCAGTCAGATAACTTCAGATAACTTTCAAAAGTAATACACGAGTTCAGACATATATTTTAATTATAGCGTGTAACATGAATTCTACACAATAACATATGAATCAATAGAGGGTTGATTGGTTGGAGCGCTACGGTATTATTATTATTATTTATTACACGAGGGCCAATAAGACCGCGCCGCATTAATTCCGAACGGCTAGACCAGGGATGGGTCAACTATGGCCCACGTGCCAATTCGGGCCCGCGGATAGAATTTTAAGTTTCCGGTCCGAAGCAAATTAAAAGAAATATATATTTATACATTATATATCCATCTCCTTTTCTACTTTACTTAAATATTATATCCCAAATTTATTATCTCACTCCCAGAAGATCAGCGGTATATTTGCTTCTTATATGTGAACAAGTGTTTTCAACTTTGAACCATAGAAAGAATAATTTCAGAAGTAGGCTGACAGATGAGCCTTTAGCATCGTTCCTTAAAATCAGTACAGCTTTCTTCGAACTTCAGTATAAGGAACTTTTAAAAATGAAATCGCAATTTCATTCATCTCATTAACGTATTTAAACCGTTAGGTACTTGTATATTGTTTTTAAAATTTTAGAAAAATTTATCTTTGCACGCCAAACTTATTTTCTTTCGATTTTTGGCCCGCGGCCGAAAATGTTTGTCCATCCCTGGACTAGGCATTCAAACCAGCAAGGTACTGAAGAGTTTGTTCTGTATATACTTTTTACGAAACTTGCTTATTATCAAAGAAAAACATTCTTAAAATCGAAAATTAATTAAGCATTCACTTTATTGGTCCTTATTCAAAGACATGCATGTTTAAGCGTCTGTAAATGTCACAAAATATTACGGGAAAATAATAGAGAACAGGGGTCAGAAATCAAAGGCAGATTTGGCAAGAGGACGCATTTTCAATCATACGCCATAATATAACTTAATTTAGTTTTAAAAAATTTTATAAGAAATGAATACCTTTATGTAAAAAATAATGCATTCATTACAAAGAAAGCCTGCCTGATTAAGTCTGTTTAAATGTCATTCTTCAGGCGTATATGTAACATTCATGTAACATATATATATATGTGAGTGTGTGTGTGTCTATTCAAAGTTTCACATTTAAAAAAAATTATAGAAAGAAAAAGCTCTTTTTACTAATTCCGTACTAGAATGGTAATAATAATTTAAAAGCCTTCCCAGAAGGTTGTTCATATTCTTTACCAATACTTAACCAAAAATTAATTAGATTGTATCGTTTTGAACTCAATTTGTAAAGCTCTCTGTATAATATATTTGATTGAATTTCTTTTTATTTTTCCCCCGCCATTATTTATTATTTTTCGTGCACCATAGCTCGGGAAACACAGATTTAAACTGTACAAAAAAAAAAAAAAAAAAAAAAAAAAAAAAAAAAAAAAAGCTACACGTTCACATAGATATTTTTCTGAAAAAATGAATTTTTCGAAAATTTGAGGGCAGTAACACTCCTTAAGAGGTTTCTTATCATTTAAAAAATTAGAATGAACATTTTAGCACCACAGCTCAGTCCGTTTTTAAATAATAAAACACTGACGTAATTTAATAGAAACTTTAGAACGGTGAGCCGCTTCAGAAATATCACCCGACTGAATGGAATCGCAAAAATCGGTTTAACGCCCTCAACTTGAAGAAGCAGCTCGCAGAAAACAAAAAAATTATACGACTTGGCGAATTGCCATACCTTGTCTCACAAACAGGGGAAACGGAGCAAATCTTAATAAAAGGATAAGAAAAAGAAAGGATTTTCGCTACAGTATTTAAAACGATACATTGTATTATCATCTAGTCAATATTAGAGTTAATGGAGAAAATGATAAAAAACAAAAAGACAGTAGGAGATACTAGATCTTTGATAAACAAGCACATAACTGAGTGTAATAAACCAGCATTTCCCAACCTATTTTGACTCACCCACAAATTGGTTGTACACATCATGCTTATTTGTACCATTTTGTAAAAATGATTGTATTTAGGGAAACTTGCTATTGCAAGTATGTTTACTTATTTGTATCATACATTTCATAGAGTACCCATGTACGCGCAACACATAATGAGTAAAGCCTGAACGCCATGCTGGATTATAAACTCGCTGTAACAATATATATATATATATATATATATATATATATATATATATATATAAGGAAAATTCTCAGGAGTTTTCAAATCTGAAGTCAAGGGCTAAAAATTCCCGCGTCCTTTTGCATTCCCCTTTTTAACCCCTAACCTAAATTGACCACTAGGGCTACAGTTTACACCCTCAGAGAAGGGGTCTGTCCAATTATAACTCTACATTGCCCTAGGAAATTTCTGAACAAAAAGGAGATGCACACTGTCGAAGGCAGATTTTTCTAGAGATTTTCCCACAGATGTTGACCCAGATGTTAAGGGTCTTGTACATATAACTTCATTCTAGCTGACCCTTCAGTTTGTCCTGTTCCTATGATGAAGTGGGAACCCGTCCTCCAACGTTATCTTAATAAAGGTCTTTAGCTAAAACAGTGTCAATTTTATGGACCATGAATGCAACTACCCAATGGGAGTCCGTCTTATTACACACACACACACACACACACACACACACACACATTATATATATATATATATATATATATATATATATATATATATATATATATATATATATATATATATATATATATATATATATATATATATATTAGACCTTCTTTGGCTTCTACTGACATAATTACAGTAAGGACAGTACGGGGACTTTCAGGCCCTTCGTAATATTACTAAAATTTGTAACTGTATTCTAAATTTGTTAATAACTTTTCAACCAGTGACATTGATTCTTAGCTAACAGTTTACAAATTCAATCTCATTTGTGTGTTTAAAAAAATTAAATTACATGTGCCTCATATGGCAGAAAAAAAAGCAATGGAACTGCTGATTTTATCGTGACCGCATTTCTGTAAGTTCATAGATCATTTTAAAACATTTCTTTTCAAACTATAATATTTCAAAATTAATATGCAGTATTTTAAAAATGCAAAGTAAACGTAATCTGTTATAGTTATACAAAGATGTGCGAAAACTAAGTACCTAAACAGGATTATGTGTGACAAAAACAGAACAAAAGATCGATTTCTGAATCTACCGCTGATCGGCAGAACGACGAGGTACAGTAAGTTCGACAAATTATATTGTAGTTTAGCTTGCAGCGACCGATAGCACTTTTTCTAATATAAGTCACGAAAATCAAAGTCAGTGTGAATGTTGTTCGAAGATGCTCAGGTGCAATTTTATAGAAGCTTAAACGAAAAAGTATCTACGAGAAAGCGTCTAGATACCTTTATGTGTGCTTGTGCCTTTGGCAAGTTTGACAAAGGGTGCGGTATCAATAGCAAACCGAAGAGTTTGGAATCGCCCATACTACTGTTTCGCGGGCGTGAAAGACCTTCAGAGCAATAGCAACAGCTGTTTGGAAGTCTTGGTGGTGGTCGCCCAAGGTTGCTCAATATAGCATTCTAAATGCTAAATAAGATTGATACCAGACTGTAGGCAATATTATTAAGCACTTCTGTGTAAGCGCAAAGTATTCATTGATACTATACGCTTGCATAAGGGACTTCTTCCATCCAAGGTGTGATCAATAAATTCCATTAAAACCACCTACACATAAAAGGCATCTTTACAATGATCTTCAATTACATTACTTCAATTGGATATTAAGATTGTGAATGCCAATAATTCTTTCGGATTTGCCGTCAATTCTTGACCAAGCTGATTTACAACGAAGTTGAAACATGGTTTAGCCAAGTTTAAACATTATTATAAAGGGGTAAAGATGTTAACGCCTGGGATGGTCATATTATTCAGAGGCTGTACTATGCAAGCAGTCTATACTTTTACAGGTGTCTTTTACAGAGATATTTTTTGGTTCATGGAACAGCAGTATATCGTGAACTAAGCACCATATGTAGGCAAGGAGTAAATACATAAGACTATATTTGTTTAAATTGAGGAGGAAAAGCATTTGACTTTTGTTTAACCCTTAATCCAAGTATTGAAACAAAACTGATTTTGTTGTTACCTCATGGACAAACTAAGCACGATTGAGCTTGCAGGTTCTCGAATTAAGGCCAAGGGGATGCGCCTTTCGTTTTAATGAGCACCTTTAAGGTGAAAGAACGAGTTCCCTCAAGTAGGTCCTCGTAATTTTGAAGCAGGGACCAAGCAGTAGACCCACAGATCTGGCTGTCACCCCAAGAGGTATTGATTGAGAACTTGGAAGACATTGTGACCACGGACATATTTTACGTTCCACAGTCACCTTTAACGAACACGACGGATCTTAGGCCAGCTCGGGTTCCGAACCCGCAATCGTTGCATTTGTCGAATGAGCTACCGCGGCTCAAACTGATTTTACACACCGGCAACCAAATCAAGTGGTTGCTGCCCGCCTTCTAATCGACGAAAGGTTTGGAACAAAATTATAATTCGTTGAGGAGATTTCAACTTTCTGTAAGAACCACTTATTTTTACATGACAGCAACTACACATAGTACAAAACTACACATGTATGAATGTGTATTAATGCAACGTTTATCCGATAAAGCAAGTGTAAAATTTTACCCAAATTAAAGCACAAAACTGCATGAATTAATATTCTGTTCATAATGCTGTTGTATGCGCCCCTAAACGACTGCCAGGGTTAAATGACGCAATTTTATGCATACAAGTGTTGCCGACAAGATGAAGAATAGTGAGTTTAACTTCACTGTTACAAAACGAATACCAAGATATTATACAATTTGGCCAGCTGCCATTCCAAGGGATGGAAATAGAAGGAAGTCGTTATTTTGATGGTGAATACTTGTTTTAACAATGTGAACGTAAATTTCCGTCGAGCTCCAGCAAAAGTACGAGATTTTGGAAGGCTCATTTTCAGTTGCCACCAGAGAGGTTTCGGATAAAGAGAATGACACGAAAAAAGTGAAAGTAATTAAGCTCGAAAATGCTACTAAGTCGTAACTTTTTTAATAGGTGCTAGCGACGTTAATGCTGGTGGGGGAAGCTGAATTAAATTCCTGACACTTAAATTCAAGTTACGAAACTGTAAGATAATAGTTATTTGCAATGGGATCTTTAATCTCATCAGGTACTAAATTTTACTTTAAACCAGAGTTTCCCCGAAGAGTAATTGATGTATTAACTAACATTAAATTATAAAATAGGATTAATTTGCAATAATGTGGGTTCAGTGCCGGATTAAACAAGTTGGAAGCCCCTAGACATTCGAAATTTCGGGGCTCTGTCACCTAATAATTTTACGGATATGATTTTATTAGTTTTAGGAATGCAATTTTATTGCAAGAAAAAATAAATTATCAATAAAACTAATATAAAATATAAAAATAACGGTAATTATTAAAAACTAGCATATAGCCCATCATATGACGGGATTAGTAAAATTTTTAATATTCCAGAACTGTTAAGTACCCAATGAGGCAGGTAAAAAATGGTTTGTTTTTTGGCTGAGAATTATCTGGTTGACTCTCAATAATTTATTTATCGTCATACTCCTCTAGAGTCTCCCGATCCTGTAATGCAGTTTAGAATCACATTGAATTCATTTAGTCAAACCGTGTGGTTATGTATAACAAACAAACACACAAACGAACAAACTTCTTAATTTCCAAATATATATAAATTAAAAGTTAGATATTTAGTAGTCCGTGAAATAGACTCCTAGACTTATATGAAA
>CM063511.1:149360915-149383415 GCA_032207245.1 Pardosa pseudoannulata | reverse complement strand
TTCATTAATTTCTAATTACATTACATTGTAAAATAACGGAATGGAATAATTTAAATGTTTCCACAGAAACCCGTTGGGTGGAAGTATTCAAACACTTTCGCGCAAACAATCAAAAACTTTTCTATTGTAACTGAATGTATTTTATGTTTGCCTGCTACAAATATTCCAGTAGAAAGAGTATTTTCTATTATGAACAAATTGTGACATCTGAGAAAACCCAGTTACAAATTTCAATTCTAAAGGCGATGTTGATAATTAAGGTGAATATATATATATATATATATATATATATATATATATATATATATATATATATATATATATATATATATATATATATATATATATATATATATATATATATATATATATAACGTGCCAAGAGTTTCATTCTTACTTGAAATCGTCACCAGCTATGTTAAAACAAATTTGTTCTTCTGATAAATATAAATATAACTAAACATTTTGGGCACCTATATTTTGTGATTCGTAACTTTTAAGCCAATTATCTTTTTCTAAATAAATAACTTTAATCTTTAGACAGTTTCATTTTTTTATTCCATTTTTTGCACATTTTACATTTTTAAGTAAAGATATGTTATTAAAATTAACGTTTTTAATATTTTTAAGCAGTTATTACAACTTTTTTTCTTTCTAAGAAAGCATCATAGAACTGACGTTTATCTTTAGTTTCATCGATATCCAAGTTAATTTTTGGAATTCTAGTGAAAGCAAATCTAGGAGGCGGATCTGAAGGATTATCCCAATTAATTTAAAAAAATTGTCTTGCTTGACTGATTCCATCTGTACTACTATCAGAGTCACTACTATCCAGGTCATCTAGTAAACATTCGCTAGTATCATTTACAGATAATTCAGTTTCTGATTCCGAGTCAGAGTCCGAATCACAAGAAATTAGCTCCATACGCTCTGGATTATCCATTATTTAAAAGTAAAAATATATTATTCGACTCTTATATAAATAAAATTATCAGGCGGTTAGTAAAATATAACCAGAAAGCTATACACTGAAAGATAACAATCCGTCCTCTCATACAAAGCATGCAAAAAAACCACAGCTTTTGAACAAAACAGAGTAGAAAATACAATAAACTGCAAACTATCATTTACTGGACATCTATACGAATAATTTGTTACTAAAATTGGAAAAAATTACAGCCGAAACAGTGCAAGCGAAATAGAAATCAGATTGCCCGTACGCCGTACGGGCAAATCAGTAAAGGCCCGAAAGCTGTGCCCGTACGGCGTACGGGCAAAACAGGGAAGGGGTTATAAAAGTGTTGTTTTTTTTCATTGACTACTTATGATTTGATCTAAATAAACCAATGTCCCGTTTTGAGTCATAAAATAAATGCTCACGTTAGGTATACGGTCTGTACAATGCTTTAAAGAAATAGTACATTTATTTCATTAACACGTAAACAGTACAATGTTGTATATTTGAGCAAATAATGAAGATAACGCATTAGTAAGACTAAAGGCTTCCACAAACATGAATAACACCCGATAAAAACTAACTGTCAAACAGTTGACAGTCGGTGTTTACCAGTTCTGACAATTGTACGTTGAAGAAATAAACTTAAAACCACTTATTACATACGTGAAAAACGTTATTTTTCATTTCGGGAAGTGTAATATTCATAAAGGTTTCTGTGTTTATTTGCTTCAGATCTAAAAGGGGTCATCCTCGTCAACGGGGCGATTTGGATTTTAAAATACGGAGCACGCACAGAGAGAGAAAGAGAAAAGGCAGCACAGTTTTCTGTCGTAACATATAGGATTTCCTACAGATCTCATTTTAATCGCTGGAAAACTCATTCACAGTTATGATCCCAACAACCGGAAATAAAGGAAGCAAGCGGATATATTTCACGTCAAAGAGATTTCAAAATTTACCCAGAAGTCAATAGTAGTGAACAGGAAATTTTTTCTAAGCTACACTGACTCATAAACAACCTAAAATTAACTATTAATACAAAAATTAGTCGTTAAGTTATCCGCGAAAAAAAGTTCGCTTTGCCTATTTTGTATTTTACTAACGCTCGTTAAATTCTATCACATATAATAAAGAATTAAAGATATAAGATAGTCCTTGTAAAATATTTGTACCTCTTTCTTACCCAGGTACATGTTTAGTAAAACTGATTTAAATCATTATGTGGGAATTATATCTGTCCGAATTAAGTTATTTGGGGAATATATAAGGTCTCTACCAACTCTCTAACGTAGCCTCCACACTATGGCCAATTGTTCACCACTTTCTGTTGGTGATGTTGGACGATAGTTTACGGGTTGCATCTACACACTGGACCACTAAATGAGCCGAACTAGTGGATTCGTCCATAGTGTCTACTGCGCACTTTAGTTGCGCATCTGGCTGCCTTTGATATTTGGAGAAAAATTGCCTCCGAAGCCATCGTCCGCCAAGGCAATTTTATCGTCTGTCACCATCGACCACGATAAGCCATACCTCCTCTCCAGACGGTGCTAATGGCTTGCAGTGGACCATAGTGTGGAAGGGCCTTAACATTCGGCTGGCCGTACGATGGCCGAATGGTAGAGCGCTGCTCTTCGAAACCGGAGTTCTCGGGTTCTAATCCTGCTACGGTCATGAATGTTCGGAATGGCTTTAAGCAGTAGGTCCCGGTTTTATTAGACCTCGTGTGCAAAACAGTAGACCGTAGCGTTCCAGACCAAACCTACCACTCGTCCATCTTCGGTTACACTTCCACGGATTCTTAAACAGAAATGACATTTAACCCCTTACTGCACAGTTAAAAAAAAAAAAAAAAACTGGCCAAAAAAGGTCGAACACATAGCCCAACATTGCAACTATTACACATGTAACAAGTCTCTTTTCTTTTCCTTTGCTATCTCTTTTAGCACAACACAGCGCAATATCTACAAACGTACAACGCCGCTCGAATTATCTCGAGTGTGCACAGTTTGGTCTGCTTAGCGCACTCGAGTTAACTCGAGCGTGCACGTTAAGGGTTAATGCTCATAGCGAAAAGAAAAACGCGAAAATTTAAGTAAAAAAATTAAGTAGCAAAATTTTGCTTGCTATTCACAAAGTTACTTAATGGATTATTAAAGTTACTTAATGGATTTCGACGTATAATTAAAACAAATTTACATTAACATATTTAAGGATAAAAACAAACAAACAAACAAACAAACATTGTAAATGGTGACGTTGTCTGGCGCGTTCCTACTTCGAAAACGTTCATCCAAGAACGATTTTTATACATAGATTGCTATTTCTCCATATCGAAGAGCGTCAACACTCATTACAGATTCAAGAACTGAAATTTGATAAAAAGAGCGCTATTTCATTGAATTGTTTCGTGTTAATTGCTATTTCAGCTCGATTTTTCAAGCAGGATTAAGTTGCAGTCAAGTCTCCGATAACGCGATTGATCTCTGCTACGTTATATGCAAACCGTGCAAACGAAATTAAGAATTAATTCAAATGAGGAAATGCATTTAATGGAAACAGAGAGATAAGAAACATAAAAATGAGAGAAATCAGATTCATTTATACCGCTTTATAACAAACTCAGAACTAAAATAAAATAAATAAATTGGTACCGCATTATATAGAATCTCAAATAAATTGTACATAAATCAGACCTATTCAGGCGTATATAAACACTTAATTCTCAAAGTATCAAGATATCAGTGATATCATTAACAAAAAAAGTGTTACATAAAAATACACTAATTAGCAGGGTTGGAAAAAAAGCAATTTATATGATTTTTTTTCGGAATTCTAATTTTAATTATTGATGTGTTTTTATAATTTTTGCAATATACATATGGTATAGTTTTTATACGAAGTAACATCTTATCTATCTAGTTTATTCTACACACTGATTACCTAAAATTAAATACATAAATTTTAATCTAAATACATTCCATTATTTTGTAATTAGATAGTGCGAACTAAATAAGATGTAAATTTAAAGAACAAATTAAATATTCTTTTAATGAAAACTATTTATTTAAAAAAACAAATCACAATTATTTCAATATTTTTTAAGCAACGAATTATGGATTTAACTGTTTCAATAAAAACACTATTTTCGATGCTTTATCCACTCCTAATTTATTATGAAGGCTAGAATTAACAATACTAAAGGAAGAAAACTGTTTTTCCATTTCAGCAGATGAAGCCACGGCTGTTGTTATTTGGTAGATAAACTGGATTTCAAGTTCTGTAATACTCTCTTTACCTCCCGTTACATAAAATGAATTCCATCAGTCATAATCAGTCATTGTACCTTCCCCTACTACAAACTTTCTGATAAACAATCCCTAAATTCTTGTAAGCACATGCTATCTATATATTTACACTTATTTACTTATTGGTATTTCTTTACTGACTGATCCAAATTCTCCTGTCTTCAAAATATAGGTTTTATTAAAAGAAGTAAAAAAAAAAAAATAATGATAATGATTTAAATCAATGATTTTTTTTTTAGAAAGCAACCGATATGTATCAAGATTTAAATCAACTGATTTAAATCATGCTAAGTCTGTTGATAAGTAAAATTCGGAATACATAAATACCAACTACAAAAATTTAATACATTGAATAAGTACTGCTATAGATAAATTTTAAGCCATTTGAATTGTTGGAATGTTTGTATACGATAAAAGCATGAGGAAACTGTTGTACGACACTTGTAATATTCTCTCACGTTATAAAAACACAGCCTTAAAGCAGACGAATCTCAACTGGGTAAGATATCATAATATATGTCAGCTGTAATACAAAATTTAGCTCCAAATGCGCAAATTTTAAACAGGCCTTAAAGAAGATTTCACTAAACTAAACTCCTTGGCGCAACAGCCCCTATGGAGCCAGGGCTTACGGTGCCAATCTCTGTTTCCGAGACCAAGGGCTCTGGGGTGCGAAGCATATATTCCGGTTAGGTGGTCAACCTGACGCGGAAACCCTAGTATTTAGCTCTCAAGCATACTTGATCATTAGTTTGTCTACCCACTGAAGGGTTGAAAGGCTGAGTCAACCTTGCCCAGTCCGGGGATCGAAGAGAATTTCACTACCTTTCAATTTTTGAGATATCCATTTTTCAGAAGATAAATAAATTACATGTGTGTGTGTGTGTTATAAACTAATACAACAGCTAAATCATAGAAAATACATGACATCTTAAAATCTTTTTCTTAACATATGATTTTTCATCCTTGCACAAACGTTTACTCTTAAACTTTCATCCATTTTTTTTTCATTACATAAAATCATTTAATAACTTAATATCCTAAATTCAAATATTTCGAGACCGAAGAACAATTTTTATACCTCCTCAAATAGAAGAAATTCTGTTATTTTTTTTATCGTATTATTATTTCATTTATTATATCAAGAATTAAATTATATTATTATATTATAATATAAAGTTAATATTTAGACTATGTACTTGCTTGGGTTGGTCATTTTACCGGCAAACTGGTATATTTGCCAGGACAGTGGCAAAAACTGGAAAAAACCTGGTAAAAACCGGCAAAAATGGCAAAATCTAGAAAAATTGGCTGGATTTTAAAAGCGTACAAAATAATTAATAATTAATAAATAACAAAATAATAAATAATTTTGTACATAATACATTTAAGACTTAAATCAGAATATTAATTAGGTATTTCATTAGTATTAATTTGACAATTTAAACAATTTAAAATAATTTTCATTGATATTAGCAATGAAAATACAATATTCTCTTTTTGTAAATATATTTATATGATGGAGGCATGGGATAAAAAATGTTTTCTTTACTTATCAATTTAATATAGTAATGCTGTCTTTAATTGTAATGTGTATATATACATATAAGATATATATATTATATAAGTACTAAAAATGTTTAAACCTACAGTTTGTAGGGGAAATAAGCTAATAAAAACAACATTGCACATTAAAAACAACATTGTACATAAAAACTTGCAAAATCAATCTTCATTTTATCTTTTTTTTTTTTTTTTTTTTTTTTAAATCTCTAGGTAGTATAACTTTAGATTTAGATTACTGTTTCAATAACACATTAAATATTCTATGATTGAAAAAACATTATGTATTTTTAGATTGGAGTTAAAATTAGTAAAAGTTAAAATAGTTAGATCCCGTAAATAAAACATCCATTTTTGCCACTTGGCAAAAAGAGGCAAAAATGTATTTTTGCCAGGACAGTGTTTACCGGTTTTTCCACCTTTCGCAAAAACGTGCCAATCCTACGTTCGAATCCCCACAGTGGGATTCGAACCCACGAACTCATATACCGAAGATCAGCACCCTGACTATTCGGACATCCTTCGGCGAAATAAATAAAAAAAGCTAATTTTTAAAAAGCATTATTTAGCTTATATCAGAAATAGTATCACAGAAAATTATTTAATTAAATCTTTCTTAGATTGTGCACGCATGTTAGATATATACATATATATTGTTTATCCTTCCTTAACATGTTTATTTTAGAATTTCTAATAGATCATGAATGTCTTTCGAATTAATATAACAGCTTAGTGAAAATTTGCTTTGTACAATGTTAGATATATACATGTGTATGAAATGTGCGTTATACTGAATGTCAGAAAGCTTTTATACGCTCGTAATAAAAATATTTATTTTACCTCTTTTTAGTTCCCCATGTGATGATAAAATCCACGGGACCCGCTTCTGTTTAAAAGAAATATGACAGCAAAATTCATCGGTTTTACTAACACCACGTTTACAAAGTACTCGCTAATTGAATTGCACGTTCATCTTCCACAAATGAATGTGTGACAATGAACAGCAGATATCTAGTGAATTAGTCTAGTCAGCTGTGTCAGTTTCATAATGTTTACTACGACAACTCTTTTGCAAGGCTTATTCTCTTCCTATGTATCAAATGCATTTCCGACGAAACATGAGACTGCGCAGCAAAATTAGCAGTCTTTATAGGAAGACAATAAAACCGCAACGGTTTTAAATAGAAATTGGTGTGATGCAAGTTTGGATGGATCTAAAATGCGAATATATAATAGTATCAAGAAATGTCAGGAAAACTTGGAGCAATTTTACTTAAAAACTATCCTGAACGATTGGTTGTTTGCGTTTTTATTTATTTTTGTTGTCACTTGCTTTTTTGTGCCTTTTCCAGCGAAGAAGCAAAATTATGGACTACTTATATACCTGGAAATCGATCAGAGGATTTTAATAGAAGACAATATAACCACAAGGGTTTTGGTTTTAAATAGAAATGGATGTGATGCATATTTGGAAGGATCCTAAATGCGAATGGGCGATGCAAGCCAAAAACCTTAATAGTTTTGGCAAATTTACGTGAAAGGAAAAAAAAATCTTGATATAAATGTACCATTTGGAGCGTTTTGCGTTTCAATTATTCTTTATTGTTATCACCTGATTTTCCTACGCATTTTCAGTTACCTTATGTTGCAGATTTCTGTGTTTTGATGGCATGAGGAGGTGAATGCACCTTTTTTTTTTTTTCGTGCCCACGGTAATATAGATTTACAGGACAAATCCGTGCTCCCATTGAGTTACCGCAAAGAACAGGGGTCATTAAGTCAAACCCCGATATATCACCAACCCTGTTATAGCACCACTTCTGTGAATAAATCTTCCAAATTGGACTTACATTGTTATAAATCCATTAACGCACCAACTCGTTTTATCGTCAAATAAGAAAAAGCAAATTTGAAATTCTTTAACGACTTTTCTATTAATAATCACCTTATAATGTTTCTGACTCAATGGTGTACTATTATTGTCTCAGGCGTTAAAATATATACAAGATAGTCTACCTTAAGTAATATATGCAATTTTATTTGGATTATGAGGATTTTGATGTCTAAGAAATTATGAACCAAGTTTATACTGTGTGAATATGTATTTTAAATGTCACCAGATGTTTAATATGCCACGGTAACTTAGTAGGAAAAGGCAATTCTCTCGTAAATGGAGGGTTGCGGGTTTGGAGCCCAAGCCGGCCTAAGATACATACGCCATGTGCGTTAAAGGTGACTGGGGCACGTAAAATAGGTTCGTGGTCACAATGTCCTCCAAGCTCTCAATCAATATCTCTTTAGGCAGCAGGCAAAGCCTATGAGTTTTCTGCTTGGTCCCTGATTCTTACGAGGACCTATTTGAGCATAAGTAGCAGTTTCACCCTGGCGGTGTTCGTTAAAACAAAAGGCGCAACCCTTTGTCATAGTAGAGTTATAGTAGCATATGGATCAATCGTGTTGGTTTGACCAAGTGACCCATCAAAACAACAACATATGCATAATATATATCCATCATACATTCGTTTAAAATACATTTTATCAGAGATCCTGTTTCAACTGATAAGATAGAGGCAATAATCTGTCAAATCAAACCACCAAACCGTCTGCAGCCTAAAGAAGTTTTGGTTTGGTTTGGACTACTACGGTTTACTTTTTTGCAACACTAGGGCAATGAGACCGGGACCTAGTGCTTAAAACAGATTTCGAACGGCTTCCGAACTTGTCAGAGTGAGATCCAAACCCACGAACTCCAGTACCGAAGATCAGCGGCATAACCATTCGGCCATCGTTCGACTTAGTATGTTCAACACATCTTAAAGAGGAGAATGAATTAATTTCAATTTGCTTGTAGGCCTACATTCATGGCTCGATAAACTGCCAAATTCGTCATAACGCCAAAATGTTACCGAAACATTGAGTGGGGATATAACGGTGTTTGACTACAGCTTTATTAATTTCTTCTCAATTCAGATATTATTAAAAAGAAAACCCCAGAAAAAAAGGTCGAGTATTGCTATTTACAGGGAGTGCATTCTTCCATCACTGAACCTGTCAGAGTTGAAAAGGAAGCCTTCTCCGTTAGCATTGCATCACATAAACTAAGATGGATTGTATTTGGACGTAATTACAGTAGGAGAAGGCGGCAGGCTTTTACAATTATCTTTTCCGGTGCACCAACACCACTCGATAAGAGACACTGCAAATAAAAGTAAACGCATCCGATTGCGACCACTGCTCAGCCATTGGTATGTGGGGAAAATCGTTTCGGCAGTAATTGTTATTCACCGATATGCGAGATTAGAACAAATAACATCACGTTCAAAGATACGCTGAACAATACTGAATGATCAGCTGCTCACAATAACTAATTGTCCGGAGAAAGAGGCTTTCTCCCCCGACAGTTACTAACAATGGCGAGGGCCCAGTCAGACTGACAAGTGAGTCCTGGAAATTTCCCTTTTATTTATTTTTTTCTATTAATAAGATACAATATTCAAAGATTGAAGGATTTGATTGCGGATAAAGATCTAAATTTTCTGAAGAAACTGTTAAATAACAACGAATGTATTATGAGAAATTTAATGCGTCTCTTACTTTATAAAGTCTTGGTGTATGCTGAAATCGTATCTTTTTTGACCGATTATAGGTTTTTGAATGATTAATAACAGATTAAATTTATATAAATTCTCATAAAATTATGAAAATCGCCTCCTTAATTGTTACAATAGAAATGTAGAAGAATATAGATTGGTTTGATTTGGAGCGCTATAAGTGCTCTCAGTAATTTTAATTTTAATTAATATAAAAAAATTGTTACTACCTAAGCATTCTTGTAACTTTAATGTGTTCACTGAACTCGTGAATATTTTTCTCTTTTTTATTAAATTTTTATTTATAACTTTTAACTTAAATTAGTAATTTGGTCCTCATTATCGTGTTATAATATTCTGATAATTCTCATCACCATGCACTACAGTAATTCTGACCTAGAGGGTTTGGCCAAAGCCTCCTAGACAGTTGTCTAGGCCCAGGCAGGTCAGAATAGAGAGCTCCTGTAAGTTTTCTTTGTTTTGTTTTGTTTTGGTCTGTAGTGCTACGGTCTACTTTTTGCAACACTTGGGCTAATGAGACCGGGACCTACAGCTTAAAACCGATTCCGAAAAGCTACGAACATCCATGCACTGTGGGATTCGAACCCACGAACTCCGGTACCGAAGGCCAGCACCCTAACCAATCGGCCATCGTTCGGCGAACTCCTGTGAGATGTCCTGTGAGATGGAGCGCTACAGTCTACTTTTATACAACATGGGGGCTAATGAGACCGAGACCTACTGCTTAAAGCAGATCTAGAACGACTACGATCATCCATGCCACAATAGAATTTGAACCCACGAACTTCGGTACCCCTAGTCAGCGCTCTAACCATTCGGCGAAATTCGACTAAATCTGAAGTTCACGAAATCTTTTTGAAACCTACGTAAAAGTGTTTTTTCTCCGAAGGAAATTCATTAACATTCAATACAGAACTCGACTTGCAAATGCTTCCTTGTTTCACCTAAGATTAGCATTAACAAAGCTTGAGGTGGACATCCATTCATAGTAAATGCAGCTGACCATACATAATACTCCCATTCATTTATCTTTTTTAAGTTTTATTTGGATTACATTAATTTCAGTTTGTCTTTGGGATATTTTTTTATTCTTACAATTTCTTAATTAATAAAAAAACTGACGCTGTTGAGTGACTCTTGAAAGTTTAATTATTACGGGTTCAATATTTTTTTTTGTCTTAATTTAATTTAGTATAACAAGAACTTTATTTAGCTTAAAATTTAAGAAAGTTATTTTTTTATTTTTATTTTTTACTTTCTATCGTTAATTCTTACTTTTAAAACGTACAAATGAGAGACCAAAAAGTTTATACACACAGGAATTTTCAACTATTTAAAATAGCAAAATTTTTATTTAAATAAATATTACATATTATTTAATACTGTACCTTTGTTCTATGTGCAGGAGTTTACGAAAATTGGCTAATTAAGAAAGTACGGCCCACAACTCGGACTGAGGTTTTCAATTTGATCCTTAAGCTCTATTATTGAAATCCCCTTATCTACACTATAGATAAGCTTAATTTTCTTTTTGTGTGTATAGTTATAATTACTATCAAAGGATTGAATATTCCGGTAATTTTACACTTACCTTATTTATAATCACTCATTAATTATTTTATTCTACTACTATTCTTCACATTTAAATGAGTTTTTAAAATTTTATATCATATTTTTTTATTATTATTAATCCCTTCTATACAACGTAGTTTTAAGATCACTTTGTTGATCACGTAATTTAAGATCAAGTTGTATGTTAATACTTAATTCTAATTTGTTACACTGCACAACATAATATAACAAATTTTCTTCAAAATCTGCATTAATTTTTTTTGCATTTTTCATTATAACGAATTAAAACTGATTACGATTTTATAAATTTGAAACAGGTATTAAAGGTTACATAAATTATTGTATGATTTTATTACGTAGTATCCACTTTAGAATTAAGCAATTCAATCTCTCAAATTAAGGTTATATTTATTTCAGAATTCAAATTATTTTTTAGTTATATTACTTAGCAGCAATATAAATGAATCGCGAAGACAAAATAACGAGTCATGCAATAGCATATTTTATTTAAATTTGATTTTCTTTTAAAGCATTTAGCTTTTTATTAGTTTATTTAAAACTAATGAAATAAAAATAATATTTGATGATTTATCCTGGCACTCCACTACCGTAAAATTACCTACATTTTAACGACAACCAAGATGCCTATAAAAATATTAAGCACATAATACTTTTAATTTTTTAAAGGATGACGCAGTAAATTGATAAATTAAATTACAAAATTAAACCTAGTAAAAGAGCATTAAGGAGTATATTATCGTACAACATATTTTAAACACTATCAAAATAAATAAATGACTTAAAAGTTTTAGTAATTTTAGCACATTAATAAAAAGAAAATTCCCATGATGATTTAGGACCGGTTGAGGACAAAAAAACGTTCTACCTCCATCACCTTAACCTCCGACCAAACGATGACCGAATGATCAGGGCGCTGATCTTTGCAACTGGAATTCATGGGTTTGAATCCCATAGTGACATAGATGTTCACAGCCGTTAGGAATCGGTTTTAAGCAGTAGGTCCCGGTCTCATTAGTCCTCATGTTGCAAAAAAAGTAGACCGTAGCACTCCAAACCAAACCTTAAACTCTGATCGATTCGACCAGCCTAACCTTTCTAGTGCATTTGAATAATAACGCAAAACTTCATGAAGAATGATTCAGCCATTTAGAAATGCAAAGCGAATAGACACACACACATATATACAAAGGAATGTATAAATATTTGAGTTACTCTGTAAAAAAATATATATTAATAAACTCGTATAGTCGGAATTCATAAGAAATTTATAAGAATTTTTTTTTCAGTTAGATTCAAATATAGAAGTATGTTATTCATTAAAAACTTAAAATGTAACATTTGTATGCAAAATATTTCTTGTGAACGTTATCTGCCCTGCCCGTCTGTCCTCGAATTTATGAAGCGGTTGGACCTGGAATGGATAAAGGCATTCATATTGGATTCTTGATGAGTTAGGGTTAGCAAAATTCAAAGAGAGTAAAGTTTATCTTCTCCTAAACTATCTATAAATATGCTTCATATCACAGCAAAAAATACTGTCGTCTTTAAAACGTTCGTGCCATTATTTCACGCCCTATTTTTCCGGTTAAGAGCAGTCGATTCAATTTATCACATAATAAATAGGTAAAAATAACATTTTTTCCTAGCATTATGTCGTCATAACTTTAACCATCTCATTTAACCATTTCTTATTTTAAATTATTTAAATATCGTCTACATTATTTTCATACGTTTTATCACTGAACTTAGATATTACGTCAAAAATTTTCTTTTATATTTGGCTTAAATAATAGATCAGGTACATATGTGATAATTTTAAATTTAATTATCAATTATTTTTTGCTGCAAGATAATTTTCAGCCAAACCCTATATTTTTTTACTTGCCTCATAGGGTACTTAACAATTCTGGAAAATTAAAAATTTCCCTGATCCCGTCATATGACGGACTATATGCTAATAAACATATATTTTTTAAATAATAGTTTTTATATTAAATTTTTTATTTTAAGTATTTAACACTAGATTGCCCGAGATTTCTTGTGTACCTATATTGCCCCAAAACAGTCAAAATGACTGCATTGTGAAAAAATAACAAATATGTAAAGAAATTTGTTTAAAATTAATTTCTAATATTATATAATAAAGGAGGGCGAAAGTAACTACAATTATTCATAAACCCATTTATATGTTATAGAAAAAGTCACCAAATTCTAAGAAATTGTTGCATTATATTTCATAATTGTTTTTCTAATTGAAATTAAAAAACAGTCAAAATGACTGCCTTGGGCAATCTAGTGTTAAAGTTAGTTTGTTGAAGAGATATATAAAAGATTTCTAGAAAAAAATTTCAGATATTTTAGTGTGAAACTAAAGTTATAGAAAGTCGAAAAGTATTAACAAAACCATGGAATCCTTACATTTTACAATCCTGAGACTCCTTAAGCTTGTAAGAAGTGTAACATTTATGCTACAAATTTCCGAATCCCTCTGTGGCAACATTTTGTCCTTCCTAACGATAACTAGCCAGCCATCGAGGCAATCGATAAGGAAAAGTGGGTTACCGAGAACACAAAATCATAGATCAACCCGGGAAGTGGCCATCATTACTGGTAGTAGTTTATTTTCTACCGTTCGTATGGAATTACTTTGTCAATTATCCGCATTCATCAGTCACATTGTTTCCTGGGTCATCTGCTTGGCTTCCTTTATTGTTCTATGCCTCCACGTTTAGAAATTTATGACCACTCCGTTATTAATGGACATTCGAGTTATGAATGATAAACTCTGCTTCGGAAATGGCACTTTATGGTACACAAGATTGCAATATACAACTCATCGGGAGTAAATAACAAAGATACTTCTGAAATTCATTCAATGAAATATGTCAGCGTTTCCCCAACCCAACCTTTTTGGCTCGCGTACGGTTTAGTTGTGCACAGGGTTGGCATGATTTAAATCATGATTTAAATCTGTTGATTTTTTAAATAATTGATTTAAATCATTTTTTATAACTTCTCTTAAAACCTACATTCGAAAGACAGGAGAATTGGGAATCAGTCAGCACAGTAATACCAATAAGTAAATAAATGTAAACAGATAGTATGCTTTCTAAGAATTTAGGAGTTGTTATCAGAAAGTATGTAGTGGGGGTAGGTACGACTAGTTATGACTAGTATAATTCATTTCATGTAATGGGGGGAGGGGTAAAGAGAGTATTACAGAACTTGAAATCCACTTTGTCTACCAAATAACAACAGCCGTCACATTATCTGCTAGAATGGAAAGACAGTTTTCTTCTTTTGGTATTTTTCATTCTAACCTTCGTAACCAATTAGGAGTGGATACGACATCGAAACTAGTGTTTTTATTGAAACAGTTAAATCCATAATTCGTTGCTTAAAAAATATTGAAATAGTTGTGATTTTTTGTTTTTCTAAATAAATAGCTTGCATTAAATGAATATTTAATTTGTTCTTTAACTTTACATCTTATTTAGTTTGCACTATCCAATTACAAAATAATGGGATGTAATTAGGTTAAAATTTATATATTTTATTTTAAGTAATCAGTGTGTAGAATGTACTAGATACACAACAATAATTAGAATTAGAATTCAGAAAAAAATCAAATAAATCTGATTTAAATCGAAAAAATCTGATTTAAATCGAAAAAAATCTGATTTAAATCAAATAAATCTGATTTTTTTTAATCATGATGTTTTGTTTCCAACCCTGGTTGTGCATCATGCTAAATTGTGCCACTTTGTAAGAATGATTTTATTTCGTGAAATTTGATACTGCGTGTGCGTTTATTTATTTCCATTGTACATTTTATAAGGTGACCACGTATTCATATTACATAATGAAACAAATGAAACACGTCTAAACTTCATGCCGGATTATGAACGCACTGTAACATATATAAATGTGTGTGTTGTCAAAGTTTCATATTTATGTAGTATTTTGTTATATTTTGTTTAATAAGAAATAGTTTTTATCAAAAACACAAATTTATAAATAAAACAATTAACTTTACTGTATAATATCCCCTATATAATAATAGCCTAAGTTAGCTGTCCATCTGTCCACGAATTTATGAAGCGGTTGGTTCTGGAATGGATAGAGGCATCCGTATTGGATTGTTGATAAGTTGTGGTTAGCAAGTTCAAAATCCACCCCTTTTCCAGCATTTAATGCCATTATTTCAAGCCCTATTTTCCAGGTTAAGAGCAGGCGATTAAATTCATCAATTTATCGCATTGTAAGTAGATAAAAATAACATTTGTTTCTAGAATTATGACGCCATTCCTTTAACCATCTCATTTATTCATTCCTTTATTTAAATATCGTCTGCATTATTTTACTAAGTTTTATCCCTGAACTAAGATATTACGTAAATAATTTTCTTTTATATTTGGCTTAAATAATTGATTAGGTACATATGTGATACTTTTAAATTTAATCATCGATTATCTTTTGTTGCAAGATAATTCTCAGCCAAAAAACAAACCATTTTTTTACCTGCCTCATAGGGTACTTTACAATATACACAGAATAAGTGACTAAAAAGTGACTAAACATTGAAAAAAAGGTGATTTTTTTCTCCTCTTGATTACAGATGCTATTATTAAGATTTTTCTATTTATTTTAATTCTAAATCAAATGATTCATGCAAGACATGATTTTAGCGTCAAATACAAAAAGGTTAAAATTTTGGTTTAACACAACTCAACATTCCTTTTTATTCAAGAAAATCTATAAATTAGATTTGAATACATAAAATACATTAATTTTATAATCACAATTTTCTGCATACATTAATGATGTTTTGAAATACGTACATAGCTAGATTAGAGTGTCTAAACAAAAATTGTGAAGAAAAAGAAATATAGAAATGTGTGCTTTGACGTAAATTACTTTAATGTATTAAATGTACATTTCATTACAAATGTAGATTTAAGGAACTTCTTTGCGACTTTTTAAAATCACTAAATTCTGGAAACCATATGACTAATTTTATTTTAATAAGAAAAATAAGATTAGAGCATCACACTTTTGGTCTTTTATTAAAATATTTTGTTACTAATTCAGATTTTCTTTTATCAACAACAGACTTTTGCTGTGATACACCATGAAAAAGGTGACTTTTTACTTAAGTGACTAAAAGTGATCAATTGTAAAAAAAGTGACTAAAGGTGAGAGAAAAGTGAATTGCAAGCCTGGATTCAGTATATGTTTATTTTAACAGTCTCTCGAATCTCCAACAGAATCTTCCATTCATGAATAGGATATTAAAATGCGCGTATTTAAGGTTAATCTGATTACAATGCTTTCTCACGAAGTACATACTTTACGAGATAAAGTTAAAACACGGTAGATCGATAAAATTTGATTACCTCGATATGAAAGTCACAATTATTTTGTCTTTTAAAATGAAGTTGTTCTGTATTTTGTGTGACTGTTATTTACATACACTCGCTTGTATATATTTACTTGATAATGAGTGATGAAGTTTAAAATCAAAAACCTGGGAAAAGGAATTTATTTCCGTTTCTTGGAATTTGCGTTCCCGCGCGAAACATCCCGGAAAATAATTCTTGGAGCTGAAAAGAAAACGAGCGCGTATGTAAAGGCGAATAACGGAAGGGGCGAATTACAGAACAATCGAACTACGTCAAGGGGTGTGGTCCTTTAATGGCCCGCCACCTCCATTCTCCTGATAGTGGATGCCATCGACGCCTTGAACTGCAACATACAAGGACAAGGCTCAGCGGTGCGGGCGTTTCGCATCGAAAAATGCCTCCGAAGGGTGCACCTCGCATGCTAACAATATTCACGGTTGTTTTCAATGGGGATGGTGAACACAAGATTGTTTTTTGTTTTTTTTTATAAAGTTAGAAACACATTAAAATAAAAGCTTTTACTCAAATACATATTATACACAAGAACAGTTATTGAAATTTCTGAAATTTCAATTTAAAAATAATTAAAAGTTTAAATATTCTAATTTTGATACAAAGAACAAAGAAATAGCTTATATATATATATATATATATATATATATATATATATATATATATATATATATATATATAGATAGATAGATAGAGAGAGAGAGAGAGAGAGATAGATATATATGTAATGAGACGGACTTCTCGATGGGGGGTTGCAGTCATGGCCATAAAAATGATACCGTTTCAGCTAAAGACCTTTATTAAGATAGCGTTGGAGGACGGATTCCCACTTCATCATAGGGACAGGACAAACGGAACTGTGAGCTAGCATGAAGTTCTATGTACAAGACACGTAACACGTGGGTCAACATTTGTGGGAAAATATCTCTAGAAAAATCTGTCTCCGACAGCGTGTATCTCCTTTTTATTTGGAAATTTAATAAATTGTCCATTAGGGCCATTTAGGATTATAATTGGTCAGGCCCGTTCTCCGAGGGCGTAAACTGTAGCCCCAGTGGTCAATTTAGGTTAGGGGTTAAAAAGGGGAATTCAAAATGACACGGGAATTTTTAGCCCTTGATTTAAGTTTACAAAAACCATGAGAATTTTCCTTATATATATATATATATATATATATATATAAATATATATTAATATATATACATACATACATACACACACACACACACACACACACACACACACATATATATATATATATATATATATATATATATATATATATATATATATATATATATATATATATGTGTGTGTGTGTGTGTGTGTAAGGGAAAAGTAAACTATCTTTAACAAATTAAGAAATTTTGTATAAAACCTTGAAGACTGCCCATTAAGAGATAGATATACTGTCCGGATCATTTCGTAATTTGATAGTTCAATCGTGCCGAGGTCAATTTATAGCCGAAAGCCCTTATTAGTGCTCGTGACAATTCTCAGGGGGTTTTCAAACCTGAAGTCAAGGGCTAAAATCTCGGGTGTCTTTGCTTTTCCCCCTTTTAATCCCTAATTTAAACTCACCAACGGGGTTACAGTTCACGCTTTCAGGAAAGGGGTCTAACCAATTAAATCTTTATAGCGCCCTTGGGGCCAGTTTAGGAAATTTTAAACAAAAAGGGAATGCACGCTATCAGAGAGATGTTTTAGAGATTTTTTCTTATGTTTCCTTAGACCTTTCAGAAGTTCTTTGTTAGATTTTTTCATGTTAGGTGATTTAGCAGTTCGTCTTGTTAGTATATTGAAGTGGGAATCTATCCAACTGAAGCTGTAGCAATAAATATCTTTTGTAACTGGAAACGGTGTCTTGTTTTACCATACCAACTGGCCGTGGTTGCAAACCACATAGCGTACATTTCGATAACAAAATATTATTTTTTCCGAAAAGTGCCCCCTTACCTAAAACATATATAAATATACCATTTTCTAGAGAAGGGAAAATATTACCAATATAAATTGTGTATACAACAATCCATCTGGGGAAGGTATGACCGCCTAAATCTCCATCCTTCCTGATGGCCTTCAAAGGGTCAAGAAACGAAGAGAAATGTGAATGGTGACAATGTAAAGGAAACTTGTTGTTACTGCTGCTGCTTGGGCAAGCCAGTACGTGAGCCATAGGCTACTGGAATTAAGGCAAGGGATGAACCTTCCGTTTTATGAAGAGCACCGCTAGGGTGAAATAACAACTTTGCTCAAAGTGAGTCCTCGTAATTTACAAGCAGGGACCAAGCAGAAGACCCCAGTCTTGGCCAGTTATCCTCAGAGGAATCATTCAAGAACTTGGAGGACATTGCGGATACGAACCGATTTTACTTGCTCCAGTCACCATTAAAGAACACGATGGATCTTAGGCCGGCTTGGGATCCGAACCTGCAACCCTTCAGTTACGAGATCGCTGTCTTAAAAATAACAAATAAAAATTTAGTTTTTTCCCTTTATTTTTTACAAATAGAATCAAACTTTTCGATACATATCTATATACAGTTATTCACTTGGGGTTGCCTTGGCATGGATATACATAGTTATTCGGAATCGGCTTTAAGCTGTAGGTCCCGGTCTCATTAACCCTCGTGTTGCAAAAAAGTAGACCGTAGAACTCCAAACCAAACCTAATTCACTTGTGGTTATTAATATTTGACAATTTTTTAATAAAAGTTGCGCTGAAATTTTTGTCCCCAAGATTCAAAATTCTTCCGAACCAGAAAGAAATATTTGACAGCAAAAGCATGTTTTGAATTCTAATACTAGTAAACTACTAGCCACTTTCGAGTTAAGCTTTCGATCTCATATAAAAATTAACTTTTTTTATTAAAAGTATTTTACTCAGCTTTGTCTCATTTTTGATCGGATGATGGGCTATTTTAAGTTACCAATTAATTTTAGCCACATTATCACATAATTTGGGTTTCATCTAAAAGCCAAGCTGGGTTAGCATGAGAATAATTCATATAAAATATTTAGTAAATCTTAATACTATTTAATAGATCATATTTTGTTTAATATGTGAATATTTTTTCTATGTTTATACTTGAATTCATTATGTAAACATAACGCTACCATTTTTGTTGATTTTCACCACGTTAAAAAGATAAAAGACCCCTTAACAGTAGAATACTCAAAGGAATAATAAATTAATTGAATAAGCTTTACATTGTCATCGGGAAAAGTAATTAAAGCTAAAACGTCAGGCTTTTCCCTTAATTGCACCAAGCTGTTTATATTTTAATAAATTCGCGAATATAACGTAATTTTACGCGCCAACCTTTCATGTCAAGAGCTCACGATTTATTAACTTATCTTTTCCCGTTGTAATTTGGGTGCACAATAGGAATACGTTAACGTTATAACAAACGATTGTCTCGACATTTTTCTCTCCCCTGCGCTCCAAAGAAAAATAATATCAGTCATAAATAATAATTCCGTAAAATAACGTCTGCATATTTGGTGTTTTTCTTGCTGGGTACATTACTCAGGAGAGATCTGTTTTAAATTCATGGCACAACGAGCTCAAAATGCGTTGTAATTACTTTCTAATTCACAAAGGCTTTTGAAAATGAGTTTGCCTAGCTAGACTCTGCCTATCTCACGCAAAAGACGTCGCGTCGTCATTATGTTTCGCCTTCCAAGAAGCGTTAATAATCTGCTAATTTATGAATTAGAATTCATAAGTTCCAGTTACTGGGGAACGGTGGCATTTGTATCCAGTGACGGCATTTGAAACGAATGGACGCGATTCAAGGAAGCGGGATGCTCCCGAAGTCCAAATAAAACTCGCTTTCTTTGGGTGCTTTCACAAATGCAGGAAAATCGATAGGTGAATTAGGAGATATGATAGAGATAGTTTTACTGCTGTGTGAACGAGGAATTATTCTCGGAAATGAACATTTTTTGGAATATAATGAGCTCAAAATATATGCTTAAAACAGTGATGGGTAGATATTTTTTTAAACAGTCCAAAAATGGAAAAGAAAAATTTTGTCGCTCCAACATTGTAGTCCCTTCAACACATGCCAGTAAAGTTACCTTATTTTTACCAGGTAAAAGGGATTTTAGTTGGAGGGTCAGAAAAGCCTGTTTACATAAACAATGATTTTAACCACCCTTTTTGTGGCGATTGTAGTTAGAAGTCAAGTGATCATAAGGTGTGCCATCCCATCATTCCATGTATTGCTTTCTTGTTTATTTAATACAAAATTAGATATCTTTTTTTGTTCTTTTTAATGAATAGCGTGAAAATTCATTAAATTATGATGAATAGTTTAGAAGCAGAAGATTAACCTTTTCTGAGGGGTTAGAACAGCATACGTCCAGCACTTAACTTACTTTTTATGATAGACTAGCGACAGTTTCGACTGCATAGAGTATGTGTGTGAGAGGGGGGGGTCTTTGAGTGGATAATGCTATTTAAGTCTGTCTTGGGGGGTGAGTAATTAACAGTGCTTTCATGCCCTATCAAAGCAAGAGACCAAGACCTGTACACACTTACAGACAGCTCGTTTATAACGGTTAAGGAGGATAAAGAAGGAATTAATTCGATTCGTTAGCCTGTCATTATCAGTTACAAATGCATTTGTAACAGTTTTCCAATTTCAGTTTTTATTACTATACTTTTTGCAGCAGCGAAGTAAAAAAAAAGGCATTTTAAAAGATAGAGAGAGCAAAACGCAAAGGATAATGGAAAAGGAGGTTGAACTCTGCTATTAACCTGGTAGAAAGGTGAAAGTTTTCTATACCTCCAGTTTTGTTTTCCTAGCTCGAGATGTCTTGAAAGGGGAGTACGATTCACAGATTTACCCTGCATTTGCGCTGATTTTTGGCACATGTAAACGGGGCTTATAAGACGAAATAAAGACTAAAAGAAATAACGTAAGAAAATAGTACAAAAATTCTTATGCTAATATGATTAAGAAACTCCATTTCTAAAGCAGTCAACACTCTATCAGTTAAACTGCATATTTCAATTGAGCAGTTGTATGAGTGTGGAATGAAGTACTTATTTCAGTTTTTTCAGCTATGTTGGATGTGAAAAGGTGACAAAATCAAAACATTAATTCGCAAACCGAAATAGAAACATGAGTTCCTTGAAGTACTGAAGATTTTGATATATAAACATTCTCACTGGAAACACCTGAATTTTATGGCATATTCTAATCTGGTAGCATTTTTTTCCAAAAAGCGGAATCTGTTATTTTCTTTCTTTTTTCACAACATACTCAAGTGTTGCATCAAATTCAATAATTTCCGATTCAGTGAAGTATTTTCTATATCTTCCAAATTTTAGGAAGTGACCGGCAAGTTTCAAGAGAAAAGAAAAATTTTTTGAAGTGTCAGTTATGTAGTTAGTTGAGAATACACTGCGTTCATGCAGTTAACTGCACAGTTATCGTTGTAAAGGAAGATTCATTTGCTCAGGCCAGGGAACTGTAGAAATACCGGCGTAAACTGCACAGTTTACACAATGTATCGTTCAGTTATGAAATCACGCTGGTTTCATAACTGCACAGTTTAAATTAGTGGTTGGCTGCTTAAAATTTTCGTCAACTTTCAATTGATTAGTTTCGCCGCTTTCCGGTTATTCATCAAGAAGACAGTTATATAAAGTGGATAAGTATGAGAGTGCATCTGTTGTACTTAATACATAAACTCGTAATCAGTAAATTAAAATTATTTTTTTAAATCTTTATTTTATAAATTTAAATATAAAAGGAAACTATAATTTTACATATTGAATATAGCATATAAAGCCATATACGTAAAAGGCGTGCGTATAGAACATTTTCAATATTGTTCCTTTAAAATTTTCGCATAAATATATTGTTAATAACATTTTCAAGTAGATTGGTCTAAAACAAAAATTACTTTGAAAGTCTATTGACATCTTAAACACACACTAAATTATTAAATATTCCCACTAAAATGTTCCAATAAAGTAAACAGAAGCATCTTAGGAGGATTCTTAGGATGTCCTCCATGGATAAATATCTTATTTCACT
>CM063511.1:149250915-149355915 GCA_032207245.1 Pardosa pseudoannulata | reverse complement strand
AAACAGTTAGTAACAAAAAATTGCTTTTTTTTTTTGTGTGTGTGTGCGTGTAGAAAAATACTTTGTAAACATTTTTTTTTTTATAAAAAGAAAATAACAATTGATTGAGAAAGACAGACCGCTATTACGGTGGATAGTTTGATTGATTGGGATTGTGTTAGTCCAAACTTTCTATTTGCCATAGTGTCTACGTACAATTGATTGGGATTGGTGTTAATAATTCCAAATTCTTTCTATTTGCGGTGGATAGTGTCTACGTACAATTGATTGGGATTGGTGTTAGTAATTCCAAATTCTTCCTATTTGCGGTGGATAGTGTCTACGTACAATTGATTGGGATTGGTGTTAGTAATTCCAAATTCTTTCTATTTGCGGTGGATAGTGTCTACGTACAATTGATTGGGATTGGTGTAAGTAATTCCAAATTCTTTCTATTTGCGGTGGATAGTGTCTACGTACAATTGATTGGGATTGGTGTTAGTAATTCCAAATTCTTTCTATTTGCGGTGGATAGTGTCTACGTACAATTGATTGGGATTGGTGTTAGTAATTCCAAATTCTTCCTATTTGCGGTGGATAGTGTCTACGTACAATTGATTGGGATTGGTGTTAGTAATTCCAAATTCTTCCTATTTGCGATGGATAGTGTCTATGTTGCAATGGAACTAACCATAATGTGTTCGATGAATTTTTAATCTTAAAATAAAAAAGCTGTTCCCAAATAAAAAAAATTTGATCATCATGAAAAAAATATAAAAAACCAGATTAGCTAGAAAAATGACATAACTGAATAAAAAGAATAATACTAATACATATTTACGGGGAATTGTTTTATTGAAAAATAATTTTCCCCGATGTAAGCAGTTGCCTATCTTGCCTAGAACCAATCCTGTCAAAATGCAATGCTGTTTATAAGGCATATAGCATGGTAACCGATCAGCACATCATCAAACTTTGTGGTTTAAATAAAATTTAATATTTTGATTAAAAAGAATTAAACAAAAGTATGTCAAAAGTCAAAATTTAATCACATCTTGTAACATTTCTCTCGCAGTGTTAACACATTATGTGCGGATACATTTTGCAGCGGAATTGTACCGGGAGCGGGCGTTTTGAGAGTAAATTTAGTTATTCAGTTAAATCTAAATAGATCGAAAATTATTTAATTTTTAACCAACTTTTCGTATTTTATATTGATATATATAAACAAATATATGAATAGAAATATATAAATAACAACCATAAGATTTTTGTAAACAAAAAATATATTTTTTAGTGGATAAATTTATAATAGTATCGTAAATATGGAAAATCAAATAGAAATAGTAGTATATAGTTTTAATTTTTTCCCGTTCTGTGGTTCCGCATCGACTAACACAAAAGCTAGTTTTTATTTGTCTAAATTTTTCCAGAATCTATGTAGAAAGAACATTCGGCTTCGTTTTCTTGTATATACCGTTATTTTTGTACCCTGAAACAAACCATGTTGTTACACTAACCTGTACTAGTACGTGTCCCGCGCTCAAGTATCAATCGTTAGAAAACGTACTAGTACGTGACCGCTGTTAAGTATCAATCGTCAGAAAACGAACTAGTACGTGTCTCACATACAATGTGTTAACTATACAAAAGACGACGAGCAATATATATTTATTATGTTTTTTACTGATATTTAAAATAGTCAAAAGGACCTATAACAAAAGTTTGGGTTAAGGATACCAAACAACCAAATGCGGCTCCTACGACATCCACGTTTGCCAACTTCCTAATCTGAGAGCGTTCACTCTCTCAGAGAATTGAGTCATCTCTAACACTGCCGCCCTTGCACAATCACAATTTCTGCGACAACCGTGATTTAAGGTCCAGTTAGAAAGGTAGGAAACTGGAACATGCAATGGCAAGCATTCCTTTTTCCTTCTTTTGCGCAAGCCGAAATAGGGGGGGGGGTTGCAAGGCAAAATAATAACGGCAAGACAAAGGGGAGGACGAGAGTCCATTGCGGCGGAAGAACAATGGGGTTGATGGGTCCAGAGCGTCGAAGGGTGGAAGTCATGAATCTGGAGGATGAGACACTAATTCTGTCACCAAGTGCTAACAACGAAATAAAGAATGGCTCTGTTCTGAACAGATGGGATGGGTTGCCGGCTTTTCATGGCCTACATTTATCTCTCAGTCTAGAATGTTCGGATAAATTATTCTTATACTTTAGGATAGGTATCAATTAACATAATATAGAATCACAGCATAAATCTAAAAAAGAAAGTTTTCAAGGATTTTTACAATACCTTTGATTTCAAATAAAATATATTATAAATATATTGTAATAATAATATACTGTAATCTAAAAATTATTTTTCTTGACATCAGTTTTCAGGAATTTAAATAGCAACATTTCTCTTGTAACGCCCAGAAAAACGAAAGCAAAAATTATATACCATAATTATTTTTTAATCAATGGCGCATTTGGACTATATACACAAGTTAATGTGTAATTTTATGTGGTAAGGTTCAGAATGCTACGGTCCTCAGTTTTACTACATGAGGGTTAATGCGACCGGGACATACTGCTTTCAGCAGGTTCTGAACAGCTGTGAACATCCATGCCAACAATATGATTCTAACCCACGAATTAAAGTATCGAAGAGCAGAGCTTTATCCGATAAGCCATCATTCTGCAATTTTTTCAGAAAAATTCCCGTAGTTTAAATACAAGTTCATAAACACGTCTTTCACTTACAATAAAAGATCAGAACATCAAAATTTCAAATAACATTAGGTTAAAATTTATTGGTTATTGTGTGTGTGTAAAAAGAAATTCATCCTAGAAATTGAAAATACAAAATTGTATTCGATATTGGCATATACCGGTAGCTGTAAACTTTAAAATACAATAAATTTTCTTGGTATGAACCAGCGAGACGATTGAAGCTGAGAGGGCGTTGTCTTTCTGCGCCAAAGTCCATGAGTTCGAATGCCGGTAGGTCAGTAGTCGGCTATAAGCAAGGGCTATTCATGTTGCAAAAACTGGCAACAGTGCACCAACAAATCACACATCCCAATTTTTCGTACAAACACAAGAATGTAGATATTTGACAAATACGGAAATCACTTGAAAAACTAACTTGTAGAGGTAAGTGAAGTCAAACTGCTCTCAAAAACAAGAAACAAAAATATTTGAGTCAATGGACCTTAAAACTAAGTGCTTTAAATGCAAGTCAGAAATAAATGGAATTGACGAAATTAAAAAATCTAATAAAGATTACAAATCTTGTAAGAGAAAATAACCAAAAGAAGAGAAAAAACGAGTAATTACTAATCACGACACATACCAACACGGAAATGTAGGGTCTCAAACTAACCGCTGAAAGAACTCAGTGTTGACCTAAGCTAATCAATTAGAGGCGACATTGTGGTATGCATCCCAACCGAATGAATGACGCAATGTTTGCTCACCAATCACTGCAAGGAAAAAATTTCGTAAAACCACTTCTTTTGACTTTTTTTTTTCCTGAAAACCTCACATATCGTGGAACCACGCCTGGAAAGTAATTCTTTTCTAAGGCGGAAACGAGTGTTTAAATAAGTTCGACACAACATGGAAGAAAATAGAGAAGAACTTAACTTTGAACAGGTGAATGCACACAGGGTAAACAATGGACTGAGATATCACAAGAACGGTGATTTACAGTAGGTCCATCATCAGTTTAACTCCAGAATAGTTATCTGAATTGTAAAAGAGATCATTTAGGGATTTCTATTTGGAGATGTTGTTGAGCTTATTTTATTGCTATAGCCAGTTGACTGCATCTTTAAAATAGCTCTTTATGCGAGTGTTAATTTATGTGTCTTTAGTGTCACAAGATAAACGGATATCTGTTTCTGTAGAGTAATTAAATTGTTTTCCTTGGACAAGTATACTACGCAGCATGGAAACGATGTCAAAACTGATTTTTTTTCTTTTTTAATATATTTTGCAGCAGAAAGAGAAAGTTTCAAGCAAGAGCGAACTTGAATGAAGAGATGCCAAGATCATACGTGGATTATTCTATCAGTTAATTTTGTATTTTAACACGAATATTCACTTTTTACAATATACAAGATATTATTTAATGATCTGAGCTTTAAAGCTTTCACAATTTTGAAAAAAAAAAAAATCGTTCAAAACCTCTACAATGTTTACGGTTTTTCTAATATGCATTATATTATTATATTAAGCCTATTCACACTTTTTTAAAAACCTTTGTTTTGAGCTCAACGAATTTTTGATTTGCTGAAAAATGTCACAAGATAAACGGATATATATCTGTTTCTGTAGAGTAATTAAATTGTTTTCCTTGGACAAGTATACTACGCAGCATGGAAACGATGTCAAAACTGATTTTATTTTCTTTTTAAATATACTTTGCAGCAGAAAAAGAAAGTTTCAGGCAAGGGCGAACTTGAATGAACAGATGCCAAGACCATACGTGGATAACTATATCAGTTAATTTTGTATTTTAACACGAATATTCACTTTTTACAATAAGATCATTATTAATGATTAGCTTTGACTGTTTTAATTTTAAAAAAAAAAATTATGCTTTGACAGAATTTTTGATTTTCTATAAAATTTTCTGAAAATGTACAAGATAAGGATTTAATATCTGTTTCTTAGAGTAATTAAATTTTTTAACAATTTAAACAAAATTACAACATTTATTTTTTTAAATATATGCAGCAAAAAAGAAATCTAGCAAGGGCAACTTGAATGAACAATCTCATCCAAACAAACTATTCGTTATTGTATTTTACAGAATATTCAAACAGGCCGGAACAAGGCTGATTCAGAATTACTATTGCCCAACAGTCATTTGATTTTTTTTTAATTTCTGAAAAACAATTATAATATTTTTATTTTTTATTTTAATTATTTTATTATTTATTACTTTTTTTTTTTATTTTATTTTCTTTTTTTATATTTGTTATTTTTTGCAGTATTTTTGACTGTTTTAATATGTATACAAGCTGCTTATGTTAATTGTAACACCCCTCAAAACTAAAATTGTTTTTAAAAATTAGAGTTGCAGCCAACAACAAGATTCTATATAAAACTTTCACTGTACATCATTTACACAATTATCTTGTAAAAAAAAAAATATTATTATTATGTACTTCATGTTATTTTGTCTGTTTTGTATTTGCTTGTGTTTGTTTTGTAATATATTAAGTATTTATATTGCAATTATGAGCGCTGTGGATTGTACACATCACTTAATTTTTTAAATTTGTTGCAGCCATATGCAACATATTATTTAACACCTGAAAAATTCACACTTATGAAAAAATAATTTCGAAACCTTTAAAATGTTTATAGTTGTTCTAATATGCATTATAGTATTATATTAAGCCTATTCACATTTAAGAGCTAACGAATTAATATTGCTAATTAAAGGAAATGAAACATATAATAAAGAACATGAGACACTTACATTATAATTTAATGAAGAATAATTTAGAAAAAGCGTTAACGTACAAATTAACCTACATGCAAATATCGGATTAATGAAATAGCAATGCATTTAATTTAAAGAAAAGAGAAAAAGCTTCCAAATATCCCGCTAATAAATAAATGATACGTAGAAGTACGCACTCATCCCAGTAGTACATTCCATACCTATTTCACAAGCATCCATGCATTCCAGAGTTATTAAAACTTCTTTGCCACGCACTAATACATCCATTTGCACTTTCAGTTTACACCTCATCTGGAGGAACGTTCCGATGTAGAGTGCATTATTGGCTGCCATCAGCGTCCTTCCTTGCGTTGCTCGTTCTCATGCAAGAACATTCCATTAAATAATACACACACACAACGCCCATTTTCTTTGTTGGTTCCCTCTCACTCTAGATTCAGCAGAGCGCGTCCATTTCTGCCCCTATAAGCCTTTAATTCTTCTCAAGCTGCTTGTCCAATTTTGATGCCCAGCAGGGTGATGCGGCATTTTCTCTTTGTATTTTGGCTTTTCGTATTATGACTTGGAGGCACTGTTATTTTTCTCTCCCTCCGCGGTATTTTCTTGCCAGCAGGACATGCACCAGCTTCCATAGAGGGGTTTTGTTGCTATGTTCCGTCATGCGCACGCCATTACCGCATTTGCCGACTGACAAGAACTCATAATTTCTGCTCGAATTTTCGCTCTACGGTGTTGTGGAAGCTAGATAAGTGCAGAATACAAAACATGCGAAGAGCAGGAATGGTTTGGCGGATCTAGGATGACACACTTTGCTTTAAAATATAGGGATTATAGAAAATGTTTTTTGTAAAAGAATAATACACTGTTAGCTCATAACCGTCAGTAGAAATTTATCCGAAATTATTTCCGAAAGTGCATTTTTTAGGTGTTAAAAATTTTCAGCCAATAATTTAAAACTACAAATCACCATCGTAAGATGATCCAAAGTTTAAAGGTAATTCAGGTAAAGTAAATGCAGGAATGGTTTGGTGGATCTAAAATAAAGAAACGCTGGATGATAGATACACTTTGCTTTAAAATATACGGATTATAGAAAAGGATTTTTATAAAAGAATAATGCATTGTTAGCTCATAAGGTGTCAGTAGAGGTTTATCCAAAATTGTTTTCGAAAGTGCATCATTCTTTACGTTCTAAAAATTTTCAGCCAATAATTTAAAACTACAAATAGCCATAGTAAGATGATCCAAAGTTTAAAGGTAAATTCAGGATAAAGTAAATGCAAGAATGGTTTGGTGGATCGAGAATAAAGAAAAGCTGGATGATACACTTTACTTTAAAATATAGGGATTATAGAAAATCATTTTTTATAAAAGAATAATGGACTGTTAGCTCATAAGGTGTCAAAAAATTTATCCAAAATTGTTTTCGAAAGTACATTCTTTAGGTGCTAAAATTTTCAGCCAATAATTTAAAACTACAAACAGCCATCGTAAGATGATACAATGTTAAAAGTTGATTCAAAATCGCAACAAATATTCATACCAAGAGTGAAATTTTCCTCCAACATTCTCAGCTCCCTAGCTATTCGGCCAATTTATAAAAATGGAGAGAAAAGTTTTAAGTGCAATGTGTTACTGCCAGGATTGGCTTGATTTAAATAAATTTTTTTTCTTTTTAAATCATTGATTTAAATCATTTTTTTCACTTCTTTTAAAACCTATATTTCAAAGACAGAAGAATTGGGAATCAGTCAGCACAGAAATACCAATAAGTAAATAAGTGTAAATAGATAGCATGTGCTTTCCAAGAATTCAGGGGTTGTTATCAGAAAGTATGTAGCAGGGGTAGGTACAATCAATAGTTATGACAAGTGGAATTCATTTTATAAAATGGGAGGTAAAGAGAAGTATTACAGAACTTGAAATCCAGTTTACCAAATAACAACACCCGTGGCTTTATCTACTAGAATAGACAGTTTTCTTCTTTTGGTATTGTTCATTCTAGCCTTCGTAACAAATTAGGAGTGGATAAAGCATAGAAACTAGTGTTTTTACTGATTCAGTTAAATCTATGATTCGTTGCTTAAAAAAATATTGAAATAATTGTGGTTTCTTGTTTTTCTAAATAAATAGTTTGCAGTAAATAAATATTTAATATGTTTTTTTAAATTTACATCTTATTTAGTTTGAACTATCCAATTATAAAATAATAGAATGTATTTAGATTAAAATTTATATATTTAATTTTAGGCAATCAGTGTGTAGAATATACTAGATAGATAAGATGTTACGTATAACAAACTATTCCAAGTATATTGCAAAAAATATAAAAACACAACAATAATTCAAATTAGAATTCAGAAAAAATCAAATAATTCTGATTTAATCTGATTTAAATAAAAAAAATCGGATTTAAATCAAATAAATCTGATTTTTTTTTTATTAAAAAAATTGTGATTTTTTCCAACCCAGGTTAATGCGCTGTAAAGGATTGTTTGCAGAAATCCCAACCCTCATAATTTCGGATAACACAATCGGTATAACATGCAATTAGTGTGTTGTAGATGATTGTTTGCTCCAATCAAACCCCTCATAACTTCGGATAACAGAATCGATATAAATTGGAGGTATCTGCATTATCAATTATTTTGAAACATCACTTCATAGTTTTTGTTATTATAGGTATAGCTTATAAACATGATTATCTTGCATAGAATTATAGCGCCGTACTAGTAATTACAACATAACAATTTTGAGAAATTCTTTTGGGAATTTCAAAAGTTAAACAAATTAAATAACAGAAACATAAAGCGAAATAAAATATATGATAAAGCAGTACAAAAGACGATATAGTCTGGTGAAATGAAACAAAAAACACTATCGCTATAAAGACTTTTTATGGATTTCAAGAACTGCAGAAAAAACTATATTTCTTATAATAATGGACGAGATAAAGGTATCAGGCAAAAAGGTTTTAAAAAATATGTTACTCTACATTTTTAGCAATTCAAAAGCAAAGTTCTGTCTGAATTCAGACACATTTAATATTAATTTATCTCTCTCTGATTAGCAAATGAGAAATCTGGTAGAGATCGTCAAGAACATTCGTTGCGAAATTCGACAGAACCCAGACACACTCTACCTGCATAGAATTATTAACAAGAAAGTAAGTAATCGTTCGAAAATTAGAAATCTAAATTTCACCCAAAGAAAAATGTGTAGTATTCAATTAAAAACCGGTCCGCCTGAGAAAATAAATTTAATCGTAGAGCAAAGGAGGACTGGAAGGTTTACTAAGTGACTGAAATAAGAAAATTTTACTAAGATGCGACAAAGCAATTTATATCAATTTGCTTCATCTTCCTCTTTGCATTCTTATCACTCTCTAAAAATACAATTAAGCGTTTTAATAGTAGTGTCGTTTTCTCATAAAGCCCTTTCAAATATATTTTGTACCTTCCATGTCTCACACGGGCTATGCTATAGACGTGAACATCAACGTCTCAATGTTCCCGTAAACACGTATATTAATAAATCACTTTATATCTTGAAAAAATAACGTTAAAAGAGACATTACTACTTGATTTCAATACAGAATTAATTGTAATCTTTTAACAAATCATATGCAGGACACGTACTAGTACGTTTTCTGACGATTGATACTTGAGTGCAGGTCACGTACTAGTACGGGTTAGTGTAACACCATGGTTTGTTTGTGGATACAAAAATAACGGTATACGTAGGAAAACGAAGCCGAATGTTCTTGTCTACTACGTAGATTCTGGAAAAATTTAGACAAATAAAAACTAGTTTTTACATCAGTCGAAGCGGAACCACAGAACGGGAAAAAATTAAAACTATATACTACTATTTCTATTTGATTTTTCATATTTACGATACCATTATATATTTATCCACTAAAAAATATATTTTTTGTTTACAAAAATGTTATGGTTGTTATTTATATATTTCTACTTATTTATTTGTTTATATATTTCAATATAAAATACGAAAATTTGGTGAAAAAATGAATTAATTTTCGATCTATTGAGATTTAACTGAATAACTAAATTTACGCGCAAAACGCCCGCTCCCGGTACAATTCCGCTGCGAAATGTACCCGAACATAAAGTGTTAACTAATCTCTGAATGAAAGAGAAAATATCTTGAAATAATTATCTGTCAATTTTTGTCACAGAGAAGTTCCATTTCTCTGTGACACGATTATGGTGCTGAGGACATTTTTCAAAGCTTACTAAATATAATCATATGGAACAAACGAACGTATAAAACAGTAAATCCTGCAACTCTCACAAAATTGAATTTATAAATTTAAAAATACCATAAAATGAATGGTTAAGGTCCTCTTCACTTAGAAATCATATGAATCTACATGGAACGTTGGTTTCCATTGCTTCGAGAGGTTCGACTTCTAACTGTGGATCATCGCAATTTCGAAACTCGGACCAAGCAAGAGATCCCCAAGTTTGGCCTGTCAACTCCAGAGGTATCGTTTGGGAGCTTGGAAGATGTTACGATCACGAACCTATTTTACGTGCTCCAGCCACCTTTAATGAACACTGCGTATCTTTGGCCGGCTCGAGCGTCGAACCCAGTACTCTCCGGTTACGAGATTGCTGTCCTTTCCGAGTGAGTTACCACGTAAAATGGATGTCTTTATTTAATAGTTTTTAATTGTAAGTCTATGTCTATAATGAACGGTTGCGGGGAAAAGGACAAGTTGAGGACTTTACTATATACCATGTATATATATATATACACGCGCCAGGAGTGTAGTGAGATAATTTTCATTAAGAAGGGGAGAGTTCCCTCGTACAACTCAAACTTAAAAATAATACATCAATATTTATATATGTAACACATATATGCAGTAATCTTCATGACTGATCACAACTTTCTTATCCCCCACCCCCCTCCTTCGCTATGTCACTCATATACAGCAATGCATAAACGGAAAGTGGGAAGAGATGAGATTAAAACAAATTTTAATATTTCATCAAAATTCTAAAATTTTTTTTAATGAATCTTTAAATTTCCAGATAGGTGAATGATATAAAACTTATCGCGTTATTCTCATACCAGCCAGTCGCTAAAAATGAAAAAAAATATATATTTACACACCAAAAGAAGTGTATGTGGCGAGGGGGAGTCCTTCCTACTCCAAGAGGCATTAGTGGACAAACACACTGAGAGAGACGGATTCATTAAAAAATACTGTTTCGGAACAACGGAAAGAGAAGGCACCCGAGAAAACTAGTATGGATTCAGTCCCGTGCACTAAAGGGGGATGGGGGTGGAAGACAATCTCTTTCTAGAAGAGAGACAAATCTCTTTCCGGTCGGGATGTTTGCAGGCAGCAAACACAGGTGCCAGCATATCCTCATTATGAAGAGCCAGCATAACACCCTCATGTGGACACCACATGGAACGAGTTAAATTAAGCTGAATGAATCACAGTACAAGGCACTGGGGGATAAGGGGAAATGAAAGGTATGCGTATTTGCTTTAGCTGAGAAAGATATCCGGCGAGAGACTTTACAACACAATAAGAATACCAATTATAACGTGGACACCACGATTTTTCGAAAGCTTATGATAGACGTTAGCCGTTCGATTTGCCATGAAGGGAAATATCCGGAACACAGATTTATAACTTTAATTTCGGCCATCTGCAAGATTCGAACCCAGCACTAGCCATGCAAGTTAATCATTGATTATCTCTAGACCTGACAGAGATTAATTTAATTTTTGCTTTCCAAGGGCAGCGAACTATGGCGGGCGACTAAACACTTTCTCATTAACAGCTTAGCATCCTTATTTGAGAACAATTAAAAATTGTTTGTAAAATTTCTGTTTCTTTAAAACGTGGTTTTCGATTATAGTGGAGGTAGATGACAATCCTAAAAACGATCCAATCTGCTATTTACTATTTCCAATGCTTTGAATTTGATCAACATTTTACGATTTTTCGAGTCTCATTAATAAGTAAATTAATGCCATAATAGCTCTATATAACCCATAATAGCTCTGGCTGTAAGCGAAGCCACAGCTATTATGGCTTCGCTTTTTTCCAATCAAGTGAAGCCATAATAGCTGTATCTATTATTACACTTCTTGAAGGTACTGTTAAGCAGAATGATAGGACACTGCCCATCGATACTGAAGTTCGTGGGTTCGAATCCCACTATGGCATGAATGTTCGTAGCCGTTTGGGGTTTTAAGTAGTAGTTCTAGGTGTCATTGGCCCTCGTGCAGCTAAAAAGTAGATCTTGAGCTCCAAACCAAACCGGAAGGTACTGTGTTTACATATAAAAAAATAAATATTTTATCACGAAACTTATATAAATGACCATCATGTGATGTTTAAAACGACAACTCATCACTTAAGACAACAATATACAACTTTTAAAGTCATTTAAATCTCATTTTTAAACTCTTACTTACATTTAAGGTATTCATTAGTGTATAATCAACAGACTAATTCGGCCGTTAATGACTTAAACCTTTAATGTATAGGATATCATTTCAGATACCACTGTAAATTGGCTTGTAGAGCTTTTCTGTTTTCTTAGAACGAGTTTTGCTTCTGAAAATAGGTAGACGGCAATCTTATAAGCAATCTATAAAATTTTCAAGCCATTTTTATTTTTTATAAATTTTTCCTTTGGATCGACTCTGGGATTTTTGAACAGCGCATATAAATTTACTTTTCCGGAAGGTACATAAATTATGACACACTGAAATTATGACAAATTGTTTTATCTATTAAAAATTTCCATTTTACAGTACTTATTTTGCATGTAAACCAAATAAATCTTTTTTCACGAAGTTTTTCCTTTCTCATAAATGGCATCCTGTGATGTTTAAAACGATAGCTCATCACTTACATGTCCTGCTGTAGCACTGAAAATTGTTTCAACTTAATATTTTTTTTTATTCTGTGCAGTCCATGATAGCTTAGATTTAAGATATGCATCGATGAGTAATCGACACAAATGACTCGCATAAAAAGGTTGAATTAACACATTGTGTGCGGTACATTTCGCAGCAGAGTTATACCGGGAGCAGGCGTTTGGCGTGTAAATTTAGTTATTCAGTTCAATCTCAATAGATCGAAAATTATACAATTTTTTAACCAACTTTTCATATTTTATATTGAAATATATAAACAAATATATAAAAAGAATTACATAAATAAAAAACATAAGAATTTTGTAAAGAAAAAATATATTTTTTAGTGGATAAATTTATAATAGTATCGTAAAGATGAAAAATCAAATAGAAATAGTAGTATATAGTTTTAATTTTTTCCCTTTCTATGGTTCCGCATCGACTGATGTAAAAACTAGTTTTTAGTTGTCTAAACTTTTCAAGAATCTATGTAGTAGAAAAGAACATTCGGCTTCGCTTTCCTATATATACCGTTATTTTTGTACCCACAAACACACCATATTGTTACACTAACCTGTACCAATACGTGATTTGCGCTCAAGTATCAATCGTCAGAAAATGTACTAGTACGTGTCCCGCATACAATGTGTTAAAAGCACACTATCTTGTTCATTCATATACTTATTTTCTTTTCGGAAAATAAAACTTACTTTTAGAAGAATTGTGTCGTATTTCCTTAACAAAATTCTACAAAATATTTTATTCTGAAATGTTACATGTTTCACAAGGGAAATCAATTATGCATTATTTTTAAATCTATCAGTGTATACCTAAATGCTAGCAAAATGATTTGCTATACCAGTGTCACGATTGAATAAAATCTAGAAAAACTGTACAGGATCATTTTAAATATTACGCGATTTCCTTACGAATCAATCGTACGACAATTGGCCGACGGATAGACGTGTAATTATGATGATGCATACAAAACTTGGTTTAGAAAAGCCTGCCTTATGCATTGGGCATACACCGAAGGAAAAAGAAAATACTTGTTCTTTGGAACCGGCTTTCCGTTTACAACTAAGCCTTTCTGCTTAAATGCATTTATATTTGTATTTGCGCACAGCAAACACAGGTGGCACACTGACATTGGGTGGTAAATAGGACAACCCCTGAGCACAGCAGTTTGGATGCAATTTGTTTAACATGGCTATATGTAGCTATCATTACTTAGTTTTAGAAACACTGGACGCAATGAAAGGGCTACGAAATGATCTGACATCTTTTTATTGCGTTAAGGATAACTTAACGTTGAGAGCAAGACAAGATACATAAACTTCGAGGAAATTTTATGTGAAGAAGTTGAAAAAGTCATAAATCAAAATCAAAGCTAAAAGGCTGTCTTTCAAGCTCTTTCCCATTTTACACAATTTTGAAGAAACGCGCATATTTTTTTGAAAAAGTAACCATGTAATGCATGCTGAACTTTCAAATAAAGTACTATTTAGAGACGGTAAAGTTAATGAAGCATAGCGATCATCAACCAAAAAAAAAAAAAAAAAAAAAAAAAAAAAAGCAGAGTTTGTCAGGTTTGGGACTATATTTAATAGAAAAAGTAGTTTTAAAAATAGTGAAACAAATTAGATATGATATAAAACAAACATAAATAATAGTATGTTAAACTGTTAATGATTTTATAGACCGAAGTAATCCTCATATTCTTTTTTTAATTTAGAAAAGCATCGTAACTTACATGTATTTACACTACCAGAATGAATAAACAAGAGAAAGCTTCATAGAAATTGCTAGGTTATTCACTTGAGAAAGCCATTTTATAGTAAGTTTATATAAAGTCAGCCAAAAGTATGCAGTGATGGTCTAGCCGCCTCCCTTAGAATTCCAATACATCTTGGCAACTTTCAAGAGAGACATATGAGATCAGGCCAGCGGAAAATTAATCATGACCACATTTAACAAGATTTATGGGACATATATTTAACAAAACACAAAGACAAGACACTTATTAGTGAAAATAAAATAACTAAATATAAAATGTTCGATTGGACATCATCGTCGCCCAGCACACTCATCGTCATTCAACTATTCTAACTCACTTCTCAAAAAGATATACTGTCTACAGTGAGGAGCGCTATCAAGCGCTGAGGACACTTTCATTATATCATTATATATATATATATATATATATATATATACATATATATATATATATATATACACACACACACACACACACATATATATACATATATATATAATCCAATAATTGTAAAACTGTTGGATACATGATAGCCCGTATTATTTTTACTTACCCGGGCTACTGGGAAAGGAGAAAGCTAAACAGCTAACAGTAATAAAAATGCCATCGGCCGACATTGAAGAGAACGGCACAAGTCTAATTAAAACTTTATTTCAGAGCTGCTAAAACGGACATATTTACAAGGCAACGACAGACAAGAGAAAGAGACAAAAATCATTCTGCTCAAACAGAGGTGCTCCCAAAAGCGAAGACAGAAAGAATTTTCCCACTTACTCAGCGAATTTAAGTGTAAGATCCGGAAAAACGCGGAACCATTTGCCGGCGACAGCTGGGAAACGTGTTGAATATACAGAAAAATTACATCTATAGGATAGAAAGCTTTGGGAAATGGATCGAAAGAATTTTAAGTCGAAAACGCTCCTTTGATTAAGACATTTAGAGGCTGAGAAAAAGATTTTAAGGAATTAGAGGTTTTTAAGGAAATATTAAAGTTAAATAATTTCGATATATTATACACACACATATATAATGCAAGGAAAAATGTGTAATTTTTAGCCCAAATATAATGAGGAAATATTGCCCTCTGTCTCACTCGATGAATTATAAGTATATGTTTACAATATCTCAAATTACTGATTTTATTGTTCATTTAAGAAAACAACGGATTAAAATCCTTTCAACAACAGTTAAGGAAAAAGATTTAGCAAACCAAGCTCAAATATAATAAAGAGGAAAACAGTATAATATTCTAGAATTTTTTTAAGAATAATTTTTTCCTTGAATATAATTTTTAAAACAATGTAAAAATAATAGGAAATTTTAGCAATTAATTACACTTTAAAATAATTCTTTTAGAAAAGGTCAGAAAATAATCAGCTTGCTGATCTCAGACAAAAATACCATGAAAACTATTGGAAAGAATCGAAATTTAAGAATAGATTTCAGACCACCGTGCAACATGCAACTACTACACAAGTTACTAGATGGACAGTGATATATTGACAATCACAAAACGAAAAATATAGGCATATAAAAACCTTAAATGTAAACTATTATTATGAACGTCAATGGATGGGTAAAGCGTTCAGTTAAATTACTAGTTATCAAAATATTCGCTCCGGGTTAGGATAATTAACATTTTAAAAATGTTGGCATCGTGCAATGATTATCACAGGACGAAATGATCTGGCAAGCTTCATGAAGCATTTCGCAAACGAGATTAGGAGATAGAGATTTGCTGACATACTGGGCTAATTGCAAACCGCCCAGTGCACGTGCTTTGTGTATGTAATCTACTATCATTTTGATTGCCTTTTCCGATTTCAATGGCGCGATAGCATAAACACGCTATCAACTTGGCTGAGTTTTTCGAGCGAAGGAAAGTTTTGACCGGTTGTCCAGGCCAATGATGATCGAAAATTTATACTACTGAGGATTTAGTATGCGTTATTAAACACTCTTGATTAGGTTCCCAAATATTATGTATCATACCTTTAAATTTTAGATACGTAATTTCGGGGAAATCAAGGAAAAATTTACGGGGCTAGACTCGGCAAAGCTCAATTTCAGCAGACATTTAAAACTATTCCCCAAATTCAAGACGACCGTAAAATAACTATACGCAACAGACCCTAGGGGGCCAGAGCCTACGGTGCCAATCTCCGTTTTCTAGACCAAGGGCCCTGGGGTGCGAAACATATGTTCCGGTTAGGTGTCAGCCTTACTCAGAACCCCCCAGTGCTTAGTTCCCAAGCATGGTTGGTCCTAAGTTTCTCTACCCACTGAAGAGATGAAAGGCTGAGTCAACCTTGCCCAGCCCGGGGATCGAACCTCAGACCTGTGGCGTGGGGACGCGAAGCACTACCCCAACGCCACTGGGCTTCACCGTAAACTAAAGTTCTACAAAATTTCAATTTATTCCACCATGTCTTGAAATCCTGACGGCATTTCGACCCGTCCGTACAACTCTCATGAAACCAGTGGAATTCCGTTGGATTAAATTGTTCAGAAGCGGAATTTCTCCACACTGAGATATTAGTTTAGTGTTCCTGAACAGCCAGATATGCCAGCTTCCGCAGAATAACGTAAAAGTGGTCACGAGGTTTGATAATCCACATAAGTCACCAAATTCATGCGAGAAGAATATAAACATAAATAAGGAAATAAATCCAAGTTAATGATTTTGTTCATCGGAAAAGGGAAATTATTGCTCTCTATGAATGTCGGGACAGTAGGGCACTGTCTTTGGTACTGGAGAGCGTGTGTTTCAAATCCAATGATGACAATGTTTGTCGACATCGACGTTCGGTTTGGTTTGAGAACGGTACGGTTGATCTTTGCTACACAAGACTTAATGGAGACGGGACTTACAGCTTCAAACTGATTCCGGATAGGAAACAATCTCTTACCGTCAGCCAACCACTCATGGTTTATGATTACAGAAAGCCATGGCAGAATGAGAAAAGAAACTTCGCGACAAGCAGAACTTCAATCTCATGACCCTGCCCGTTCAAAGAACTAAAGAAATAATTTTGAGGTTTGGTTTGGAGAACTACGGTTTACTTTTTTGCAACACGAGGGCGAATGACACCGGGACCAATGAGCTTTTATGACTTGAATGAGAAAAGAAACTTCGCGACAAGCAGAACTTCAGCCTCAGGATCCTGCCCGTTAAAAGAACCTAACATTATTTAATTTCAAAACAATAGAAAGAGTTGCTATCTTATGATTAGCGTTGACGAAGAAACAGAAAAATTATTTAATTATAATGATAGAGATTATTATCAAACAGTACTGTTCTTTTACACTTTGATCCAGCATGATATAGTTAAACAAATTCCAAAATACGATAGTTACTTTAACAATGTGTTATGTTTAAGCATAGTAATTTTACATAGTAATAAAACAGATCTTAATAATAGACAGAATCATAAAGGATAAAAAACATTGAAGATAAGATCGAATCAGAACGTTCATGTCAACAACGGAATTAAAGCTGGTAGACTCCACCCGTGAAAGTCAGCGCCCTACCATCATCGGGTACTGATGCCGTTCGTAAGTGACTTTAAGATGATCCCGGTTTAACAAGTTGTAGTTTAAAAAAAAAAAAAAAAAAAAAAAAATTAACGGAAGCACTCAAATCACACCAAACCATTGCCACTCTGCTAACTAATGTAAAATAGACAAACCCCTTCAGTACATAATTCAATAAATATTCCATACCTGCATATAACAATAATAAAACAGGAACAACGACTAAGAACGAAATGATAAACTTCCAAAAATGCAACTCTTCAACTCAATAAGCAAATGCTAAAAAGTGAGAAAAAGTCCTGGTGTTTTAAAACACTTGCATTTCCTTCCTACCTCTCTCTTTCCATTGTGGATAAGTCAGCTCTTATCTGTGAACGATACGCTGTCCAAGAGATCGCGATAACGTGTTCTGACATCTTGCCTTATCGTAAACAACGTAAACACCAATAATGACTGAAAACGTCACTCTAAGCATCTGTTATAATGGGGCTGGTTTTTTAAGTTCCAAACAGAAATAACGGCGCCTAACAACGACATTTTTTTAATGCAAAAAGTAAACAAATTCAGACTGATCCTAAAAAATCCCAACCCAATTGATTCCTTAATAAAAAAATCTTGATAAAAACTAGTTTTGAGGTTTGGTTTGATTTGGAGAGCTACGGTCTACTTTTTTGCAACACGAGGGCGAATGACACCGGGATAAGTGAGCTTTTACGACTTTTAATATATAAAACTAATATATGATTACTTTTTTCAGATTTTTAATATATAAAAACACATTTCCATATTTTATAATAAGCACATAAATTAGCGTGGACATTCTACATAATAAAAAACAGCTGTCATTCTAATATTAAAACATCTCTCCCCTTTTTGAAGAATACAAATAAAAACTTTGTAAAGAAACAGAAAACCACAAGAAGCTATTAACATGCACAGTACAAATCAGTCAGCGAAATATTTTTGTTCCCTTCGTATCACTTTATAAAATTTATGTACGGGATCGAACATTCGTTCGTATTAGTGAATAATTTATTACGTAGATCTTATGAAAAATGGAGAACGAGGAGTACTTTGTATAAATGAAATTTCGTATTAAAGTTTCCAACGGTTTTCATCAGTAAACATTCATATATTTAACAATTTAAAATAAATACGAATTTGGAACGAATAAAGATTGAATAGACCTATTTTTATGCGACAGGTAGCAATACATTTGTAATTTTAACTACTTTGTTAGGCCGCCGCCTTCAAGACAGACATAACACAAACTACATTTCTTTATACCTCGGCGCGGGCATCAGCGCCCTCTGACCTCGGAAGCAATTATTCTACAACTTTCTTCGAAAAACAGTTTGTGAATATACGTAGTAAAACTTACAAGTTTGAAAAAATATGTTATAACTCGTATCCATGAAAATGAAAATAAAAAATCAAATAAATATAAAATGTTAATTATAAACCAGGGTTGGCCTGATTGAAATCAGTTGATTATAAAAACAAATCATTGATTTAAATAATTTTTTTTATTACTTCTTTTAAAACCTATATTTCAAAAGAGAGGAGAATTGGGAATCAGTCAGCATTATACAAATAAGTAAATAAATGTAAATAGATAGCATGTGCTTTCCAAGAATTTAGGGGTTGTTATCGGAAAGTATGTAGTAGGGATAGGTACAATGACTAGTTATGACTGGTGGAATTCCTTTTATGTAATGGGAGGTAAAGAGAGTATAACAGAACTTTAAATCCAGTTTATCTACCAAATAACACAACAGCCGATTGGTTAGGGTGCTAGCCTTCGGAACCGAAGTTCGTGGGTTCGAATCCCACTGAGGCATGGATGTTCGTAGCTGTTTCGGCTTTGAGCTGTAGTTGGTCTTATTATGTGTTCATTCTAGCACTTCGTAACCAAATTAGAGTGATGGAATGGAAGACATCGAAACTAGTGTTTTAGGAGTGGATAAAGCAAGTGTTTTAATGAAACAATTAAATCCATAATTCGTTGCTTAAAAAATATTGAAATAATTGTGATTTTTTGTTTTTCTAAATAAATAATTTGCATTAAATGAACATTTAATTTGTTATTCAATTTGCATTATCCAATTACAATAATAGGAAGTAATTACGTTAAAATTTATATATTTAATATTACGTAATCAGTGTGTAGAATATACTAGTAGATAGATGTTACTCCTTATAACAAACTATTCTATGTATATTGCAAAAAACATAAAACTCAACAATAATTAAAATTAGAATTCAGAAAAAATCAAATCTGATTTTTTTTACTTAAAATTATTTTTTTCAACCGTTTTTTAAACCATTAAGAAAATAAATCTAGAATTCTGTAACTTCGTACCATGAATAAAAAAAAAATTAGATTTTCTTTTGTGAATAAAAACTAGGTAAAAATTAAAATTCCACTCATCAAATTGTAAGAGTAATACACTTTGTTACGTTGCAACCAAGAGAGTGATAATCATTTGCTTTCAAATTAATTATAGATTTAACTTAAGAGTTTAAATCATATTAAAAAATAAGAATTTAAAAATCGAACGGTAGAAAATAAAATAATTCAATCATACCTTGTGGATGAAGTCTCCTCTATCACAAGACAAAAACAAAATTATATAAGGTTATCCCACTTGCAGTACAAATATTTATTTATAGATTAATAACAAAATGTTACGGAAAATTCAGTCCTCTAGCCTGAATGGAGAAATTCGTTTTATTACTACCATACCATACTATGAAATTTCGAACTTTTCCATCTTTCACTCAGAGTTTAATATTTCGTAGTCATATTACTTGAAACATTAGAAACATGCCGAACCAATAACTAAAACCAAAATGAACCTTTTCGAAATTTGTATGCAATTACGAACATTTCATTGCATACATGTAAATACAACTGATAACATGAACTCCACAGATAACGGGATCCATTATCGCTTAGTAATACTTGCGCTTTCAGTTAGAAAGAAATTTTATTGACAACACCCGTGATTAAGTAAAACAGTTTCCCATTTATAACCTGTCTCGGGTGATACATCGTAAAGGAGATTCTCAATATCTCAACTGGCTAAATTTCTTTAACGTAAAAACACACAACAAACATACCCCATTTTAATAGAGAACAGGGTTTTTAAACAGGGTTGTAATTTTGACCAGGACACTGGATAAAAGTGGTTTTAACCGTCCAAAACTGGTCGCAACTGGTCAGAATTGTTAAAAATAGTTTTAAATGGTCTTAATTTTAATATATAATATCTTTTATAATTAGAAGTGACTTTTAATAAGCAATAAAAATAGTAGTGCAGTTAAACAAAATATTACACTAACAAGTTCATGAGATTTAACATGCTTATACAGTATAATAAGAATGTTTGAATTTTAAAAATAAACCATGCACATGAAATTGTAAAAATGTAATCCAGTTGCGGCATAAAACATAAAATACACTTGGACCTGATGACTGGTAGGCAACAATGAAGAAGGCTAAAGGCATTAACATAAAATTTGTTGATTTTATAATACATTTAATGAAATGTTCTGCCAGCTCTTCATCTATAGAAAGATTATTTTCAAAGTTTGAAGTAATCCAAAATACATTACGAAATCGTTTAACTTTGGAGACCACTGAATAACTTGTTACTTGTAACCGTTTTTTGAATTCAACATAAATTACATATAAAATAGCTTGTAGAAAAAAAAAATAAATAAGTAAAACTTTTTTTTTTTTTTTTTTGTATCTTGGTGTTATGTTATATTTGTTTTTTTGCTGTGTTATTTATATTATGATTTTTAACAAATGTAACTTGCCTTTATCATATCCTAGTAAACTATGTTCGATTAGTATTAAATATATTGAAAAGTGAATTTCAGTTGTCAAAAAACCGGTCAAAATTGATATTGACCAGGACAGTTAAAACCGGTTAAAACCACTGGTTAAAATCCCAATACAACTCTGTTTTAAAAGACCGCTTGAACACAAGAACTGTTTGAAAACTAACGATAAATAATTATTACATTTTAAAGGAATTTGTATATAAAAGGAAGAAAGTAGAATCCGGAATTAAAATGTACCATTGAACTGAAAGATGGTTTCAGACCTTTGAGGTATTGATGAAAATCCACGGGTTTATATCTTTAAGATTGTAACGTCAAAAATAGAAAAAAATTTTTAAACTCTTGCAAGAAAATTTTGATAAACCTCATTGTTTCTTTTAAAAGCAATTGTTTTTTGTTGAACATTTATGCATATTTGTTTTAACATTTAAACAATAATAATATTCTTATTATCTATATTAAAATTCCCATCATTGAATATCATTTTAACCCCTTTGAGCATTTGCCCGTGTCTGACAAGGGCGAAATTCAAAATAAACATGTAAACAAATCGTTTACAATTTGTTTGTATAACAATTTTTTGTCCTTTCCCGCTCCTTAGTCATCTCCCACAATTGAAATAGCAAAAAATAATTTACACTGCACCTATATATTCCTTTTATGTCAAGAAAAAAACTATCATTTTTTACCAATCTTTCCAGAAAAAAAAAATCGTGCTTTAAGGGGTTTGTTTACTTTTAATCATGTTGTGTTTATTTTTAAGGGGGTTAGTATGTATAATTTGTTTATTTGTCTGGACTAGCTTAAGTTTACCTCTTTATTTCATCTTGGTCATCGAGTGCATAATAAAATGGTCATTATTTTTGTAAACAAAAGAAACATGCACCCCTGACACACATTATACTGCAAATGTCCTATACCTAATCTTCCACCCCCAGAGCGGATGCTAAACACCGTTGGATTCCCCGTGCCATAAAAGGAAACAATCAAGGAAGCCTTGAAAGATCGCCGAGGAACGGGACATGGGTCAACATCCCTTCCGAAAGAGTCCGACAAATCAGCAAGTCCGAGATAACAATTACCGGTTTGGCACTTGTGCCATTAGAAAAAGAGGGGAGGAGAAAAAAGTAATTAAGGAGGAAATATGAAAACGTGGTACAGCCATCATACAGTTGTTAACCATGACCTCAGACAGAGTTTTCTCTGCAAGCATATCAGAATACACCTAGACACGGATTGGAGGCACTTGGCCTACATATGCTAAACGAAAAAGAAACGCCAAGAAGAAAAAATAATTTTTTTTCGATAAAAAAATAAATAAAACTAAATAACCAGAAGTAAGGTGGATTCAGTCAGGTGGTGTGTGCTAGGAGGATTAAAATGATCGCCAATCAGCAATGCAGAACAAAAATATATCACTTGAGGAACTTTAACAATACTACAAGGACTTAGGGCCAGATACACGACTTAATGTTTATTTTTTTGCGTCGTGCCTGGAGTTAGTTGCTTTTACGGATATTACTATATATTATGTTGATGGCTTTTCCTCATAACTCCATTAAAAAATTCCTTCGTTGTTTGATACTCTTCATCGCGATTAGAATGGGTGCCTGTTCGAATACACACACTAAGAAAGCTTTATAAGATTACAGATTAATTTAAGAAAAGTACTTCTTTACTCAAAGCGGTTAAACGATGGACAGACAGGAAGTGAGTTGCCCTTTACTACTGGGGATAGAAACTCATTACTTCAAGGTAACATGTCACGTCTAAATCAAGATTCCATAGATTCGGAAAGAAAACTCAGAGCTCTCAGAAGGGAAAAACAAATAAAAAATTCACTGTCACTAACCTATGGTACAAAGTAAGATGTATGTATTAAGAGGCAAAACTATCTCAAGCTGTTCATTTCAATTCATTTTTAACTAGCTTAATTGTTTAGGAATGAAAAATGTGACATCGTACAACAGTTAAAAGTATGTTAACTTAAAGTGGAGCTAAATAAAACGTTTCTTTTAACCGACAGAATAGAGGGCGGATTGAAAAAAAAAAAATAAAATAAAATAAAACTTAAGTCTGGAGTGATCTTTCTTCGACATTCTCATCACATATTTAAGATTTATGGCTTAGTTTTAAATCATACCAAGATAAATTATCCCTTTATGTGATTATTACATCAGTTAATGTTATCAGTTTTCGAACCTCGATTTAACTGTCAAAGGAATATTCCTAATGTATTCAAACGGAACCTAATCTTTACTTTCCCTTCGCTGCTGTTTTAATTTAACCAGAATTATCCCTCTTCCACCTAGGAAAATGGGGAATTATACGTTCCTGAAACTTTTCAGAAATACGCATACCCTGCTGGCGGTCAATGGTTGTAAGATAAGCAGAAGGTAAAACATTCTTATAGGAACTGAGAAGGAATTACTTCACTGTGTATGCCTTGTTCCCTTACATGCAGTTTGTCGATTTGGAAGCCAGAAAGCGAAATGATTTAACGTTAAAACAAAAGATCGAAATTTTAAATCGTTATGACAGGTAACCAAAAATGAGTCATCGTAATGCTGCAGCGCAGTTAAACATTTCTCAGCCTCTGAATTGCATTGAAAGTGTTGAAACGTGGAGTACAACACCGCTCCGATGACTTTAAAAAACATTATGATTACGAACAATTTATCAATGAGCTTGTTAGAAAAAATTGTAGACAGTCAACAATTGATCAATTTTTTTTAGTTATGTATACAATTCTTATGCTTTAAAGGATAATATACAGTACATAAATATAAGGTGTGTGTTTTCATTTTGTTTTGAAATTTAGTACATGTGAATTGAAGGGGAGTAAATTTATCTAATTTTGCATAGCTTTTATTGCTATTAATCGGCTATTGTTATCAAAATCACGGTGTTGATCACATTAAGCGGAGTCCACTGTATATATACTTTTCGATATTGTAATATCTTATTTTTTTATAAATTATTATCATAATCAAATGTCTAAAAATGAATAAATATTGCGTATAAATACAGTGGATTTTTTGAATAACAACAGGGTTTCATATTAATCGGGATAAGTTTGGCACAGTCCGCGTTTTAAATAGACCAAAACTCTTGCGGTTTTAAGTATTCTGTGCCACCACAAGATAAAAACCCTCTTGCAACTAATAACCGTTGAAACATCCCTTCCCAACATCTCAGTCGAAAACGTCAAGGTAATTCGTAAGAGCAAAGCGGTTTAAGTGTGAAATATAACCACAATAAATACCCATTTATGAAATAAAAGATCCGACTCATTACAGCAACAGCAGAAGTTTGCCCAGGAAGTTAATTCTCCTCCCAGTTACACAGCTATCGCAAACAGAATCCTCAATGTAGTAGCAGAAACCCAAGTTCATTTGTCTAGCAGAACAATTAACCACAATGGAAATGTTGAACGCCGGATTATCTCCGAAAGGAACGGCAAAATTGCTAAAGCCAGCGAGTGGTAAACGAATTCCAACTTCGATGATTTGCGGCGTTATCTGCAATCGTATAGAAATGAATTATGTTCATGATGTGTTATTCACTTTCTTAGAAGCTGAAGATTAAGTGGAAATTGTTTTTAAGGTGCAGCGCTGATGATCTGCAGTACTAATGGAATGTAATAACTATCAAATAAAAGTTTTTTTAACACTAGATTTATGGACCGAGCCAATTTGACTCATTAAAAATTTGATCACTATATATATATAAAACTTTAATATCATTTTTCAAAAACATACGTTGGTTTTTAATTCAGTAATAAAATATATGTAAACTTTCATTCCTATTCCCCGCAGACCCCCTTCATTTCGCATTATCAGAAATGAGGTATACCTATTTTCACGGTTGTGAGCCAATTTGACTCATAGAATGGTTTAACAGTTAATCGCATAATATGAAATTTATTGGTCCTATCAGGCTTGGGCATCAGTCAAGATTTTATTTTCCAATTGGCTGAAGAGCTAAGAAGTAAATATACAGAAGAAGTCGAGAACACTTCCATTCCAGTGACAAAAATTCATGCTACTGACGCATTGAAGAATTGTCAAGTTCAACAATCATGCAAAAGAAACAGATGTAGAAACCATTGTGCTAAATGTAATAGAAATGTTTGCGAAAAATGTGTTTCAAAAACAGATTTTATATGTAAAAAATGTTTTCCATGAATTTTTTTGATAATAAACATTTTATTTAAATTAATTTGGAACTATTTTCTTTGCAAAAAACTTCCATTTTCTTGTATGAGTCAAATTGGCTTACTTCAGTAAAAATAGGTATCAACATCCGTAAATCTAGTGTTAAATTAAGACTATTCATACGTGAATTTCTCTTACACTTTCATTCAGTTATCATTTATAACGTAAATGTTTTGACAGTGACTATTGAATAATATAGATTTTAAACCAAGCTAAAAAACTATTAGACCAAACGATGGCCGAATTGCAGGGCGTTGGTCTTCGGAACCGGAATTCGTGTGTTCGAATCCCGTTGGATGTTTGTAGCCATTCGGAATTGGCTTTAAGCAGTAAGTCCCGGTCTCATTTGCCCTCGTGTGCAAAACAGTAGACCGTAACGCTCCCAACCAACTAAAAACTATTAGAAATAGGATGGCACATCATTCGTCATCATTTTATCGTTCATTTTTAAAATATTGCATAACAGAGGTTAAAATCTCTAACAGTCTGCTAATTTGAAAGAATTAATTACTCATGAAGAGTCAGTCAATAATGATTGATTAACGAACATCTGATAAATCTGATTTTTTAACCAAGAGCACTTCAAGCTCGCAGGATAAATATTGATAAAACTGTATCAAGCGATTATCAGTTATTCGTTATGAAACAGCTTTCAATAAACAAAAAATATCGCTTGGTTTAGACAAGATTTACTTACATATGTCCAAGTTGAAAGTGAATATATGCACGAATTATTTTAGATGTTCATTGATTTTATTAATTAACTAGTTCACCACTATTAAAATATGTAAAAAACAATTCATGCTAGAAATATATTTGAAGGCGTAGAAAAATGAACGCTCTTGTTTCCCAATTTTGTGGCATTTAGCAAATAATGTGTACTTTTTCTGGCGCATTCTCATGTTTCCAACTTTTGATAATGTTTTCGGTGAGAATAGTAGTGAAATGTGACATTTCCGCTTTATTTCAAAGTGTTCTCATGAATACTGACTAGTATTGGATGGTGAACCAATTTTATATTGCTTTTGAACCTGTTAATAGCGCATGTTACTGTTACAATATCTCACCATTTTCAACGGTGTTAAAGAAATGAGGAGAGATTCCGGCTAGAATTATACTGATAATATATGAATTATCCACTAAATACATATACTTTGGAACTCTTTGAATGATTTATTTACTGAGCATAGGTATAAGAGGTAGGTTTATAGGAAAATATTACGTTTTAAGCATTGGATCGTTTTATTACGACAGCTTCACCATCCTTCTCTCTATATATATTTATCTATCTATCTATATATATAAAATATATTATATTATATATATATTATATATATTACATACATATATGAGTGTATATGGGATGGATACATACACATATCTATATACATGTACATATATTAATAGCATAATATATATATATATATATATATATATTACATACATATATGTGTGTATATCGCATCCATACACACATATCTATATATATTTAAATATAGGATAAATATATATATATATATATATATATATATTCATACATCCATATCTATAATCATACGCACACATATGTATGCATTGTATTTATACATACATATGGTCATGAACAATTTTGTTCAATTGATTAGTGTTCTTTTAAATTCTCTTTAACTTATTAAGGTCCGAATCATTTCTCGCTAACGTATATTGATAAACGAACTCCTATGATTAAAAAAAATTTTTTTAATAAGAAATTCGCGCAACGTTATATATTACAGCTTGTTTTCATCAGAAATCAGCTGTGATTTTAAACATCATGAATCCATTAAAAAAAATCGCGATGAGCGATTTATTTACTACCACAGGTCAACATATTACTGTAAAGTGAAGCTTTATTAATAGACAAAGCTATTTGCCTTAATTTCAGTCAAAGAATCGGCCGAAAAAGTATAGGAGACTCAAAAAACTATACAAAGTTTATTCAAATAGCAAAATTATAAAGCAGATACTCAAATGCAGCAATTTTTTATAGATTTGACATCTACCTTAGGTGCAATGGAAACTGGTTTCAAGGAAACAAAAAGCCTACAGACTCTTTTTAGCCGTCCCTAAATGGAACGTTAGGCATTAAAGGGTTAATTCTAAAATATAAATTCTTACCGTTCCACAGTGATATTTCATAACAATGGAAAAGTTTTAAACTCCTGCTTTACACGCTTCTAAATACTTTAACTCCGATTAAATTTCCGAAATTCGTCCCTGAGACACTGAGACGGGCAAAGTTGACGATAGCAGATTGGCACATGGCAAGACGTGAGGAGGGCAACAGATTTGTGTATCCCAACCAGGTCGCAGCAAAAGCCCGTGGGCTGCAACTGCATTATGTCGGAACTGCCGCCGGACAGTTTACTGACCGGTGTTTGTAACGCGTGTGCTCAGCATAGAAAAGTCAACAACAAGCATCAAAAACGTCTGCGATATTTTCATGCTACATATGCGGGATCACCAGAAAGATTCGTCTGGTTATAACATTCAATATTTTCCCTAATACTAACAGAAAAGTGTATGTCATTGCAAAGAAAAACTGTCACAAGTAATCAATATTTTCTTTATTATCCCCCATAACCGCGTTCCCCAACCTGTGGTAAGCGTACCATTGATGGCAGGGTTGGAAAAAAATGATTTTAAATAAATAAATAAAAATCAGATTTATTTCATTAAATCAGATTTTTTTTATTAATATCGGATTTCTTTGAATTTTTTTCTGAATACTAATTTTAATTGCTGTCTTTATGTTTTTTTTTTTTTTTTTGCAATATACATAGAATAGTTTGTTATAAGAAGTAACATCTTATCTATCTAGTATATTTTACAGACTGATTACCTACAACTAAATATATAAATTTTAATCTCATACATTCCATTATTTTGTAATTGGATAGTGCAAACTAAATAAGATTAAATTTAAAGAACAAATTAACTGTTCTTTTAATGCAAATTATTTATTTAATAAAAACAAATCACAATTATTTCAATAAAAACACTAGCTTTGATACCTTATCCACTCCTAATTAGTTACGAAGGTTAGAATAAACAATACCAAAAGAAGAAAATTGTCTTTTCATTCATGCAGATGAAGCCACGGCTGTTGTTATTTGGTAGATAAACTGGATTTCAAGTTCTGTAATACTCTCTTTACCTCCCATTACATAAAATGAATTCCAACAGTCATAATCAATCATTGTACCTACCCCTACAACATACTTTCTGATAACAACCCCTAAATTCTTGGAAAACATACTATCTATTTACACTTATTTACTTATTGGTATTAATGTGCTGACTGATTCCCAATTCTCCTGTCTTTCGAACGTAGGTTTTAAAAGAAATGAAAAAAAAAAATATTATTTAAATCAATGATTTCCCCCCTCCCCAAAACTAAATATACCATAAAAAAAACAATCTGATTTAAATCAAGATTTAAATCATGATTTAAATCATGCCAACCCTGATTGATGGTATTCGAAAAATAATCAACAATGGCAGATATAAAAAAATCAAAAAATATCATACAGACAGCAGTCTACAAGTACAATTCAAACGGCACAATCTACTTAGTTTTTGTTAAGCATTGATAAAGAATATGAACAACTTTCTGAGAAAGCTCTTACATAATTATTATCATTTACTAGCACATCTCGCGTGGCTCCTACTTTGACCAATCCAAAGGTATGGTAGTTTTACGTTCAGAAACTTATAAACCACTAAATGCTTACACCCCGTAGGCTTTTTAGTTTGGTTCCACAAAAGGTGCACCCTTTTGTTGAAAAATGAAACTTTGCATATCTATTAACAGGGGAAAAACCAAATTTTCCACATATCGAGGAAAATTCCCACTGACTGATTTTTCTACACGCGCATACACTAATATTGATATTGATATTAATATTAGTGATATTGATATTGTATTAATTTGATTTTATAATATTGATATTATATAATTAATATTTATTATATAATTAATATTTATTATATAATTGATATTGATATTATATATTTAATATTTATTATCTTAATTTTGATTACGATACTGCGTTAATGACATTTACTTTCGAGGAAAAAATGCTACAAACTAAAAACTTAAGTTTACAATGTAGCATAAAATATATCTATAAGTGCGATATTCCATTATGAAACTCAATGCTGTATTATTTGTCTGAACAATGAGAAAGTGACATCTTTAGAAACAGAGTTATCTCATCCCACCTGTTAGCTTGAATTTAATATCTCAGTTTTTTTTTTTTTTTTTTTTTTTTTTTTTTTTTGTCGAATAAGTTAGTGCAGATCCCAGTAAATTTTGTGGGCACTGCTGATGAAACATAATCAATGAACGATTTTAGTTCTTTATTTTCATTTCTCACTATCCTCTTCATATATATATATATATATATATATATATATATATATGTATATATATATATATATATATATATATATATATATATATATATATATATATATATGTATGTAAGGAAAATTCTCAGGGGTTTCAAACTTAAATCAAGGGTTAAAAATTCCCGCGTCATTTTCCATTCCCCTTTTTAACCCCTAACCTAAATTGACCACTGGGGCTACAGGTTACGCCCTCAGAGAAGGGGCCTGGCCAATTATAAACCTACATGGCCCTAGCGGACAATTTAGGAAATTTCAAAATAGAAAGGAGATACACGCTAGCGGAGACAGATTTTTCTATATATTTTCCCACAGATGTTGACCCAGGTGTTATGTGTATTTTACATAGAACTTCATGCTAACTGACCCTTCAGTTTGTCTTGTCCCTATAATGAAGCGAGAACCCGTCCTTCAACGTTATCTTAATGAAGGTCTTTAGCTGAAACGGTATCCGGAGTTCGTGGGTTCGAATCCCACAGAGGCATGGATGTTCGTAGCCGTTCGGAATCGGCTTTAAGCTGTAGGTCCCGGTCTCATTAGCCCTCGTGTTGCAAAAAGTAGACCGTAGCACTCCAAACCAAACCTGAAACGGTATCATTTTTATGGCTATGACTGCAATCACCCATTGAGAAGTTCGTCTCATTACACACACACACACACATATATATATATATGTGTGTGTGTGTGTGTGTGTGTATAAGTCGGCGAAATTAATGAGCCGGTTAAGAAGAAAATAGCCCCTATAATTTTGATTTGACAGGGCTTACAGGGCAATGAGTGAGCTTAAGAAATTCTGGTCCCGTCCCATAAGTTTGTTTTATTACTGGGACAAATGCTTTAAACTGGACAATCGATTTAATTACTTTAATGGGGAGTTTTAAAATTAATTTGGAAGTTAAAATTATACTCTCATTATCCTTCTACCATCCTAAATATGGTCATCCCCCATGCCACCCCAAAAAAGTTCACCGCCCCCCAGCACCCCCCCCCCCTGGAGGGATGGTACCGTACCCGTTGAGAACTACTGCTCTAAATTAACGCAAAAGGAATCAGACAGAACCGGTCCACCGGAAAGTAACTGGAAGGTAACAGGACTGTGCGCCCCTAGCAACGATAGGATGCTTCTTGAAATTGAAGGCATATCTGCGCATGATCTGTGCATCGTCTGGTTTAAACTGCATGTAAAACTGCGGGGCGGGGGAACTGTTTGGCGGGATTCCTCGAGAGGCTACCATTCAGAATGTTTTATTATTAGGAAACATCCTCAGTCCTATTTCAAATGTGGATGTCATTTGGTATCGATCATTAATTGGAGAGGATTTTTTCACCGTATTTGACCTGCGCCCAATACATGTTGTTACCACACGAATATACAAACATTAATAATAGGACAGAGTCACAGCGTCTGTCTTTAAAAGATGCAGTCATAAAAGCAACAATGCTCAATCTCTCCAACTATTGCGCAACGGCACCATCCAAAAATAGACAGTTCGTCGACATTTTTATTTATTTTTTTTTTTACAATAAAAACTCATACCTGATATTTTTCTAACACGATAGAGCGTTAGGATAGTGTGCAAAAAGCAGTAAAAAATGCATTGTCTACAGCAGACAATGCCATATGTAAACGAAAAAAGGAGGAGGAAAAAAACACAAATGTGCCAACGAATCTAAAATCTCCATTTTTATTTTCATAGTCACCGGAAAAATTTAAAAGAAAAAAAAGATGCTTTTTTTTTCGTTTAAACGTCATGGGTATTCAACCTTATTTGCGCCTGCGCCTGGGAAGCTTTTTAATGTGCTCGCGGCAAAGTGCTGATCTGATAAAATGAAAAAAATTAAATTTAATTACTTTAAATTTTTAAATATAGCTAGTCAAATTCGCTCAGTTGGCTACATTGATCGCTGTCACGCCTATCATAATCATACTTCTAACGATGTTTTTAATTATAACAGGTGCGTGGAGTTAATTGTCATTGAGTACTGTCACTACAGACTCACTGTTGTCATCAAAAATCGATTTTCCCGTTTTTAATTGTTTAATAATTTTTAGGGTAATTACGTTTACGATTGAAATCGTAATTTTGACGGTTGGCATGATTTAAATAAGTTGATTTAAATCAGTTGATTTAGAAAAAAATTATTGATTTAAATAATTTTTTTTTCATTTCTTTTAATAAAACCTATATTCCAAAGACAGGATAATTGGAAATCAATCACCACAGAAATACCAATAAGTAAATAAGTGTAAATATATAGCATGTGTTTTTCAAGAATTTAGGAGAAAATTATGTATGTTCAGAAAGTATGTAGTAGAGATAGGTACAATGACTAGTTATGACTAGTGGAATTCATTTTATGTAATGGGAGGTAAAGGAAGTATTACAGAACTTGAAATCCAGTTGATCTACCAAATAATAATAGCCGTGGCTTCATCTACTGGAATGGAAAGACAGTTCTCTTCTTTTGGTATCGTTCATTCTAGCCTCCGTAACAAATTAGGAGTGGATAAAGCACCGAAACAAGTGTTTTTATTGAAACAGCTAAATTCTTAATCCGTTGCTTAAAAAATATTGAAATAATTGTAATTTTTTTTTTGTTTTTCTAAATAAATAGTTTGCATTAAATGAATATTTAATTTGTTCTTTAAGTTTACATCTTACTTAGTCTGCACTATCCAATTACAAAATAATGGGATGTAATTAGGTTAAAATTTATATATTTAATTTTAGGTAATCAGTGTGTAGAATACACTAGATAGATAAGATGTTACCTATAACAAACTATTCTATGTATATTGCAAAAAACATAAAACACAACAATAATTAAAATTAGAATTCAGAATAATCAAATCTGACTGTTTTGATTTAAAAAAATAAAAAATCATGATTTATTTTCCAACTCACGTGTAAACAATTAAGAAAATAAATCTAGAATTTTGTAGCTTCATAATAAGATGCAGTCATAAAAGCAACAATGCTCAATCTCTCCAACTATTGCGCAACGGCACCATCCAAAAATAGACAGTTCGTCGACATTTTTATTTATTTTTTTTTTACAATAAAAACTCATACCTGATATTTTTCTAACACGATAGAGCGTTAGGATAGTGTGCAAAAAGCAGTAAAAAATGCATTGTCTACAGCAGACAATGCCATATGTAAACGAAAAAAGGAGGAGGAAAAAAACACAAATGTGCCAACGAATCTAAAATCTCCATTTTTATTTTCATAGTCACCGGAAAAATTTAAAAGAAAAAAAAGAAGCTTTTTTTTCGTTTAAACGTCATGGGTATTCAACCTTATTTGCGCCTGCGCCTGGGAAGCTTTTTAATGTGCTCGCGGCAAAGTGCTGATCTGATAAAATGAAAAAAATTAAATTTAATTACTTTAAATTTTTAAATATAGCTAGTCAAATTCGCTCAGTTGGCTACATTGATCGCTGTCACGCCTATCATAATCATACTTCTAACGATGTTTTTAATTATAACAGGTGCGTGGAGTTAATTGTCATTGAGTACTGTCACTACAGACTCACTGTTGTCATCAAAAATCGATTTTCCCGTTTTTAATTGTTTAATAATTTTTAGGGTAATTACGTTTACGATTGAAATCGTAATTTTAACGGTTGGCATGATTTAAATCAGTTGGTTTAAAAAAAAATTATTGATTTAAATAATTTTTTTTCACTACTTTTAAAACCTATATTCCAAAGACAGGAGAATTGGGAATCAGTCAGCACAGAAATACCAATAAGTAAATAAGTGTAAATATATAGCATGTGTTTTTCAAGAATTTAGGAGAAAATTATGTATGTTCAGAAAGTATGTAGTAGAGGTAGGTACAATGACTAGTTATGACTAGTGGAATTCATTTTATGTAATGGGAGGTAAAGGAAGTATTACAGAACTTGAAATCCAGTTGATCTACCAAATAATAATAGCCGTGGCTTCATCTACTGGAATGGAAAGACAGTTCTCTTCTTTTGGTATCGTTCATTCTAGCCTCCATAACAAATTAGGAGTGGATAAAGCACCGAAACAAGTGTTTTTATTGAAACAGCTAAATTCTTAATCCGTTGCTTAAAAAATATTGAAATAATTGTAATTTTTTTTTTGTTTTTCTAAATAAATAGTTTGCATTAAATGAATATTTAATTTGTTCTTTAAGTTTACATCTTACTTAGTCTGCACTATCCAATTACAAAATAATGGGATGTAATTAGGTTAAAATTTATATATTTAATTTTAGGTAATCAGTGTGTAGAATACACTAGATAGATAAGATGTTACCTATAACAAACTATTCTATGTATATTGCAAAAAACATAAAACACAACAATAATTAAAATTAGAATTCAGAATAATCAAATCTGACTGTTTTGATTTAAAAAAATAAAAAATCATGATTTATTTTCCAACCCACGTGTAAACAATTAAGAAAATAAATCTAGAATTTTGTAGCTTCATAATATGATTAAAAATTTAGATTTTTTTTGTGAATAAAAACTAGGTAAAAATTAAAGTTCCACTCATCAAATTGTAAGCGTGATGCACTTTGTTCATTCTAGCCTCCGTAATAAATTAGGAGTGGATAAAGCATTGAAATTAGTGTTTTTATTGAAACAGTTAAATCCAAAATTCGTTGCTTAAAAAATATTGAAATAATTGTGATTTTTTGTTTTTCTAAATAAATAGTTTGCAATAAATGAATATTTAATTTGTTCTTTAAATTTACATCTTATTTAGTTTGCACTATTCAATTGCAAAACAATGGAATGTATTTAGGTTAAAATTTATATATTTAATTTCAGATAATCAGTGTGTAGAATATACTAGATAGATAAGATGTTATTTATAACAAACTATTCCATGTATATTGCAAAAAGTATAAAAACACAACAATAGTTAAAATTAGAATTCAGAAAAAATCAACTAAATCTGAATCAAATCAAATTTTTAAAAAAATCATGATTTTTTACCAACCCTGCTTGTTTTCTTTTCGATAAAGTAAAACAGATGATATGAAACCCAGAGAAAATAAGGCAAAACATTTCCCCGTCAAGTCAGAATTGATAAAAACTAATTCATTCATAGGAGGTGTTAAGCGCTCCATCGTTAATACTCTTAATTCCAGATAGGAAAGGAGAAGGGCTATTATACCATTTTATCTTCAGCCTCAGTACCAATAAAGGAAGCAATTACCGGAATCGAGCATTCACTGGCGCGCTCATTAAATAAAAACGTTTGATAACTGGACGAGGGGGAGGGAGAAAATTCAATGAATGCAACGTGACCACTTTCCGTAACAAATAGGCACCAGACAATTTTCCTGAAAAGTGTTCTGGAATCTATCCAAACAGTAGTAGAAGCGGTCTTTCGACTAATGTTTTTTATTATACAAAAAAGAACACAAATTAGAAAACAAAATGATTCTGTATTCCAAATAATTAGAACTACTCATATAACAGTCTGCCCTACTAAATTGTGTATACAAATGCTTTAAAGATCTTTGTTGTTGAAATTGTAAAGGAAATTAAATCTACAGTAATTATGTATACATTATGTATATATATATATATATATATATATATATATATATATATATATATATATATATATATATATATACATACATATATACAATATGCATATATATATACATACATGTATAAACATATATATATATACATACACACACATATATATGCATATATATATACATATATATACATACATATATATATACATACATATATATACATATATATTTATACATATATATATACATACATATATATATACATACATATATATACATATATATTTATACATATATATATACATACATATAAATATGCATATATATACATACATGTATAAACATATATATATATATACATACATATATATACATATACATATATATATAGACATACACATATATACATATACATATATATATACATATATACATACACATATATACATATATATATATATATATATATATATATAGATAGATAGATAGATAGATAGATAGATAGATAGATAGAGCTTCAAAGTGGCAAGATCTATAATGTTAGACTAAAAATGAACTATTGCTACTAACAATACACTACCTTGACGGAACTGTCTAATAAACACTATAGTAATATATATATATATATATATATATATATATATATATATATATATATATATACACATAAATTTCTAGGAGGCCGATACAATATTTAATAGCTATGCGCATTGATAAGGAGCGGCAAATACTATCCTTGCACCCAGGTGATTATTCCAGAACCGGCCATACACTTTCAAAATGACCAAGGCCTTAGACTAAAATAAGATTTAATCTTACTAACAATATGCTATCTAAATGGGCATTTCTAAAAATTCTACGTAGTTTTACTTATTGTACACGTCATAAAAATAATCTTGTCATTTTCTGGAAAAGATTAAACTTAGTGACCAATAAAATAATTGCAGAACTCATGGTGAAGTCAGCCAGTAGTCACCTCGACACAATTAATTACCGCAAATACTCCTATGAGATAGGAAGAATGTAGTGTAAAGGCTAAAGTGTGTATGTGTCTAGAAAGTTAAATATTCGAAACACTTAAAGCAGCTGTATGCCGACCATATTGGGTTCCATCGGATAATGTGAATTTACAACGATTGACAGCTGGCATTGAAGGGTAGATATCTTGAAATTAATTTCTGAAATTCTCCCAATTTTTAAAAATTTATGTCTGATTAAAATTTTAGAAAGCACTAGAGAAAAAAAAATTAATTCTCTACAATAGTTTTGAACAGTTATTTTTCAACTTAGTAAACTCAAATATAAGCATTTAACCAACATTGTTTTTAAAAGGGGAAAAGATTTTTTTTCATTTGTCAAACTATAAAGCTTGTGAAAAGGATTTATAAGAGCGATCCTTCGATAAAAAAAATTTTCCCCAAAAATATTAACATTGATTTAAAGTTGGTTGGTTGGTTGGTTGTTTGGAGTTTAGTGGCGCTAAATCCTCTTGGGACAAACTGCGCCAAACAAGATGTGGAAACAAAACTAAAGACGAAATTTACAGATAAAAATTTTGAGGGAAAAATAAATAAATAAATAAAACATTCAACACAAAAACACGTATAAAATTGAGTTACATACAAAGAAACAAGAATTGAAAATTAAGTGAAGAATTAAGAAATTAAAGAATTAAAGATTTAAGAATTAACTGAAGAAAAACAAACTGAAAATTAAAAGATTAAAAACTGATTATTTGAAAATTGAAAAACAAACAAAAAATTTAAATTTCAAAGTAAAATCCAGTTCGACAAAGAAAGGGGACCAAATTTGGATGTGGAGTTTCCCCGATGATTAAATTAAGATTCGGAGATGGATTACCAAAAAATGTTATATACATAGATCTAAAGCAAACACAAGAGGTTAAAATATGTCCCACTGTGTAAGGTGTCTTGCAATACGCACACTGATTTAAAGTTGTCTAATATCATCCGGTATACCGACACCTTAAACAATATTTAATTAAAAATTCGTAAAATACTTGTTAGCGAGTTTATTAGTACACCTTAACCTCGTTAGAAAAAAAAAGTGATACGAAAATTAAAAAAACGATCGTATAAATGATATTTAGAAGAACACGGTAAGTAAAATTAAAAAACATTTCGTTAGTGAAAACACAGGCGACTATAAATAATTGAAAGAAATGCATTACTGAATAAGTCAATTCAGTGCAGTTAAGTTAAAAAAAGGAAAACAAAAATCAATGCGCTCAAGAGCCAAATGTGTATCCTAAAGGCAATTATTAACCGATGCACCCATACCGAAAGAATGCTTAGTTGCGCCGTAAAATAACGAGAATTCCATTAGTTTTTGTTTGCAGTCGGAAAACACTTCTGGTTAGGAACTTGCTCAAGTCGATTTTCTGTTGAATACACTCAAAATAGGAGCATTTCTTACACAGCTTTCAGTCTTTCCCCATAAAAGCATTTCACAGCAATAATATGCAGAAAATTTTATTAGATATTTTTATTAGATGTTAAAAAACATCCAATTTGAAAAATATCTCTAAATAATAAAATCCAATCATATATAGCAAGAGTGACTAAGCTCCTTGATAGTCCTAGCCATTTTTCAAAATTTGAAATTTTTCGCGGGTTGCAGTTAAATACATATTTTTTTAAAAAGTATGCAAAATAGGTATTAAATTATTTTTTCTACAGAAATTATATTTATTGAATGTTATTTGGAACTTCTTCGTCCTTTAATTTTTCAAGGAAATTTTTGAATTGTGGATAATTTTTTGCATCGGTGTGAATGTAATTTACAATATGTTACACTGCTTTCATAACATCAGGATATTTTAAATATTTTGTAAGGAGATGTTCTCGGTGAATTATACAGTGAATTATGAATGGTGGAATTTGAGAATCCTCTCTTAAAACCCAATAAGACCGATTTTTTACCCAGCATTGCCAGAGCTCCATCAGTTATAATAATTTTTTAAAATATAATAACACAAAAATGAAGAGGGAATTTGGGTCCACTTATCGAGAGCCAGAAATAATCCTTCAAAGAGCCGCATGTGGATCGCGAGCCGCAGGTTGGCCACTTCTGATATATAAGTATGATAAGGGAAAAATTATAAAATTCGATTTCGAGAAATAAATTGAAAATTTAAAAAATTAAAGTAAAAATTAAAATTAATCTTAAATTTATATTAAATAAAACTTAGTTGAACTTTTTTAAAACATATATGGAAGAAAATAACAAATTTTTCTGGCACGAAGAAATTTTTAACATCCTTTAAATCAAGAGAAAAATAAAGGAACTATTCAACGTTATTCATTTTCAACAAGTTAAATAAAACAAGTCTGCGGATGGTTTTACAAAATAGATGACTTATGAAGAATAATAAACATGCTTCAATAACCAACACTCACTATAAGTAAGCCGGTGGTTAATAAAGATAAATAATAGTTGAGGTAAGGCATGAAGGAATTACTGTTTTTAATTCAGATTTTTGCTAAAATATTACATTTAGAGAAATCCTTTTGATACAGGTTTTATCTGTGGTTTCAAACTTCGCTGGTGTCACGAACGTTTGTAGGTATTCGTTCATAAACAGTTTTAAAAATTAAGATTGGCTGAAGACAGGGTTGGAATGACTTAAATCAGTTGATTTAAAAAAAAATCATTGATTTTAATAATTTTTTTTTCACTTCTTTTAATAAAACCTATATTCCAAAGATAGGAGAATTGGGAATCAGTCAGCAGAGAAATACCAATATATAAATAAGTGTAAATAGATAGCATGTGCTGATCTATGATACTTATTTTTAAAAACTTTCATTTAAAAATTGTTTGCGATTTTAAAAACACATCCTTTACTATTTTTATAGCACTTAAAATTACTATACATTTTAAGATTAAAAATGTATGTATGTTTTAGTTTTTTAGCAATGGCTTATACCATTTTAAATAATAGGGGGGTTTCTAGCATTTGTATACTGACCTCAACCTACGTCAGTCCCCGCCGGCTATGCATGCCCTCGCACACATTAATATATTACATACGTATATGTAAACATTTAAACATATGCACATATACATAAATATATACGAATTATAAATGTGTGTATATATATACATACATATTTATAATGTGTGTATGCGTATGATTAGCAAAATTAAAATAATAATAATAATAATGAAACGAGCAGTAGAATAATAATTTCGTTTTCTCATTTGGAGAGAAAAAACGAGGCTATTTCATATAGGTAGATAGCTACAAATTATTTTACTATTGCAAAGTTTTTTTAAATATACATATACTTTAAAACCGGCAATATTTTCGGTTTTGTAAAACTATACTCATCATCGAATAAATTTATTCTTAAAGAGCAAAACTGTTGTAAACTAGGATATTTTTAATGAAATACAGTAATCTAGATAATAATTTGGCAATTGCATAGTATCACAATTTATGCTGGTTTTTCAATTTAAGGCAAATCGATAATATTTTTAAATAAAAAGTTATACAAAGTAAACAAATATTGGCGAATGAGTAAAAAAAAATTATTAACACTAGACCAAAATAATATTTTTTTTCTCATTTAGAAAATCCACTTCGCATAATAAATATTATTATTAAAAGTTTTTACTGAAAAAAAAGTTAATAAATTTACCTTTTTTTCTGGAACTGTCGAAAACACGTAAATTATCCGCACAAATTGAACAGGGTGTGACAGAAAAGCCGTTTGTAGGACTGCAAAAATGATTTTAAAATTCACCGTCGCTTGTTTACTTTATATCACTGTTATAACAATTATCCAGCATTCAGTCGAATACGATGATAAAGAGTATAATTTTTCAGAAGCTTTTTTTTTTCTTTGAATAATTATTTTATTCTATTATATCCCACGGGACATTAAAATGTCACCCGGCGGAGATACCGTACGCTTTCCAGTTGTTGAACCGCTTTCCACGTATACCAAATTTTTTTTTCTCGTTCTCCTGATGAAATAAACACTGTCGCGCACACATTCACAAAAACAGTGGTTAACACTCGGTTCGGGCTGCGTTAATCCAGAGGCATCACACAAAGTTATCGCACCGCAACTTTTCACACATTCCAGGCGGACGATTCCTGGCGTCGGAATCGCGTCTGACCATCGCGGCAAACTAAAAACTGAATAGTTAAAAAAAGTTTCAGTATTTGTATATGAATCTGGTTATTACCAGTACATGTCCTTGGAGACGGGTTACTCACCCGAACAGTCGACCTTCGCCGAATGAGTGTGTTGAAGATAGAAGTTAGCGCACAGACAGCTGCCGACGTGACGTCACGGAACAGAAGCGCCCTCTAGCGAGGTGCGGGTAGATCTGGTGGAAGTTTCGGTATCCAATTACGGATGGGTTTTTTTCTCTTATTTTTCGCGGACCGGTTCTACCGTTTGGCGAAAAACTGAATGCGCGGGAAAACAATTTGGCGCACAAGTGATGGAAGAGTTGATACAGGAAGACGACCTGACGGAAGAAGTGAAAGAGAAGAAGAGAACACAGCTACTTAATTAATTTAAGTACAGAACAGAATATCAAAACCCGTGCTATGATGCAGAAAGGCGACATCGCTAGGGGGTGGCATAAGAAATCAAAACATTAAAGGCTCGGATTTCCGAAAATTTGCATCACACTGAGAAAATCTACAAAACGGTCCTGAGCACAAGGATTAGTATTAACCCCTTGTTGCACTGTTTTTTTTAAATTTTAATAAAGGCCGGCTAAAAAAAATCAATTATTATTTTATGTAAAAAACTTAATTCAGAACGTTGTCTGGCCAAAAAATTTACAAAAATAATCAAAATTTTTATCGCAATTTTGGATTTTGATAACATTGCAGAAAATAGTCGAATATTGTAATATTACACGCACAGAGACTTTTTTTTTTATCTTTCTTTTCGAATTCCCATTTCAGAATAAACATTATTATCAGTATTATCTCGAATTCGCTCGCGTGTGCACAGTTTGGTCAGTTTAGCGCGCTTGAGTTAACTCGAGCGTGCTCGTTAAGGGGTTAAATCAAACATTAAAATCGCTGAAATATTGTACTTTAAATGTTATGTCATGAAATATTTCGAAAAGAATAATACAATTAAATGAACTTTAAATTTTAAAAAATCAATTAGAATAAGAAAAATTCAAAATATAATTATTTATTTCTATTTTCAATTATTATTTATTTAAAGTTTTCTTGAATCACCTTTAATGACTTTGATTGGGTAAATTGCGTGGTTTACAATGTTTTGGAATCTCTGGAATTATTGGTTTAGAGGTACTTAGGTTATATATATATATATATATATATATATATATATATATATATACACACACACACACACACACACACATATATATATATATATATATATATATATATATATATATATATGATGTATGTATGTTTGTAATAAGACGGACTTCTCGATGGGTGGTTGCAGTCATGACCCATAAAATGACACCGTTTTAGCTAAAGACCTTTATTAAGATAACGTTGGAGGACGGGTTCCCACTTCATCGTAAGGACAGGAGAAACTGAAGGGTCAGCTAGCATGAAGTTATATGTAAAAGACCCTTAACACTTGGGTCAACATCTGTGAGAAAATCTCTAGAAAAACTGCATCCGATAGCGTGCATCTCCTTTTTGTTAAGAAATTTCCTAAATTGTCCGCTAGGGCAATGTAGAGTTATAATTGGTCAGACCTCCTTGGTTAGGGGTTAAAAAAGGGAATGCAAAAGGACGCGGGAAATTTTAGCCCTTGACTTCAGATTTGAAAACACCTGAGAATTTTCCTTATATATATATATATATATATATATATATATATGTTATAAACTCTCATGAAAGTGAACATACAAATAAGAAATAAAGATGATACATCAGTTCTAGACATGTTCATATAGTTTTCAAATTAAAACCTTTTAATTGTATGGTGTAATATCTCGGGGTCATCGTTATCTAAATCTGGTGAGACAGTCAGCCAAGGAAATATATGAAATTAAATCTGGTTGAGCTGATTCATAATTGACTCTCAAGATGAAGATGCTAAATATGGCTACATCATGAAATAATCTTCACTTTAATTTCCGTTGATGAGAGAGCATCAAGTGTTCAGATATGTTCTTGGAATATTTAGAATTTACTGGACACAGAATTGCTAATACTCTATGCATATACGTGTCGTGAATTATCTGTTTCCCATATTCATGATAGATGCGTTGCCAAGCAAAACACTTACCAGTCAAATTCTATAAATAACATTTTAGAAAACTTTAATCAAATACGACTTAAAAAATTTTCATCGGCCCATCATCTAGCGGAGAAACAATTTTTCGGACACAACACTTATCAATCCGAACACTTTCTATGAGGGTAGTAGAAGTAGTAGTTTTTATTTTTTATTTTTATTTTTTAAGTCTAGTACAAGTAGTAGTTCTTTACAACGGTGACTTTCATTATTCTAGATTTAGACTTAGAAGGTTATTTAAATAACTACATCATTTTTCGATGCTGTCAGTCGCCAAATGTTCTTATCATAATTTACCAGACAATGTCCAAATTGTGTGGGTTTTGAAACCAAATTTTGTAGGTTCGAATCCTACTAGCATGGGTGTTTGTTCTAAAGGTGCTTTAAGCATTACGTCTCAGTCTGACAAGCTCTAGTATAGCATAAGGTGAACAGACCATAGCGCTTGCTATTAACAAACCAATCAACCAACCTTTTTGCCAAATGACTCATAAACAATTTTTTTTTTGTTAAACTTGCTCTTTTCTCCTCACCTCATTATTGCTCCTTAACCAGGCTTTGCCTTTAAAATTCTTTAATGGATGAAAAAGTTGGTTGTAAAACAGCAATTATATGCTTTTTCAGCAATTGATGGATGCAAGGCTCACGTACTCCTGGAACAATTTGTCTTAGTTCAGTCTCCCTTCACGTGCCGAAAAGGTTTTTCATTATCGATCAAAATTAAGACGATGATTATTTTCAAACCTGCTATAAGGGAGACTTTAAATATGATTGAAGAAAATTTAAATAATTAGCAAAAAAGTTTTAATGACGCGTTCTTCACGGAGATCGGGAAGTTCCCAACTCATCTTGGCTCACCTCTCTCTCTTTTTCTTTTTTCTTTTTTGTTTCAGAAAAAAAGGTATTACTCACCGTTCCCTTTTCGAAAAAATATATTCGACTCCCGTTCTTGAAATCATTCAATGTAGTAACTCATTAATTACCAACTTCTAGGCTCATATTCCACTTTTTCCAATAAGATTCAATATTTTTAATTACTTAATATTATTAAACAATTCTAGGTCGATTTTATAAAGAAAAAACTTAATTTTCATCAAAATTTTATGCTAGCTTTAGCGGCACATCAAAGTGACGTGGTCAGACGATAAAAATATGCGAAGTAGCAAAAATTGCAAAAAATAAAACTTATAAGAAAGGTTTTTTTTTAATCTAACCCTTTTTTAAGAAAAATTATTATTTGTATAGTATGTGATGTGTTTATAATAAAAGTATCCTAACTAAAAATATAACATATGTAATTTAATATTATGAACAACAAATATAGAAGAAGAAAAAAAAAGATAACAATTATATTATCAATAATATCAATATTTTTAATTACCAAATGTTTTTAAACAATTATAGGACTTTTAATAAAAAATAGAAAGATAGTTTAATATTCCTTAAAATTTATGCTAGATGTGGCAGCACATCAAAGTCACTTAATCAGACTTTTTTTTTAAGAACTTCTTGAAATAAATATTAAAAGAAGTTTAATTTTACTTTTTTAAAAATTAATTTTTGTATAGTATAAAGATGTACTTATGATACGAGTATCCTCACTAAAAATATAACATATGCAATCTACTGAAAATTCAACGTACAAATTAAAAAATATCTCCCTCAAATAAACTATTCAGTTTATCAGCAAAATACCAACCCTAGAGTGTTCGAAAATATTTTTAAGTATTAATAAATTAAATATAGAAGAAAAAATTAAAAATTAATATACTAGGAACATTTTAAGAATTAACAAAATATTTTGAGTTCATTCTAAATATATGATATAAAAAATAATATATATAAAACACTTATATATTTCCTCACTATATTGTGTGGTAGGGGCGCAGATCAGTTTTTTGCCACGGGTGCTAAAGGACCTAGTTATGGCCCTGGGAACCAGCCTCCCAAATATCCCCTTTGCCTACAACCTTGTGATGGACCGATTGAATTTATTAAGTTATGCTTCATAAAAGTGATCTAAAATTTTATTTGTGGAGTTGTATGTTTTGCTGATGAATGTAATACAGGGCAACGCAACTATCACGAATAGTAAAAAGAGCTCTGGGGATCTGCATCCAACACACAAATCCAGAGGATACTAACTAGTCAAAACAAAACCCTTCGTTCAATAGTTCGTGCCAATCGCTATCTGCATAAGGACATCATTCACTCCACCTTAAATATAGAATCCATAAGGAAATTCATAAAAAACTAGCCATTAAATTTTTTGATAGAATTAATCATATACAAAATGAAGACATATATAATATTTCGGATTACGACCCTCTGGAGCATCATAGACGACCTAGGGCTACAACGATATTACACGAGGGTATTCGCCCTCATTAACTATTTGATCATTGTAAATATTTCTGCCTATCTAATTGTATTTTATTTTATTAGTGTTTTCACTGTCCTCTTTCCCCTTCTCTTCTCTTCCTTCTTATTATACTATCTGTCAGCCAATATTAAGGATAAAAATGACACTTGTGAAGTTATATATTATCGGGGAGGCCTTAGGTGCCCCAAAGTATTTTGTTCCAGAGTTCCAAAAGAGCAATAATTCACGACAAGGCATTACTTATTCAAAGAAAATTTCAACCGGGATACAGAAAAAACATTTCAAATCTACAAGTCAGCTCCAGTGTCAATCGCCAAGCAACGCCAAACTGACTTTCCACAATAGTAACCTACTATAATGAACTCAAAATGCAGATTATAGACCGCAACACCATCAAAGTTCACGCAGTGCTTTTATTTCATTTTATTTCTATTTTATATGGCCAGTAAGGGGTGCCATTTGGGAAAGCCAGAGAGGTAGATGCGAAAGACGGACTATAATCATTGGGTCCTGAATAAAGGGGGAAAAATAAAAGGAGAAAGAAAATTAAGTGATGTATATGGAAAAGTATCATTAAATCGATTCAGAATACTCAGGAGATATTACAAAGCGCTGGACAAATACAAAATAATTATTCGTTAATTAAAGAATTAATGATCAAAAGGTTTCAAAGAACAGTTCATTTTTTAAGCTGTGCTTCGCCCATAATTTGCCTCATTATTCAACGAGTACGGACATAAATAACCACATTAAATTCCTATTTTATTTTACGAGTGTAGCTCGTCATTGTGCGTTATAACATGAAAATCCACTGACGAGCTAGAGTCGTCATTTCACTGGAAGGGGTTAAGAATATGTAAGAGTTATAAAATGAAGCAATTTTTTTAAAAAATAAAAATTAAATTGTTTTTTTATGCACTGTTTTTCATTATTAAATTGTACCGGAAGTGGTTAATTAGATATGCTTTGATATAGAAACAGCAGTTGTACTGTTTAACATCAGATCATTAGTATACCATTGGGTTAAACTTGTAAAGATTCAAATGCAGGCAGCACGTGTATATCCAGACTATATTATACAGTACAAAGTTGGAAAAAAATCATGATTTTTTTTAAAATAAAATAATCAGATTTATTTGATTTAAATCACATTTTTTTAAAATTTAAATCGGATTTCTTTGATTTTTTCTGAATACTAATTTTAATTATTGTTTTTATGTTTTTTGCAATATACATAGAATAGTTTGTTATAAGAAGTAACATCTTATCTATCTAGTATATTCTACACATTGATTACCTAAAATTAAATATATAAATTTTAATCTAAATATATTCCACTATTTTATAATTGGATAGTGCAAACTAAATAAGATGTATATTTAAAGAACAAATTAAATATTCTTTTAATGCAAACTATTTATTTAAAAAAAAATCACAATTATTTCAATATTTTTTAAGCACCGAATTATGGATTTAATTGTTTCAATAAAAACACTAGCTTTGATGCTTTATCCACTCTTAATTGGTTACGAAGGCTAGAATGAACAATACCAAAAGAAGGAAACCGTTTTTCCATTCCAGCAGATGAAGCCACGGCTGTTGTTATCTGGTAGACAAGCTGGATTTCAAGTTCTGTAGTACTCTCTTTACCTCCCATTACATAAAATGAATTTCACCAGTCATAGTCAATCATTGTACTACCCCTACTACATACTTTCTGATAACAATCCCTAAATTCTTGGAAAGCACATGCTATTTACTTACACTTATTTACTTATTGGTATTACTGTGCTGACTGATTCCCAATTCTCCTGTCTTTGGAATATAGGTTTTAAAAGAAGTGAATAAAATGAATTAAATCAATGATTTTTTTCAAAAAATTCAACTGATTTAAGTCATTTCAACCCTGGTTTGGGAGGTTGGAAGATATTGCGATCACGAACCTATTTTACGTACTCCAGTACCTCATACAGAAATACATAAACGGAAAGCGGGAAGAGATGAATTTAAAACAAATTTTAATAGTTCATCAAAGCTCTAAATTTTTTTTGAATGAATCTTTAATTTTCCCGATAGGTGAATGATATAAAACTTATCGCGTTACTTTCATGTCAGCCACTTAGCCGAACGCTGGCCGACTGGTTAGGGCGCTGATCGTCGGTACTGGAGTTCGTGGGTTCGAATCCCACTATGGCATGGATGTTCGTAGCCGTTCGGAATTGGCTTTAAGCAGTAGGTCCCGGTCTCATTAGCCCTCGTGTGCAAAACAGTAGACCGTAGCGCTCCAAACCAAACCAAAAACTCATGCCAGCCAGTCGTTAAAAATGAAAAAAATATATTTACGCATCAAAAGAAGTGTGTGTGACGAAGGGGAGTCCTTCCTACTCCAAGAGACATTAGTGGACAAACACACTCAGAGAGACATTAAAAAATATAGTCTCAGAACAACGGAAAGAATGAAAAAAAGTGAAAAAAATGATATAGATCAAAGATTTTTTGAAAAAAATTAACTGATTTAAATCATGCCAACCCTGATACAGTATGAGGCTTATCTTATTAAACCATAGAAGACCTAACACGATTACGAAATGCTGTAAAATCCTTCTTCAATGATCACCTCTAAACAACGGCAACTTTCTAATAGTGACCACATTTCAGATAAATATCTTCTATGAAATAAACATTAATGCTAATATCTATATGGCGAATTTGGAATATCGGTCACTCCAGGAAAGCAACAAAAATGTTTTCCCTATCACTTTTGCAAGTTTGTTACTTACAATCTAAACTAAGCCAGGTATAATGACATATGCACACCTGTTCCAGTAAAGAATCCTCCTATTGTTGCTAGGGTACACTCTACTGTTACATTCTAGTTATTGTCTGGTGGTCCGGTTCTAATTCCTCTAGGACTGGTTCTGGAGAATTTCTTTTGCCTTATAAAGTGAGCACGTGAAGAGAACTAACTGGCTAGAAAGTGAAAACCTGTATTCACAATGATTCACGACAGAAAATTGTGAAGTTCAAATGAAAAAGACATATTATCGAATGCAGCAAGAGAGTAGATAATTACTTTAAATTTATACATTGCTTTATATATTTAAAAAAGTGGTCAATAGATATTTTTATTCTCATGATTCTCCTTTTTAATTAGCATTTTCTTTTTCTGGGCTTTGGGCCTCAATAGGTCTTTACCGCTGGTCATTGCTGCACAGGTGCCAATGTTTACCAAATTTTTAGTATGTTTCCGATATTCTGATCGGAAAACTAATTCTTCCGATTTTCGGCGATATATTTATTCTAAGGTCCCTAAAAATTCCCATTCTCGCTTTGTTCCTCCCTCAGTCGATATTTCTGTTTTCCAGCAAGAAGTAAAATGCGAATATTAAGACAAATTAAAAAAAAAAAAAAAAAATCAGAACTGATTTTAGACAATCTCTGTCTAATAAAACATTAGAGCAGTTATTAATTGTGAAATGCAGTAAAAGTTTAAAATATTTTGAAAATGAGTTCGATAAACAAATTTTGAAATTAGCAATTTCTACAAGAAACAACATGTGGAAATGCTAAATTCTAATATATTTGTTTTATATATTGAATAAACAGTATTACAATTCTTTACCTTTTTAATTATGTTTTATATATACACTAAAAAAATGTTATTTCAATAAACAACAGCATTTTTTTTATTTTCAAAGCATTTGTAAATACTGAATTAATATATCTTTCATAGATTAAATAAATCATGCTATTTTTCCCTTTTTAAAATTTATATTTTTATTTATATACCAAAAATGTTGTCACTGTGATAAACTACATATTTTTCTCTTTTGGGAGTTGGCACCTATGTTACTGATTAGCATTATGTATCATTTTTAAAATTTTATTCCATCAAATATATAAATGCATAGAATTTTGCTTAAAATAAAAAAATATTTATATAAATTATTTTCTTGATTTTAAGGTTACAAACATCAATAATCCTTTCAAAGTCAATACTTTTTAACTAAATCATTCTCTATGTATAAAATAGCCCTGTTACTTAATTGTCGTTTAATTTTTCCTCTAAATCTGTATTTATAAGGTAAATTTTTAATATTTTCTTATAAGAAAATGATCTTATATGAATCTTTATTCAAATGTAATATTTGAACCTTTATACAAATGTAGTATTTATTAATGGAAATAAGTACATATAAATGCATAAGGTTATATCGTTGATTGAATATTTGTACACAATCATAATTGCATTAGATAAAAACAATCATAATTGTATTAGAAAAAAGTGTCAAATTTGTGTTCTGCGAGTTGTTAAGGTACGTTAACACTGAGAACTGTTCTGGCAAGGAAAAACAAAGCAGGAAACTGTGGATTAAAATAATAAAGTAACGAAGCAATGTATTTATTCGGAAATATCAAGCAATTAACAACTAAGGAACAGGAACAGCGTCTAAAAACAGTGCCGATAAAAGACCAGTGAACTTTTCCACAGCATCCCTTTTCGTAAAATGTAATATTTTCCCCGAATGAAGACGGAAACATACGCTGTTTAATACTTTATTTCATTCAAGATATGCAGTATTACTGTTTACATGAGTAAATGTTCTACACGATCAAAATTCTATTCGCAAAAGAAAAAGGCTTAAAATAACTATGCACCTTAACTATTTTTAAGTGTATTTTTTAAATCTATTTAAATAGTCACAGCTATCTACCTTTTTAAACCAAATTTATTCCGAATTTTCTAATTTAAAAAAATGTCAGTGCCACTTATGAACATAATTCAATATGCTAATATTTCACATAACAAAAAATGTTTTTATAAAACCAGCACAAACAAATTTTTCGATCCCCAGAAGTATATAGATAAGTATAAAATGGGACTAAACCATGTTAAGTGTAGTTTGGTTTGGTTTGGTTTGGAGTCTACGGTCTACAACAACGGTCTACTACTACGGTCTACTTACTGACTTGCAACAAGAGTGTTAATGACACCAGAACCTACTGCTTAAAGACGATTTCGAAGCCGAAAAAGACAAGGAACAGATTTGCTACAGTAGGATTCAAACCCAAAAATTCCAGTACCGAGGATCAGCGCCTTACCTAAAGCTATAGTTCGGCCGTGCTCAGTATCATGCAAGTCTTCAAAATGCCGCTCAAATACCACTTTCAAAATGCTTTGATTCGCTATTTACACCGCTGCCTGATATGGTCGCTTCGGCATTATAGCAAGGAAAAGCTCCCAAGTAGGAATTTATTTCAAAACGAATAAAATCTATTTCATGCTTAAGATAAGATTTAAGAATTTTTTTTTAAATTTCTATTGGAAAAAATTTTTAATAGAAATAATATATGCGTATCTTTATTGTGTGTGTATACTGACTGCTGACAATGATGAAGGCTTGTGTGCTATTCAGAAATTTATAAATACAAAGTTGGCACAGTTTTATGAATATAAAAATCACCAATGGTTATAAAATGACAAAATCGGATAAGATGTGTAGAAGAGGTGAGAAACATAATTGAAGTAGGGGGGGGTAGAGATGGCACTGATCAAATAAACATATGGAAAAATATCACCCAAGAATTGTTAAGATTTTGAAGAAAAATTCAGTGATTTCTTATGACCATCTTTGAATATGGAAGGAAAACTGTAAATTGAAAGAAATAGAAGAATCTATAGCATTCTATCAAACTGTTTTTGGAACATATAGTTAAATGTTTAAAATCATATATTGAAATTTGAAACTATCTTCACTTGAACTTTGCTATTGATGCAGTGGGAATTACACCAATTGGTAAATTCCTTTCACAACTCCACTTTGCAACACCTTTTAATATCCCAGAAAAACCCCGTTCCGTCCCCTGCCCGTATTACATACCACACATCACATCTATTGCCACTACATGTAGACATCCAGCTGGATTCTAGTTACAAGAGGGATTATGAGGAGAAACGGTGCCACATGGCAATTGCTGCAATCTACACTGAAACATGTGGTACTACAAATAATCAATCACTGTAATCAACAGATAAATCTGACCATGCCATAACCTGTGTACAACGATAGTCTATACACGATAAGCCTATCTATAACAACATTTTCTTTGATATCTGGTGTCACAGAATTCCTTATTTACTCAATGTATTTTAAACTTGCCTACAGCTATAATCACTGCTTTAGATGCACCTAACATATAGCGATAATTTAACCTCTTTACAAAACTGGTATTACGTTTATACTTCTTTTAAGCGGCAGACATGGTCCAGAATATGAGATAACAAATTGCAGCACGTGAGTGGTAAGAAATAATGGAGGCAGAATTAGGAGAGGGAACTGCAGCGCAGTTTGATTTTGGCAACACGTGTCCCGTATTGAGCGTGGAACAGCGAGGAATCGAGGAAATCGGGATGGTACCTCAGTCTTCGGCATTGTCTAACCCGTTTTGCAGTTAGAACTTCGGAATAATTACTTATTTGATTTTGTATTTGGTCAGTTAAGCATCTAACTCTTCACACCCCCACACACACAAATTTCTGTTAATCATGCCGTATTCTTAATTAACACTCAGCAGGATTTTGTTTCAACATTTTCGGATATTTCCGATATGCTTCTGAACTCGTCATATCAGTGATTCTCAACAGTTTTAAACCTGCCGCCCCCTTTGGGGGAAATATATTTCAAGCCCCTCCCCCCCTTTATGAAAACTTTGTAATATAGAGTTTGTGGAAATGGACGGTTAGCTCTTAATTATTAAAAGCTAACTGTTTGATTATTTTCTTTAACAAATGATGCTGGGTATGTTTTGGTTCAACTCGATATTTTTGCCCCAGCAGTTATCAGTAAATTTGCTAAAATTAAAACTTTTAAAGCAATAAATATGACGCCAAAAACATAACCACAGTCCCTCTAACCCCCCAACATAAATTTAATGCCCCTTAGAATGCTTTCATATCTCCTAGGAGGGCACAACGCCCTCGTTGAGTTCGATTTGGTGTCAAGCGTTAATGTCTACTTTAGCTCAATAACAAAAAGGCAAAGGCAACGCTCTTGTAACAGGAGGGTTGCGGGTTCTGAGTCCAGGCAGACCTAAGATCCACCGTGTTCATTAAAGGTAACTGGACCATGTAAAATAGGTTCGTGGTCACAATGTCCTCTAAGTTCTCCATCGATACCTCTGGGGGTGGCAGGCTGAGCCTAGGGGTCTTCTGCTGGGTCTCTGCTTCAAAATTACCCACTTGGACCCACTTGAGCATAAATCGTACTTTCACCCTTAAGGTGCTCGTCAAAACGAAATACGCATCTCTTTGCGTTAATACGAGTAGCCTCAGGCTCAACTGTGCTTGGTTTGACCAAGTGGAATAAGATAACAACAAAAACAGTCTACTTTTTTGCAACACGAGAGCTAATGAGAAGGGGACCTACTGCTTAAAGACGATTCCAAACGGCTATGAACAACTATGCCACAGTGGAATTCAAACCCACGAACTCCGGTATCCCACTTGAGCATTAATCGTACTTTCACCCTTGAGGTGCTCGTCAGAACGAAATACGCACCCCTTTCCCTTAATACGAGTAGCCTCAGGCTTAACCGTGCTTGGTTTGACCAAGTAGCATAAGATAACAACAACGGTCTACTTTTTTGTAACACGAGAGCTAATGAGATCGGGACCTACTGCTTACAGACGATTCCGAACGGCTACGAACAACCATGCTCCGATGGGATTCAAACCCACCCACTCCAGTATCGAAAATCAACTCCCTAACCATTCGGCCATCGTTCGGCACACCAGTTGAGAACCAGTGCATTAGATGGTTCAAACAAAATTCAAAAATTCCGAATCCCGCTGTTGGCATGTACATTCGTAGCCGTTCTGAACGGGTTTTTTACCGTAGATCTTAATTTAAATTAACTCTTGCGTTATTAAAAAAATTACAGTTTCAACCCACCCTTTTAGGATACTTGTTTTTCTGTTTAGTTCCAATTGTAAATGAATATTTTAATACCTTCCGTTGATAAGACTACTGGCGTTAGAATGGTACTTAGATATTTATAATAAATTAAATTTAACGATCGCTAAACTAAATCCTAAAAAGCAAAACACTTAATATTTTTTCTCCTATTTATAAAAATACAAAAATAAGTTTATACATTAAACAGAAATTCAAATTTTAGTACCGTTTCAACATCGCTATAAATACTTGACCCACTTAATGGGAACCTGTGGTAGTCCTATAAAAAGTTTTGGTTGTATTTTATCAGATAAAGCTATTGCTATCCTAATACGACTAAAAGAGGCTGAAAAATGGTTTCTTTTACCAACACACTTGTAGCTGTAATTACTAAAACGCGCCAGCCTTGTGGCTCGTAAAACTGTTCAGAAAATGTCAGGGAGGATAAAATATTTATGTTGATAAGTAAGTGTGTCACAGGAATTGCGATAAAATAAAATTACGGATAACCAGCCTTAAAGGGAAGAAAAGTATTGTCAGTAAAAAGTAAAATAAACCAATTCAACAGTTGTTTATTAATAAAAAAAAAAAACACACACACACACTATTACTCCTTTTAGGCAAGGAGAATAGATATATAATTTTGTTGCAAATATTGCATACTAAAAAGTAAATCAACCTTAATTTACCTACAAAACTCTTAAAATGTTATTACATTCTGAAAATGTTCTGAAACTTAAATATGTCAGCAGTCATTCTTCTAAATATACAACTGTATGATAAAAGTGCTTGTGTTTCTATAAGGGATAAACCAAATGTGCTTTGAATATAGACATACATTTGAATACATCAGTACATTGGAGCGTTATGGTCTACTTTTTTTGCAACGCGATGGCTAATGAGACTGGGACCTACTGCTTACAGTCGATTCCAAACGGCTACGAACATCCATGCCACAGTGGGATTCGAACCCACGAACTCAGGTACCGAAGGTCAGCACCCTAACCAATCGGCCGATGTTCGGCTCAGCAGTGTATTGTCTTATTTTTAAATGTTTTATTTGATATAGCACATCCCAGTTAACACACATTTCTATATCTTCAATCGACAAAAAAATTCATTTGGTCAAGAAGAGGAAAAGTGGAGACAACGTTTTATAACGTCACGTCGTCACGTGGTTCAAAAATTTCTATTTAGGCGGTTTCTCTATTTAAAAACATATAAACTAATAAACAAAGTTTTATCGGAATACGTTTCCTCTCTGCCTCGTGCTTTAATGTATTTCATCTGAATAAAGTAATTAGTATTCGAACAGAGAAACTGACTACGAAAAAATTCTTACTGATAATTTAATCACACCTACGGCTGATCAAGCACATGTTTGTTTCCATTTGCAGCGACGATTTTATGAAAGCAGGCGGTGGTCTGAAAGCTAACAAAGGTTATTCGAGAAGCCTGGATTCGCGTTTTAACCTAAGTCCTAACCCCTTCAATACATCTTTATCCCTCTTTTTACATATTTTTTACTGTGGCTGAAAAATTCTACTTAGCTGAAGTATCCTTTGTAAGATTTCAAATATAGAGATCACTATATATGGCCGAATGGTTAGGGTGCTGCCCTTCGGTACCGGAGTTCAGGAGTTCGAATCCCACTGTGGTACGGATGATCGTAGCCGTTCGGAATCGGCTTTAAACTGTAGGTCCCTGTCACATTAGCCCTCGTGTTGCAAAAAGTAAGCCGAGCACTGCAATCCAAACCAAACTTCCTTGAAGGATTTACGTGTGTACGTAATTTCTGGATGTTTTTAAAATTAAGAAGTTTTTTTATTCTTCAAAGAGAGAACAAATTCTATCGAAGAAACCGATGAAGCATCATAAAATAAAATAGTAATAAAAGAAGGATAAAATACTAATTTATCCTCCAAATTTTTCGTGATTTCAAGTCAATGAATATTTACTTCTAGTTGTACCTCCATAAAGAACCTGTGATTATAAACAGCAGTATTTGATATACTGTTGATTCAGTATGCCATTCTAAACAGTAGATCATACAAAATGTTATTAACGGACATTTATCAAGCCAGAAATAACACATATCGCATAAAAGGAATGTGAATAATATAATCATAGATGCAGGGCCGTAACCAGGGGGTGTTCACATTTGCCACGGGCGCATCAGTCTTTGAGGCGCCGCACCGGAAGGAAAATGGACTCCGAGAAAGGACGATTCGCTCTGAGTAAAAATAAGGAAAATTTGAAAAAATAATTTTAATTATAAAATCGAGTGTGTTTAAAAATTATTTTTATTATGAATTTTTTTTTTTTTTTTTTTTTTTTTTTTTTTTTTTTTTAAATACTTCTAGAGACTAAACTTGTTATACATTCTTACAAATAGTTTACCAAACACCACTAATATACTTTAATATAAATCTGAGTATTTGTTTAAAATTTTGAATTTATTAAAGTTATTAAAACTAAATTTAAATTTAGAAATTTGCCAAATTTTTAAGAATTTTTAAATAAAAAGTATTTCCCTCAAGCTATTCAGTTTATCAGCAAAATAATATCCCCAAAATATTAAAAAATATCTGTAAGTATTAATAAGGTAAAAACAGAAGAAAAAAATTATAAATTAATATACTAGGAACATTTTAAGAATTAACAGAATATTTTGATTTCATTCTGAATATATGATATAAAAAATGTTTACATATTTTCTCTAATGTTTCCTCTAACCTTTCTCTAATGTTCTTAATGTTTACATATTTGGTGGTAAGGGCGCAGACTAGTCTTTTGCCACGGGCGCTAAAGGACCTAGTTACGGCTCTGCATAGATGTACCACAAGAATGAAAAATAGTATTCTTTGGCTAAAGCGGAAAGATTCCTCACTCAGTACCGTCACTATAGCCTCCGTGAACAGAGTATCATACTAACACATAAAAATGGAGAGGGGATCTAACAAAGGATCTCCCTTTTTTTTATAGTTATTGAAGTTTAAAATTGGGGTTTTCCCACTGCTGCCAGATGCGAAATAACGCCGAGCGAAGGGGTGTGAATCTGCACCCTTTATGCCCCCAGTTATTCATGCCGAACAGGTGGAAAGTATCAGAATTCACACCAGATGAAAGCAGGAAGTGAAACATTTTTCAATGGTTTAATATTCACAGAAAACTTTTTTGCAAAAAATAGTTTCAAACCAGGTGAAAGTTATAGTGACATACAGACATAATCACTTACAGACACAACGACATGATCACTTACAGACACACTGATTTGAGCATGGAAAATATATGTTTATGAAATTGCTTATAGTTTAAAAGATAAGCTCTGCTGAAGATAATCTAGTTCAATGGTTTCCAAACTGGTTGATATCACCGTCCTAGAAAAGATTCAAGCTGTGTGTTTAGACAGGGTGCTAAGCTTGTGGTCAAGCAGTAAATGAAAGACTGGTGTAACGTATCCGGTCCCTGTTTCATGTGACACAAGGAAGAAACAGGTGTATCTTGATTAATGGATTTATTTACACTTCTGCTATATACATCATTTCACAACTATAAAGAAAAACAATCCGATCACAGGTAAGTGATTAGTACACGTAGGCCTGATTAGAGACGGGTACCTAAACTAAATTCAGTCTCTGCCGAAATATGGGTGGTTAGACGGAAGAAACAATTCGTAGCTCTCTCGAAAGTTCACTGAAGAACAGGTAGGAGATCCAGCACAGTTAGTTCTGAAGAACAGCAAACAATCCTGAAGAGGATTATATTAGAATACGGAAACCCAAAGCACGGGGTATCGCTTCAATCTCAGCAAGAGATATATCCCAAGACGGGAGAAACTCTCTGATGGAGAGACTGGTCGAGGCGACCTCCGAGTTAGCAGATGCGGGCTACTCCTTAAAGAAAAGATCCCAAGGTGGGATTATAGGAAAAAAAAAAAACTCTCCGGTAGAGAAACTGGTCAAGGCGACCTCTGAATTAGCTGGTTGCTGGCTAACTAACTTCTCTCAAAAAAAAAAAAAAAAAAAAAAAAAAAAAACAAAAAAAAAAATCTTCTTTGTCTTTTTCTAGGGGAGGGGCCTCACCCACAATTTCATTATTGTGTCGCCTAGCGATGACCTCAACTTCGACCAACTGGATTGGTCCGGGTTAAACAATCATCGGCCGCAAAGCCAGGGGTCGCTGGAATTCTTAGTGGCTACATCTGAGTAGCGGCAAATCCTTTGTCATTCCCGCGATCATTTATTTTCAGCAAAGTTCTTTGATGACGATACACCGCTAAATCACGCCGTTACACTGGGCTTCTTTTTTGTCTACATTTTTATGTTCTAGATACCTTTAGTGTACAAGTTATAGGATAATTCAGTGATTGGAATAGGAAATTGCTAGTTTATAATTTTAAAGATAAACTCTGCTGAAGATAATATAGTCCGACGCTGTCCAAACTGATTGATATCACCTTCCTACAAAAGTTAGAAAGATTCAAGCTCTGTGTTTAGACAGTATGCTAAGCTTGTGGTCAGGCAGAAAATGAAAGACTGGGCTTTTTTATTGTCTACATTTTTATGTTCTAGATACCTTTAGTGTACAAGTTATAGGATAAATCGGTGATTGGAATAGGAAATTACTTGTTAACTTTGCATTCGGCTGTATAGTATGTGTGTATATAATTATGATAAAATTGTTTTAGAATTTTTAATATAGAGATGACGGTTAATGTCGTAAACCTATTTGAAAAGGAAACAGGTGGAATTTTGTAGAGTATTCTCCAGCAGGTTTCCTAACAATGTTTCTTAGTGCCAAATAGTTTTCCATGGTCAATCATTCAACTTATTTTAATCGAGTTTCATTTCAAGTAAGTGAGAATATAGAGATTATTCATTACGCATTTCTTATTTACAATTAAAATTTCAGAGACGGAAGTGGATTATGAGGGTTTTTTTTTTCTAAAAAGGGAGGGGGCTGTAAACAAAAAAGTTTGGGTGCCTATAGCCAACTCGTTTAGTATATCGAGCTGCAAATCGGAGAAATTTTTATTCAAATTCCAATATAGACAGAATTTAAATGCACACAATTTATAATCCTTTGAAATATCTCTGTTGGTTGGAATGTGACAACGACAGAGGTGTTTCATTTAAGAAACGCCTGTTTGGTTTGTTCGGCGTTACGGTCTACTTTTTTGCAACACGAGGGCTAATGAGACCGGGACGAACTGCTTAAAGCCGATTCCGAACGGCTACGAACATCCATGCCATAGTAGGATTCGAACCCACGAACTCCGGTTCCGAAGGCCAGCACCCTAACCATTCAGTGATCGTTCGGCCTAATGAGATCGGGACCTACTGCTTAGAGCCGATCCTGAACGGTTACGAATATCCAGTAGCAGGATTCAAATCCACGAACTCCGGTACCAAAGAGCGTCTTACCTCTCGGTCACCAATCAGCGGTGATTGATGACCGAGATCCTCATCACCGCATCATGATGGTGATCCATATGATCATCATCATGATGCTGATATATGATCCATATTAACTATTGATGATCATCATGATGATCATCAATGGTTATTACTCATTAGTAGTGTTTCGAAAAACGCTACTAATCAGTAATAATCAAAGTAATAGAATCATTCATAAGGTGTAAGGCTGTAATATCAACGTGCTGTATTTAACCTTATCGGTTAATAAATATTTACAATAACTTTTGAATAATAATTCTTTTCTTGTAATCATGAAAATTTTAAGTCATTAATTTAACTATATAAAGGCGAGATGAAATATAAAAATGCATTATCTCAATTTTATAAAACATCTACAATATTATAAATTAAACTTTTACGATATTGCAATTTATAGAATTGGCAATATAAACAAAAATAATACTTAAATATAAATCCTTCTGAACCACTTTTGAAAACTGTAAAACGTTTTAATGATTTTTAATTTTTAAGGCTCAAATATTTTCTTAACTTTTGCAGTTTCTAAAGAGGACGAACATTTATCCTCCAAATTTTTCGTAATTTCAAGTCAGTGAATTTTTACTTCTAGTCGTATCTCCATCAATAACGTGCGATTATAAACAGTAGATCAAACAACAGTATTTGATACACTGTTGATTCAGTATGCCCTTCTAAACAGTAGATCACACAAAATGTTATTAGCGGATATTTATCAAGCCAGAAATAACACAGATCGCATAAAAAGGATGTGAATAATATAATCATCCGAAGAGAAAAGAATGTTAGCTAAAGAAATTCTCTTTTAACTTTTCGTTATCAAATTTCGTCAAAATCCACAACGTGTGGATCTGCTAATATGTAAACGTGATAAAATAAAATAAAAACTGTCTTGAAGATGCATGGAAGTGAGCATCACAGAGCACCCCAACACCCAAACTACAAAAACGCCACCTGTTTAGGGCTGGCGAAATCACAGCAACCCTTTAGTAGGTGCTACCTGATACGAAAGTATATCACCTCTTTCCTTCTTTTTAATAGATTCCTGAGTAAAAACCGGACGGATTAATTTGAAAAAGCGATGTAGCGCAAATTAATGACAACCTACCAATTATGAATAATGTCATTAAAGTCAGGGTAATGAATATTCATTATTTACTTTTCAATTTGAAACGGCTATTAATGCTTTTTTTTTCTTTTTTTACCTTCTCAAGATACTCAACGGACAACTTGTAAAAATCGTTAAATTTATTTTCTATTTATTTACATTTAGATCTGCATCATTTAAAATTATAATCTTCGTTACCCTATTCATGTAACAATAACGTTCATCATCACAGAAATGATATGATATTGTTTAATTTACTTTCCTTTTGATGTAGACGACAAGTAGGGAAGTTTATCCTCTATTTGTACAGGTTTAAAGGGCCCGATCAAGGCAAATTGGGCTTAGGGCCTGGTAGTCTTTCGGCCCCCCCTTACCCTCCTTTCAAGGAAAAAAAAAAAAAAAAAAAAAATTAGTTTATAAAAGAGGATACAAACGAATATTTTTGGAGGAAAGTTTATATAATTTTTTTTATGTTTACATACCTTTGTAGTACAGTCGAATGCCAAAAATCTGTATATCCTCAATGATGTAAACTGTAACACTTGCAATTAAGTTTTTATATAAAAAATAAAATAAAATAGCATAGGTAAGATTAACAAATAATAGCTACTCGTAGATTTTAAGACAAAATTAATAAGAGAAAAAAATAATAAAATAATAAAATTCTTAAGAAAATAACAATTGTATCTAAGTTTCAGAAATATAATAAAAAGTGCTAATATTTCTTTATAACTGGCTGAAATTTTTAATTTATTACTAATTTATATTATATAATATATAAGATAAATGCTTTTTTCCTTTAATATTTTGTAAATTATTTTCTTAATGATTCATATTATAAATGTTGAATGTAATAAACTGTTATTCCAGTATTATGTTCCTTTAATTACTGCAAACCGTAATAAATTTCTTTATGTACGCTATGAGCTATTTATAAATAAATACTAAAAGTTTAAACTGAACATTTGATTTACTTTGATAGTTTCTAATAAGAGAATAAAATCTGTATCTATATCTTACAGTATTATGTTCCTTTAATTACTGCAAAACCTGAAAAGCAAAGGATTTTTCTACTCAGAACCATGGAGTAAGTAATGAGTAAAAAAAGTGACTAGAGTGATCTAAATAATTAAACTGGAGTGTGTTTTAGATAAAATTGTCAACATTTTAACTGTTTTTATTTAATTTCTGAATAAGGTTTCATGAAATATTACTTGAAGAATTAACAAAAAACATTTTCAAATTTTGTTAGTTAAATTATTTAAAATTTAATAATTAAGTACCAAATTTTAGGGGGTCCCTAAAATTAGGGGGTCCAGGGCCTAGGCCCAGTCGGCCAGTGCTTTAATCAGGCCCTGTAGGTTTATAGCTTTAAATTACTAACCATTTGCAGAAGAGTGCAAAATAAGGTAGAGTGCAAAGGGATAATATTACTGATCGTCTCTTATACTTGCACTTAATTCCGATCACTTTTGTCTCCCAGAATCTTATATTTTCTGATAAAAATCTAAGAAAATTTTCCATTTTATCGTAACTTTATCAATATAAGTACCAAATTTTAGGGGGCCCCTAAAATTAGGGGCCCAGTGCTTTAATCAGGCCCTGCAGGTTTATAACTTTAAATTACTAACCCTTTGCAGAAGAGTGCAAAATAAGGTAGAGTGCAAAGTGATAATATTACTGATCGTCTCTTATACTTGCACTTAATTCCGATCACTTTTGTCTCCCAGAATCTTATATTTTCTGATAAAAATCTAAGAAAATTTTCCATTTTATCGTAACTTTATCAATGTAAGTACCAAATTTTAGGGGTCCCCTAAAATTAGGGGCCCAGTGCTTTAATCAGGCCCTGCAGGTTTATAACTTTAAATTACTAACCCTTTGCAGAAAGAGTGCAAAATAAGCTAGAGTGCAAAGCGATAATATGAGTGATCGTCTCTTATACTTGCACTCAATTCCGATCACTTTCGTCTTCCAGAAGCTTATATTTTCTGATAAAAATCTAAGAAAATTTTCCATTTTATCGTAACCGTATCAATGTAAGTTAATAAAACAGTTTATAAAAACCCTTCAACTAAAATAAAAACACGGTATTTTTTAAATTAACTCATTTAGAATTTCGTGAAGAATTAAACAGACCAATAAGAAAAATGTAATGATTTTGATGTAATTTTATGAATACTTTACGATCGTTATGGGTAACTAAACTTAAATATTTCAAAAGTCAATCCTAGAGGCTCATATTTTTTAAGCAATTAATTAAAATACTTTAATCAACATCACACACACAAATGCATATTGCAGAGTTTACGTGTTATTATTAAGTGAAGCGATTTTTTAGAGAATTAGGGGCAGGAAGCATTTAAACAGCGGCCTACATTGTAAAATTTTACACTCCGGCGGAATTCTCGAATACAATATAGAACTGATTATATTAAATCTAACATTATTCCATCGATTTAATGATTATTATTGCTATAACTAATTATAAGTTATAAATGTTTAACTGTTCTTTTATTATAAATAATAATACTAAAAACAATAATAATGTATTGTTTTTAATTTTGAATTCAATACACACACGCGCAATTCAAACAGTAGGAATGGAATGCATTTACAGAGCAGTTTACAGAATCTTTTGGATGGAACAATTTTAAATGAGATTAGGGTTATTTTAGCGTTTATTTGGGGTTTGGGATTTCACAATTATCTAAAAGTAAATATAAGGCGGTTTCACGCAGTAGGGCAAATTCTCAACTTATGACAATTCTGGCTTTAGTTTCAAACGGAAGGGCAGTTTATTGTTTGTCTATTGGCTGTTGTAAATCTGAAAATGAATGAGAAGGGCATTATAGTAGTTCGTGACGTTGCGACAAATTGCCTTATTCCTAAAGACTAATGAAGATACGCAAACAATTGTTGCACAGTTTTCTGTAAAGATGTGACAGAAAAGAACAAGAAAGCATAAATAAGTTCCAACTTATAGACTTCGAAATAAATAAAGATGAAAATAGTGAACAATTCTCCAGACAGGGACGATAGCCACCTGTTTTCGTGGTCTCGGTCCAGTGGATACGGGCAGTCACCCTGGAGAATTGCAGAATATGATGCGCGATGAAAAATCTACGTGAGCACGTGGTTATGTCCATTAAAGAACAGTAAAAGAAAGGGATATCCAGACTTGGCTATTGGGATAGTAATAAAAACAATAATAAAGACTACATTTTGTGACACACAGTATTCATCGTAATTTTACAAATGCGGACGCAAATACGGACGTGAAACTAAAATTTAACTTTATATTGTTGTTCACTTCCTTTACCAGGGCCGTAACTAGGTTCTTTGGCGTACAGGGCCTGATTATCGCACGGGCACTTGGGGCACGTGCCCTGGGCACGAAAATTTGGTCGAGTGCTTGAAACACATATTAAGTGGGGAAAAATTGCAAACATATGTTACCATCGTTAAGTTTTAATAAATTATTGTACGAGGTAACTGTGTTTGTGATGAACTCTATTATTTCCTATTTACTTTAATTTTACTGTTATTTACCTGATGATTAATCCCCTCAACGAACCTGGCGTTGTTTTTATCCTATGGGTTATTGCATATTTATATGACATATTATTAGCGATGTTCCACTATAAATCTTTAAATCATCTCATCCATTTAAATTATTTTTAATTCTATTATCATTTATTTTCTGCAACACAGAGCTTGTGAGTGTGACAAGGTAAAAATAAAAAAAGTGGGTTACTCTAGGTCTTTAAAAGTCTTTAATTTTTAGCATGGCTAAACAGAGATAATAATGATTACGTAAAATGAAAATTTAGTGTTTTTGATTTTTAATATTACTTTAATGCTAATTTCTTAAACCTGTTTGCCAATTCAATGTTATAATTTTTATATGACTGTAATTATGATAATAACTTGTCTCTATAAATTTACATGGGGGTAGGGGGCAAAAAAGTACCTTAGTCGGGCCCTGTTAGCGTACGTGGAAAGAAGTGGCCTACGGCCCTACCGTCTAATATAGTGAGAAAATATATAAACATGGTTTTGTTTTCTATATCATATATTCAGAATGAAATCACAAAATATTTTGTTCATTCTTAAAATGTACTTAGTATATTAATTTTTAACTTTTTTACCTGATTAATACTTTTAATATTATTGAACACTACGTGGGTATTATTTTGCTGATAAACGAAATAGTTTATTTGAGGAGAATATGTTTTATTTGTAAGTTCAATTTTCATAAAATATTGTCGAATTTCTAAATTTAATTTTAGTTTGAATAACTCTAATAAATTCAAAATTTAAAACGAATACCCGGATTTATATGGAGTCATTGGTAAACATTTTTTAAAAATATATAACAAGTTTAGTCTCTAGAAGCATTTTAAAAAATAAGAGAATCCATAAAAAAAAATTTTCTAAACATTTTGGATTTTATAATAATAATAACAATAAAAAAATAGAATAAAAAAATCTAGGATCGAATCGTTCGTTTTCGGATCCCATTTTCATTACAGTGCGGCGCCTTTGCGACTTAAGCGCCCGTGGAAAACGCCCCCTTTGACACGCCCTAGTTACGCCCTGTTTCTTTAGTGAACACAGCGGATCTTAGGCCATTTCGGGTTCCGAACCTGCAACCTCTTAATTACGAGATCGTTGTCTTTGCCGATTGAGCTACCGCAGCTCTCCGTACGGAATTCACCTACCAAGCAATACATTAATATAAAAAGATGAGATATAATTAAGTAATAAAGTTATGGATGTCTTTATGTATTCTACTAAAACAACACAGTGAACTAATAATGGAAGGTATTTAAATAAATACAATATTACTTCTTTTAAACAGTATATAAAAAAAATGCTAACACGAGTTCACTTACTACCTCATGTACTATAAGGCATATGCCAGGTGGATCAGGAGAAAATACACTTATTTATAATACTGTGAGAAAAACAAATAATAAGTTTTTTTTCTGATCTAAGGATAAACAATTTTGTTGGTTAAAAAACAGTAAAAAAAGCTCAAACAAGAAAAGAAAACTTTAAAAAAAATTACGTTAAAAGTTTATTTTCTACTACTGGTTAATTACTTTGAGCTATGGCTTAGAATCACCTTTCAAATATTTTCCCTTAAACCAAAATAAGCAAGAAATTTGGAAAGACAAATTTAACGTAACAGTAATAATAATAATAATAAGGCTAAAATTAAGATTTTAAAAGAAAAATCTGAAAGTCTTATTAAGCACTTAAGGAAACTATTTTTGCAGAGACATAATGAGCACTAAGTAGCGTAATTAAGAGCAAAAACAAATTCGAAGTCGTTTTTTACTTGGCTTCTGCTATAACGAAAATTAAGCTGCCACGTCTTTCAGATTCCGAAGCAATTATTAACGGGGTAAATGCATTTTACATTTGCATCGGACTTAACGTCGTTCTCGTAATAGCACACTGATTGTTGTTGAATCTGTCTTTCAAATTCTTACCACAAATTTGAAACACGTTGACTAACTAGCATCTAAAACTTTTGCAATATTTTAAAGCTAAAATTTTAGAAATCTCCTAATATCTCATGGCTATATATATATATATATATATATATATATATATATATATATATATATATATATATATATATATATATATATATATATATATATATATATATATATATATATATATATATATATCATATATATATATATATATATATATATATATATATATAATATATAATATATATATATATATATATATAATATATATATATATATATATATATATATATATATATATATATATATATATATAAAAGCTTTAAAATTTTCAAACATTGTTGGCCTGAACGTAAGAGGTCATATAAATACAATACTGTCTTAAAACTCAAAGAATTAATACTAGATTTTTTTAAATCTGCCTACCTCTTAATAACAACGAAAAAAACTAAACTAAAAATACTGTATTGAAATAGTAATAATTTTATTAACTATACTATTAGCATTAGTGTGTTCGATTTTAAGAAATATGCGTTTTTAAGATCATCATAATGAAATTTTGGAGGTTTAATGATGCATTTGAAAGAAAATATGTTAAAAATGCTATTTTCAATGTTCTATGCATTCGACGTAAATCCACACATGGAAGTAGTTTAACTCGATTTTACTCTGAAAAGAAATCAATCACTGACAAATGCATATTTGCAAGCGTGGGAAAAAAGTCACTGTGGAATTAATATAGAATTAATATAACAGGGTAGGAAAATATTTAAAAAAAAGGGGGGAAACAGGGATAAAATGATATCTTGATGCCTCAAACTTACAAATTATATACATATATATATATATATGTATGCAAACATAGTTTTCTAAAATTGAATTTAGTTTCATGATAATTTGTTTGATTTGGAAGGCTACAGTCTACTTACGGTAGTGCTCACGAGAGCTACGGAGACAGGGACCTACTGCTTAAAGCAAATTCCGAACGTCTACAAACATCCATGACTGCAGCGGGATTCGAACCCGTGAACTCCGATACCGAAGAACAGCGCACTACCATTCGGCCATCGCTCGGCCGTTTGGTGATAAAAAAAAAAATACACTTTTAAGATTAAAGCTTAAAGTGTTACCGTTAGTGTTACCATTTTTACCAAAAAAGGAATAAACTTAAGCATTATTCACCCCAACTAGCTAAAATTACAAACGTTTAATATGGAAGAGATTATTTTAAATATAATTTTTGCTCCTTAAAATAAATTACTTTAGAAATCTGAAATTTTATGTATAGTAAATTATCGGATTAAAATGTGTTATTGAAATAAAAGAAAACAACTTAGTGATGTTTTGTGTAGCTGAGAAAAATCAGTTCGCTAAACGTCGGTTTATATTCTTATTATTTGAAGATGGAAGACTATTGTAAAAACAGGGGACTCAGCTTTATGTGATTGCAGTTAATGTTATCAATCGCTTATTGTTATTGAAATCACTTGGTCTCGATTTTCTCTCTTCTATGCTGGCTTTCGGTACCGGAGTTCGTGGGTTCGAATCCCACAGTGGCATGGATGTTCGCAGCCGTTCGGAATCGGCTTTAAGCTGTAGATCCCGGTCTCATTAGCCCTTGTGTTGTAAGAAGTAGACCGTAGCACTCCAAACCCAAACTAACCATAAAATGTTATAAAAAGCAAATAAATAAAAACGCTATATAATTTTTTTTTATTTTATTTTGAAATTTAGTAAGTTTAAATTAAAGGAGGGGAGTAAATTTATCTAATTTTGTATATAGTTTATTGTTATCAAAATCACGGTGTCCCAAACTGATCACATTAACCCTTTAAAGGTCACCTATATAAAATCTTTAGAATTTAATGAAATTAGTTTATATATATTATCTATGAACCTCATAAATGCAAAATGTATTAAAATTTTTCTTTAAAATCCTTAGGTTTGCATTAGAGAATACCGTAGGAGAGATTGAGGTGTTTAACTGACAAACCTTACCCCTTGTATAGCGTGAATATAATACTTTTTAAAATTTTAATTATATTGGAAGAACAATAAATAAGTGTTCTTAAAAAGTATAATAAATAAATAGTTTAAAAATTTATAAGTGTTGTTTGAATAGATATTTTTGTTTGGAGTCATACGTGAAAAAAATAGAATTACTAACTTTCCAGGTACATCAAGTTTAAATACACATATTTAAAAAAAAAATTATAGTACTATCATTTATTGTAATTTTTAAATGTCAAAAACATAAAAAACCAAAAAAACTATTCATATATCTCCAAAAAATAGTGAAAAAAAATGTTTAACAGGAGGTTTCCCTGCGAAACCACTGTCCGCTAAAGGGTTAAGCGGAGCCAACTGTATTTCGCTTCACGTGTTGGATAAAACAAGTCTTTGATGCTGGGACTCCGTGTGCGATAGATGAGCCAAATTTGGTCACCCCATCCTTCTAATCCCCGGAAGATGGCGACCAGATGGAGACGAAAAGGGGTGCGCAACATCGTAAACATCTGCAGCTCGGGTATCACCGTTCATTTATTTAAATTGGACTGCGCTCTGTTGGGGTTCCAGCAGACTGTCCCACGGTAGTCAAGTGACACAGACCATTCCTCTCAACTGGCCAACGAAGGGAAGAAAACAATATTCGCTTTTACATCACCCTCCACGGAAATTTTAAACTCGAACCTACTGTTTAACCCTTCAATGCCAGATTTTTAAAAAATTAATTTAAAAAGTTTTTTGACTCTCCTTTTTTATATAAAAAATGAAAAAAAAAATACTTTGAAAAATCGTATTTTACCTTAAGTGTAGTTTACGGTTTAGAAAATGTTTTGTTGCTTATCGGCAACGCTGGGCTTTAATTGAAAAATTAATTTTTCTTGATGAAATTTTATAATATTAAACACATACGAATTTTAACAACTACGATAAGGAATTTCCACGAGATATTTTTAAAAGTAATTAATTCTAATTGTAAATACAAATTTCATTGCCAAACATCACAAAACTCAATGTGGAATAGAAAATAAATTGTTTACTTTATAATACTTAACCCCTTCCGGTATGATTTAATAATGAAAAACTGTGCATGAAATAACCATTTAATTTTTATTTAAAAAACTTGTTTCATTTTACAATTCTTACATATTCTTAATTTAAAATCCACTTTATACATAGTGTTAAATAACATCAGAAACAGTAAAATTAAGAAAATATCAAAGCAAAACATTAATAAGGTATACAGATAATAGTCTTCAAGCTAGTGGTACTTTTCAAAACAAAGTGCAAAGGAATTCTTAATTGTTTACACCGCCAAGTAGTCTCACTTTTAATTTGATTCTTGTAACACACACGGCATTTCTTAGTAGGTTTTCTTTTATTCTGACTCATTAATTTGGCAATGACTTGTACCAAGTAAACAATATGCAATAGTGACTTGTGATTTTCACAAGTGATAAAAGTGTTGCCAAATTCAGTACACTAGAAATTTTAAACTAAATTAATTATCATATTTAACAGTAACTTTAATCGCATGACGAGTGTAGCTCGTCATTGTGCGGTATGGAATGAAAAACTAATAACGAGCTAGACTCGTCATTTTACCGGAAGGGGTTAATCAGACATGCAAACCACTCCGGATTCTCCGGAGGAGCTCCGGTTTGGTTTGGTTTTGGAGTGCTACGATCATCTTTTTTGCAACACGAGGGCTAGTGAGACCGAGACCTACTGCTTAAAGCCGATTTCGAATGGCTACGAACATCCATGCCATAGTGGGATTCGAATGTACGAACTCCGGTTTCGAAAGCCAGCACCCTAACCGGAAATTCCTCCTTTCTCCGGAAAACAACAAAATTTTTGAACAGCTACAAGATTCCAATTCAGCAATACAAAGATATGAAAAAAAAAGTTGAATATTACATTTTTCTCATAGTAATGCGGCATGTTATAAGTTTTCAGTACTGTGCGGAATAAAACAAACTAAAATGTGGTCAAATTTGAGTAGACAAACTCTAGAATCCCTGATGATCGAAAAATGGAAATATTTTAATCCGGGTCAATGTTACTATAAAAAACACTGTTCTCAAAAAATAGTTGTTAGACCTAAAAAACTACTCAAAAACTTTTAAATGCATAAATTTTAATTTATCTATTACAATTTACTACTGTGTAAATATTTTAAATTTAATTTAATTCAGAAACCAGTAAGATATGTACTTGTGTACAGTGGCGTACGCAGAATTTTTCAAGGGGGTTAATAATTATCAAGGGGGGTTCATAATTCTAAACAATAATAGCCCGCATAATTTCTACTAAAATTTTTATTTTTGCCATTTTGTTTGAGCTTAAGGGGGGTGTTTAAACGCCTAACCCCCCCTTGCGTACGCCCCTGTTTGTGTATAATGTGTAATTATCAAGCTAAAATTTCAAACCACGCTGTTGCTCCGGACACAAGAGCCTGAATGTTGGAATGCCTGCTTCATGATATAAGAGTGCACATTATCTACAAAAGTCTTTGTCACAACCTTTGAGGATGTCATAAATTTGATTGCGTATACATTAAAAAAATAAACAATTATAAACTATTACAAAAATAAACTTCTTGTATCCACAAAAGCCTTTGTCATAATCTTTGAGGATGGCATAACGTTGACTGTATATACATTTGAAAAAAATAAACTATATTTATAAACTACTACGAACATAAACTACTTTTATTAAATATAGAAGAAAATAGAACCAACACTGCTTATTCTTCTCTAAGCTTAGTGGAACTTTATGACTGTTGTTTTGAACTGGCAACAAACAGAAAAATCTGGTTACGACATATATTTTACAGTGAAATATCTAAAGAAAGTCATAAATATGGGCTACATGCGTTACCTTTTCATGTAATAATTTTTACTTGATCATAAATTATAGCTACTTTACGTAAAGATAATTAAAGAAGAGTTTCGTATTTTTATTTTAAAAAAATTTAAACATAATATTAACGTAATTAATAACACACGTACGTAAAGGCAATTAAAGAAGACTATTGTATTTTTATTTAAGAAAATTTAAACATAACACTAACGTAATTCATCAACATTAACTGGTGCTCCAAAAGTACGTATTATATTATAATTTGACAAAATTGCGGGGATGTCACACATAAACATTTCTGTCCTCTACTCCACCCATAAAAGAAGTCTGTGTACACCACTGATTACGCCAGATAAAATTGGCGGCTTTTTGTCGGTAAAAACACAGCGCACATGTAAGGCTCAGAAAGGACAAGTTTAATTGGAAATGAGCGCCTGTTTGAGACAGGGGCACGGCTTTGACAGAAAAAAAAAATGGTTATTGCATTTAAAAATTAACAAATCTAATGTAATAAAAAGAAATTTCTAGCGAAAAACTAAATAAAAATGTTGCTGAAGGCATAAGTGTGATACTAAATTAGTGAGAAATATATAATACTTCCTACCTGGCTTACAAGAGATTTAAAACATTCTTACCTGAAAAAAGAAACGAGAAAAGAATAAATTAAGGCACATCACATACATTCTAAAAATGCAAATGGCATAATATTTTAAAAGATACAGAACTCTAATTTATTTTCTCAAATACAATGTCACAATAAATCAAAAATAAATATTATGACACGTATGACAGTTTCATTGTTAAAGTATTTCTGCACTTCTCAAATAGTTTATATTCATTCAAATATCATAGTTATAAGATGAGTAAATGTTTTATATACATATATATATATACATACATACATACATACAAATATATATATATATATATATATATATATATATATATATATATATATATATATGTGTGTGTGTGTGTGTGTGTGTGTGTGTGTGCGTGTGTGTGTGTGTGTATACAGAAAGAGAAACACAAATAAGCAAACAATATAAAACCATATGTATTTTATCATGTAAAAAAGAGAGGAAAAAAGTGGTTTAAAAAAGTCCTAAATATATTTATAAAAATATATAAAAACCAGCATATAACCCGTCATATGACGGGATCAGTAAAAGTTTTAATTTTCCAGAATTGTAAATTACCCTATAAGGCAGGTAAAAAAATGGTTTGTTTTTTTGGCTGAGAATTATTTTGCAACCAAATATTACCTTAAGAAAATTATTTCCGTAATATCTAAGTTTAGTAATAAAACGTATGGAAATAATGCAGAAGATATTTCAATAATCTAAAATAAATGATTAAATGAGATGGTGAAAGGAATAACGTCATAATGCTAGAAAAAAATTGTTATTTTTACCTATTTATTATGTGATAAATTGATACTTTAATCGCCTGCTCTTAATATGGGACTTGATATAATAATGGTAACACGTGAATTTAATTAAATAAAGATAATAAAAATCATAAAAATTTGAAAAATGGTAAAAATTTATTTTAAAAATAATAAGACTTTAAAAATAATAAAACAACTTTTGGAATAAGAATTCAAAATAAAAAGCAGAAATTATTAAATTAATCAGACATTTAGAAAAATTCGGCTACGTCTGGGGCAGAACCATCAACCCGAGAAGTACGACGATCAAATGGGCAGACATTCTATCCCATGTGCCAGCTTATACGTGGTGAAGGAAATGGTTAGAATATGTAAGGGTAAAGTATAAACAGTCCAGAAATTTAAATATTGCGCTCTGCCCTCGCCATCCTATCAATAATGAATTTAGTATAGAATAAGAGGGAGAATAAGGCTTGAAATAATAGCATTAAAAGCTCGAAAAGGGGGGGGGATGAGGTGGATTTCGAACTCGCTTTGAATTTTGCTAACCCTAACTGATAAAAAATCCAATATGGATGCCTGTATCCATTCCAGGTACAACCGCTTCATAAATTCGCGGACAGACGAACAGACAACTTAGGCTATTATTGTATAGGGGATAATGGTTGTGAGGGTTATAAACCCTAATAAGGATTGCAATATTATATATGTAAGACTTTTGTTATAATTTTAATTTGTTGAAGTGGAAATTCCCTGCCCCCTACCACTAAAATTTCTCACTACGTCCTGATTTACTGTAAGATGAAATGTTTGGTATAAGAAAAGTAACGCAAAGTTTTCATGGCTAAAAAAATAGGCACCTGGTAAAAAGGACGATTAGAACTATGCAATAACTCTTGGTCTCATTATCCCTCGTGTAGCTAGACCGTAGTGCTCCAAACCTAACCAGACCAAACCAGAAGTAAAGATAGCATTGCCTGGTACCGACTTCTGGAGAAGGTTAAGGCCCATTTGGGGCTGCCATGCCACCGAACAAGAGAAGTAACTCGAACATGTGCTTAGTTTGTAAAAAGCAGTGGTACATGTGCAGGGTTATAATTTTGACCAGGACACTGGATAAAAGTGGTTTTAACAGTCCAAAGCAGGTCAAAAGTGGTTAGAATTGTTAAAGATAGTTTTAAATTGTCTTAATTTTAATATATAATATTTTATGTAATTAGAAGTGACTTTTAATAAGCAATAAAAATAGTAGTGCAGTTAAACAAAATATTACACTAACAAGTTCATGAGATTTAACACGCTTACACAGTATAATAAGAATGTTTGAATTTTAAAAATAAACAATGCACATGCAATTGTAAAAATGTAATCCAGTTGCAATAAAAAACATAAAATATGAGTTACAGTTAAAATATAAAACAAGAGTTCCAGTTAAAAACAAGGTTGAAGGCATTAACATAAAATTTGTTGATTTAACAATACATCTAATGAACTCTTGTCTCAGCTCTTCATCTATAGAAAGATTATTTTCAAAGTTTGAAGTAAAAAAAAAAAAAAAAAAAAAAACTACGAAATCGTTTAAATTTAGAGACAACTACAAAACTTATTAATTTTAACCATTTTTTTAAATTCAACATAAATTACAGATAAAATAGCTTGTATAAAAAAAGTAAAACATTTTTTTGTGTCTTGGTGTTATGTTATATTTGTTTTTTGCTAGTTGGATCGGATCTTTCCACAAGATCCTGTTGTTCATTCCAATAAAAACACTGTCCAATGCCATTTCTTATTTTAATTTAACGAAACAAAATATTTACAATTATTTACAAAATTGTTACTTCTGCCACATGGCAGTTAAATGTTACCATATCAACTCGGGTCTCATGCGACCATACCTCACAGAGGCCGTCTTACAACTGGTGTGCCTCACATGCAGAGCCACCTGGCGGCAACATGCCGCAGGCGGAGAGGATCAACCACTGGTTATTTATATTATGACATTTTAAAGAAATGTACCTTGCCTTTATCATATGCTAGTAAACTATGTTCGATTAGTATTAAATATATTGAAAAGGGGTCAAAACAGGTTCAGTGGTCAAAAGAGGTCAAAATTGATATTGACCAGGATGGTTAAAACCCCCATGGTTAAAAAAACGATACAACCCTGCCCATGGGAAACAGTTCTTCAAGATTTATAGTTCTTTAGGAAGAAAAAAACCCCAAACATTACATGTATTCATTCGGAAATCACCATGGCGAAAATTCAGCTTTTATTTTTTTAAAACTGTAACCCCAAGAAATGATCTTCTACTTATAAATGAAAAAACACGCTTAATTGTAAAAATAAATAGTCTCGCTTGGTTTGAAGTAGTATCAATAGCAGCATGACTATAGTAAAAGTAAACATGTCAAGAGTCGAATTTGTTTAAAAAATCCAATCACTATAATCATTATAAAATAGGTCACAACTCTGGTTGTTCAATTTTTTGTCTTATTTTATAGGTATCAAAGAGTGCAATTAATTAACAATAAAAAACGATCTTTCTCTTGTTCTCTCTGGTCTCTGAAGAAGCAATTAACTGATAACGAAAATAAAAAAAGAGAGAAATAAATAGAGACACCTTGCACACTCCACCAACTTGTTCCACAGAGCCTGGGGCTTATTCAAATACAATCTAACAACCTATTCAGTTCTGCATTGAAATGGACAACGAATGGTCCCAAAGTTTGACACGTGGACGCTTTATTTTTCTTTTGATTACCATTTCTTTCGTTTTTCTTTTCTCCCTTCCCATTCCATCCTTTTTTAAATGGAAAATGGCAACCCTGACCTTGCGCAGAATGCCGGTCTTTTGCGAAAAGAATTAATCACTCCCGTTGAAATTTTGCACGCGCTTGTTCCAAACAGGTTCGAGAAACGGGGAAGAAAGCGGAACAGTAAAACCCAAATTGGTACGAATCTGAAGTCTTGTTTCCTTCCTATTTTTTTTTTCTTGCCCACTTTTGTTTGAAGAAAAGATTGGAAATTCTGATGAGTGGAAAGCTTGTCTTAAATAAACGAGCGGTTTAATTAAGTGTTCTATCTATTGTGATTTTGGCGCGGATGAGTGATTATATTAATTACTGAAATTTAATTTTTTTAAGGCGATAGTAGCCTTTCAAAGTGGCTAAAATCTACCGAAAATTCGAATTTTCGATTTTAGGTAATAGTGAAAGAATATATCATTAGGAATACGGAGCAAAAAGAATTTTTTCATTCCCATCATTTTATTATTACTTATGGGTATAAGCTTATCATTACTTATGGATATAGCAATAATAACTTCAAATGATGTTTACTCAGAAGTAAAATTTTCATGTATTACAGATATTTAAAGTACTCCAGGCGCATTGAAAATAGATCATTGTCTCTGAAATTCCAGTATTATTTACGTTAAAGTTTATAAAATAAAGTCTAGTTAAAACGGGTATGTTTTGAAGCATATAATATGTTAGTTATGCCTTTTAATTAACCGCTATAGCTGTTTATTCTAAAAAATATGGGTATCATCATCATAATTATTTTTTTTCTTTTTATATTTTCTATGAATGTTTATAAAAATAACTACATTTTATTGTAAAGTGTATAAGGTATACTTAAAATTTTTTTTTTTAATATTTTATGCAAAATTGATGCTTCTGGAACATTTTCAATTAAGCTAATTATGAAACAATTAATAATTAATAACTCCAAAACTAATTAATATTTTGCTTCAAATTTTTAAAATATGTATATATCAATACTACTAGTAAGATAGTCAATCTCCAAAAAAATTCATTTAAAAGAAAAAAAGTTCGCTCTAAAGGTCCACTGTCGCCTTAAAGGAATCAAATATGTTCGTCTAACGTCTAAAGAGCAAACACCGGGAGTACACTACCTTCAACTTTTTCATACATATCAACATCAAAAAGCTATTTATAGATGCAACTATTTACATTTTTTTAACAATATATACTTTTATACCATGCTAAAGTATTAAAAACTGACTGTCACATCATTTAACATAATTTTCATATTCATTATGAAAAGAACAAGAAAACTGCTAACTTACATACTCAACTTGATCCTATGCATGACTGACGGTATACAATAATCTAGTTTAAGCGTTAACTGGTAAATTTGCACATATGTTCTCAACAAGTTCACTGATAAATTAATTATTATATTTACTATTATTATTTTACCCACTATTCCTACATCAAAAACCTAGATTCAAACTTGGTTAATACGAATTTCAAATGGAACGCAAAACATTTCTAACTATCCAATATTAAAACTATCCAAATTCACTTAAAGTATGTAATAATACTTACTACTTTGTTTTAATCAATGTAATAGAATAAAAAGGAAAGAAAAAATTACCCACAAGAATTTTTCTTTAAAAAAATATATATACTTTAAATTTGCTTTATTATCTTTTGCTTTGCAATACACGAAATCCTCGTGATCATTTACAGTATTGGAAAACAGTATATTTAATAATATTTTGTGCTTCAGGAAATCTAATTAATATTATTTTAAGCATAGCTATAGCTTTTGTAGGTGGTACTACATGCTCTTCTGCCTCATTACCTAACTTTTCTTCATATATATAACCACGAAATATATTTGTTCTTTACTTCCTTAATACTATTTAAATGTTGATCAACATTTAAATATAATTCCTAAGTGACATTGACCACCATGCAGTGTTGTGACGAAAATCCTAACAAAGGAAAACAATAAAAAAGGGAGAAAAATTTCTTTTTCATGGAATTTTCATTAATTTTTAAAATGCTCGTTGTGACTTAATTTTACACACATTTCTACAAAACGTTTACCAAAAACTCAGAAAATATATTAAAATAAATTTAATATCCCAACGTCCTGTCAAATTTCGTATTTATTTAGATTTAAAAAACTCAATTTTTTTTATGAAAATTAAACGTAGAGACACAAAAGTATGTTTCCTATACATTAACTATTCAATCTATGGAACAAAATAACAAAATAAGGTAAAAAAATATTCAAAAGATATTTTTATGCAACAATAAAGTAAAAATAGGAAAAAAAGTTGAAACTTAATGCGCGGGAAGCATCTTATAAATGAACAAATTATTTTAAAAATTATATTTTAAAAAATTATCCGATTTTTAAAATTTATTTAAAATGTTAGTTTTTATCATTATTTATTTCAAATTTAGTTTCACTTCACTGCATGTGGATACAAATTTTCACAACTGTAAGTTAGTAATGTTTAAATACGCTTTGTAGCGTTCACTGTTCCCTTAACGGAGAAAACAATTCGAAAAGAAAATAAATTTAAAAAAAAAGAATTTTTAAAATTTATTTAAAATTTATTTAAAATTTTAGTTATTTATTACTATTATTTTAAAATTTAGTTTCACTTCACTGTATGTGGATACAAAGTTTCACAACTGTAAGTTAGTAATGTTTAAATACGCTTTGTAGCGTTCACTGTTCCCTTAACGGAGAAAACAATTCGAAACGAAATAAATAAATTTAAAAAAAAAAAAAAAAAAAAAAAAAGAATCTCTGAGATATTCCAGGCATCACTAAGTATCGCGAAATGAGCATGAAAAATCCATTCAGCAATTCCGTTACAGAACTTGTGACAGACCTCCGCTTGTTGCAAGCCGATGGAAGGAGGGGGAGGGGGAAGGAAGGTAGCAGAGTCGATGCTATCGCATCCCCCGGCATTGTGCAGTAATCGCATTGTCTGGCTCACCCTGAATACCCCGGGTCCATTCATAGCAGAGAGAAAGCTGGCAAGATCGGGCGGAGAGATACCGGTCTGTGACGGGATGCGATTGCAACATGCGTTTGGCTGAATTTATATTTCGCCGCATTCTGATGCGATTTCGGGGAAAATAATGCCTATGCCTTCATTATTAGTATTATCAACGTCATTATTATCCCTACCTTTCAATATTCAACCCAGGTATAGGCTCGCCAACTTACAATGGAAAAATTATTCCAAACGTATGCACCGATACAGCGGCTTTTATGAATCCAAAAAGGAGAATCACGGTTACGGTTTCACAGTAAATAAATCTGGTCATATAAGTGCGGATAAATAAGCTGGGGTCAAGTGCGCGATCTAAAGAGGTGAACGTGATTACAGTATATCGGAGATGTAAATACATTTTACAATAAATACAAACAAACGGAAGATTTGCTTGCAAGAAAAAAGAATCATTGCCAAATGTAGTTTATCTCTCGATATTTTTTTAGTACATAACTGCAGTCAACTAACACAGGAATGGTCAAACCACAAGTGTGATGGAATTAACGAAATTTATAATGGGGACAAATATCGCACTGATTAATCCCCTATATAATAATAGCCTAAATTACCAGCCCTTCTATCCTCGAATTTATGAAGCGGTTGGACCTGGAATGGATAGAGGCATCCATATTGGATTTTGTTAGGGTTAGCAATGTTCGAAATCAACCCCTTCCCCCTTTTCTAGTCTTTAACGCCATTATTTCAAGCCGTATTTTCCCCGGTTAGGAACAGGCGATTAAATTTATCCATGTATCACATAATAAATAGGTAAAAATAACATTTTTTTAGCATTATGACGTCATTTCTTTAAAAATCTCATTGAATCATTTCTTATTTTAAATTATTTAAATATCGTCTGCATTATTTTCATACGTTTTATCACTGAATTTAGGTATTACGTGAATAATTTTCTTTTATATTTGGCTTAAATAATAGATTAGGTACGTATGTGATAATTTTAAATTTAATTATCGATTATTTTTTGCTGCAATGAAAATTTTATCAAAATTATCAATAACAAATTCTATCTACTTCCAAAGTGTAGTGGAAATGATAGTTTCATTCCTTTACTTCAATGAATTACTGTAGCAAAAAAATTGGGAGGAACTTACCGATAATTTCGATGTAGCTAAGAAAACTTTGAATTATCTTTCTAAATGAATTTTTATGCGATTCTAAACTGCATTCACAGTATTTGGAGATTTTAGAGGAGTATGAAGATAAACAAATTATTGAACGTGTACCAGATAATTTTCAGCCAAAAAACAAACCATTTTTTTTATTTGCCTTATAGGGTACTTTACAGTTCTGGAAAATAAAAAATTTTACCGATCCCGTCATATGACGGGATATATGCTTGTAATAGATATAATATCCGATTACAAGAAGGTAAAACTTCAGGGTCAGAATATTCGATTGTTTCTATTGTTTATTATTTTAAAGTTTAGCTCGTGTTTTGTTAATTTATGTAGATTAATAATAAAAGTATATTAATAATGAATTTTAAAAATTTTCGCCGTAATATGCATATAATGTGACGCATCAGAATAGAATTATTTTAAGATTCGGCTCACACTGCTTTTTAGATTCGATAAGCCAGATTTAACACATGGCTTTAATAATCTCAAAGTATGCCCTCATGAGGAGAGCTATGAAGAACCGTCCTGTTATTAAATGGAGAGATGCGAGTATAGAAACATTAATTTGCACATAGTATGATTTGTGGTACAATTTTGATGCAATTTATTCAAAAACAGTTTTATAAATTATTTTAGTTGTAATAAAATTTTCAACAAATTTATATAAAACACGCTATTTTTCTTTTATAATAACGGGATTTTTTTTTAAAAAAAGGGTAAAATTATTTTAAACTTGCTTAGATAAGTGACCGATAAAATCAAAATTTGTGTTTTTATAACCAAAAGATAAAAAAAATATGGACAGCATAGCGCTAATGAGCCAAGGATGTGATCGAATTGGATAGAATTGGCAGACTATAATATAACTAGTATATAGCCCGTCATATGACGGGATTAGTAAATACTTTTTGGCTGAGAATTACCTTGCAACAAAAAATAATCGGTGATTAAATTTAAAATTATCATATATGTAACTAATCTATTATTTAAGCCAAATATAAAAGAAAATTATTTACGTAATATCTGCGTTCAGTGATAAAACGTATAATAATAATGCAGACAATATTTAAATAATTTAAAATAAGGAACGATTAAATGAGATGGTTAAAGGAATGACGTCGTAATGCTAGAAAATAAATGTTATTGTTATCTATTTATTATGTGATGGATTGATAAATTTAATTCCCTGCTCTTAACCGGCGAAAATAGGGCTTGATATAATGGCATTAACACTTTCGTGGGCCATTTATTTCTCAATCCACGTTTCCAAACTTTCAAAACAGAGCTGCTAATTTCATTCAATCGATCGAACAATTGATGACAGCGCAAAACCGAAGCGGGAATCAGTCTTCCCGTCGTTTCAATAACAAGACCAATATATTAGAATGGGTTTTGCGCTTCCCACAGGTGTATTTTGTAAGATCCTGTAGGTGGGAAGTAATCTTCCCACGGCCCACGAAAGGGTTAAACGTTCGAAAAGGGGAGAAGGGATGGATTTCGAACGGTTTAAAGACTGCAGTATTTTGCGTTGTGATATGAAGCATATTTACACCAATTTATTTTAGAATAGGATATATAGTTTAGGAGAAGATAAACTTTACTCGTTTTGAATTTTGCTAACCCTAACTCATCAAGAATCCAATATGGATGCCTGTATCTATTTCAGGTTCATTCACTTCATAAATTCGAGGACAGACCGACAGATAAATAAGGCTATTATTATATAGGAGATAGGCACGATTATTAAGGAGTTAATATAAATTTATCGAACCAATCGCAGTAAATATGTTAGAATAATTACATCCTGTAATTAACGGAATCATACGTCCAAGTAAAATCCTCTATAACACTAACTTCAGAGAAAGGCACTGGAAGTCTCATTCGACATCTGTTCGACATCAAACCGCAGAGACCATCACAAATATGCCTCAAAAGAATAGAAACTCTATAAAAATATAAAATATATAATTATAAGATGCATTAAAGAGCAATTTATGCTCAAGACATCCTTCGTCTTTCCTTTGAAAAACCGCAAAACGTGTAGGACAATGACCTACTGGCTTCCCGTGTGGTTATTTGTCAATAGGGCAGGTGGGACTGAGTGACAAAGGAGAATCTATATAAATATGAATAAGATTGTTTGTGAATACAAATAGGAATGTTTATAATATCGAAGAATTCTGACAGTGAAAATATAGTGAAATACAGTGACTCCTGGCTATAGAGATATTATAGGAATTTAGTAAATACTGCTGAAGTCAAGTTACCGTCGTAAGACAATATTTTGTCTATTTTACACATATAATGTTTATGTACATCGTGAGCATGTTAAGCTGAATTTAGAGCCCTAATTTAATTGCATTAAAACGTTTAAATTAGGGTTCAATGCAAATTATAATAATATAACCACTATTTAATAAACTAGTATATAGCCTAGTCATATGATGAGATCAGTAAAATTTTTAATTTTTCAGAATTGTAAAACACCCTATGAGGAAGGTAAAAAAATGGTTTGATTTTTGGCTGAGAATTATCTTGCAACAAAAATACTCTATTAAAATTAACACATATGTACTTAATCTATTATTTAAGTCAAGTAAAAAAAACTATTTACGTAATATCCAAGTTTATTGATAAAACGTATGGAAATAATGCAGAACACATTTAAATAATTTAAAGTAAGAAATGATTAAATGAGATGGTTAAAGGAATGACGTCATAATGCTAGAAAAAAATGTTATTTTTACCTATTTATTATGTAATAAATTGATAAATTTAATCACCTGCTCTTAAAATGGGGTTTGATATAATGGCATTAAACGCTCGAAAAGGGGAAGGGGTGGATTTCGAACGTTTTAAACATGACAGTATTTTTCGCTGTAATATGAAGTTTATTCGTACGAATTTATTTTAGAATCGGATCTATAGTTAAGAAAAGATAAACTTTACTGGCTTTGAATTTGCTAACCCTAACTCATCAAAAATCGAATATGGATGCTCTATCCATTCCAGGTCCAACCGCTTCATAACTTCGAGGACAGACGGGCAGATATCTTAGGCTATCATTACATTACGAGAACAGAAAGTTTAAGAATACAAATCATGAAATGTTTATGTGGCCAGGAACATCTGTAAAGCAATATGTGAATTTAATAAAATAGAAATAATAAAAATTATAAAAAGTTGAAAAAATAGTAAATATTTATTTTAAAATAATAAAGCAACTTCACGAATAAGAATTTTAAAAAAAAGCAGAAAATATTAAATGTATTAGACATTAAAAAATGGGGATAGAACCGTCAACCCGAGAAGTACAACGATCAAGTGGGCGGGCTTTCTACCAAACGTACAACGCCTGCACGCTGTTAGCTAACTAATTAGAGTATATGAAGGTTCAAGTAGAAACAGTCCAGAAATTTAAATATTACTCTCCGCTTTTGCCATCCTATCAAGAATGAATTTCGTATAGAATAAGAGGAAGGATAAGGCTTGAAAAAATAGCATTAAACGCTCGAAAAGGTGGGGATGGGGTGGATTTCGAACTCGTTTTCAATTTTGCTAACCCTAACTCATGAAAAATCCAATATGGATGCCTGTATCTATTCCAGGTACAACCTTTTCCGAAATTCGCTGACAGACAACTTAGGCTATTATTATACAGGGGATAATTACAGGTATTTTAACTTTTTGGTGATTTTACGTTATTTCTAAACAGAATATTGGTGAAATATATATTTATAGCACTGAATAATTACTGGGCTGAATTTCAAGATAAAGAATAACTTAGATACTTAGATGAAGAATTTATTTTGTGTAGGTGAAGCACACGTATAATAGTCATCTACGTATTGCTGAAGACAAGTTACTGCCATAAGACAATATTTTGTCTATTTTACACATACAATGTTTATGTACATCTTGAGCATGTTAAGCTGAATTTAGAGCCCTAATTTAATTTCATTAAAATGTTTAAATTAGGGTGCAATGCAAATCATAACAATACAACAACTAGTTAATAAATAATTACAGGTATTTTAACTTTTTGGTGATTTTACGTTATTTCTAAACAGAATATTGGTGAAATATATATTTATAGCACTGAATAATTACTGGGCTGAATTTCAAGATAAAGAATAACTTAGATGAAGAATTTATTTTGTGTAGGTGAAGCACACGTATAATAGTCATCTACGTATTGCTGAAGACAAGTTACTGCCATAAGACAATATTTTGTCCATGTTACACACACAATGTTTCTGTACATCGTGAGCATGTTAAGCTGAATTTAGAGCCCTAATTTAATTGCATTAAAACGTTTAAATTAGGGTTCAATGCAAATTATAATAATATAACCACTATTTAATAAATTATTACATGCATTTTAACTTTTCAATGATTTTACGTTATTTCTAAACAGAATATTGATGAAATATATATTTATCGCACTGAATAATTACTGGGCTGAATTTCAAGATAAAGAATAATTTAGAAGAATAATTTATTTTGTAAAGGTGAAGCACAACACGTATAATAGTCATCTGCGTATTGCTGAATACAAGTTACTGCCATAAGACAATATTTTGTCCATGTTACACACACAATGTTTCTGTACATCGTGAGCATGTTAAGCTGAATTTAGAGCCCTAATTTAATTGCATTAAAACGTTTAAATTAGGGTTCAATGCAAATTATAATAATATAACCACTATTTAATAAATTATTACATGCATTTTAACTTTTCAATGATTTTACGTTATTTCTAAACAGAATATTGATGAAATATATATTTATCGCACTGAATAATTACTGGGCTGAATTTCAAGATAAAGAATAATTTAGAAGAATAATTTATTTTGTAAAGGTGAAGCACAACACGTATAATAGTCATCTGCGTATTGCTGAATACAAGTTACTGCCATATGACAATATTTTGTCTATTTTACACATACAATGTTTATGTACATCTTGAGCATGTTAAGCTGAATTTAGAGCCCTAATTTAATTGCCTTAAAACGTTTAAACTACGGTGCAATGCAAATTATAATAATACATCTTCTAGTTAATTAATAATTACAGACATTTTAATTTTTTGGTGATTTTACATTATTTCTAAACAGAATATTGATGAAATATATACAGTAAAACCCGTTTAAGAAGTTCTCGCTTAAGAAGTTTTCCCGCTTAAAAAGTGTATATTTTCGGTACCCATTTTCCCCATGCAATGTTAAAATAACCCATTTATAAAATTTCGTTCCAAACTCTTTCCCGCTTAAAAAGTTTTGTTTCATTTCTAAGTTTACTTACAGAACGCATTTATAGCTGACTTTCCATTACTGTTCTTTTCCCTTCTCTCTCTGTTTGTAAAGATCAACGTTTATGGCTGAAAACGACTGTTGTCATTTTTATTTAAAATGTGCCGAAGAAGTTTTTAAAACCTTAAGACAGCTGGACTGTTATCAATTACAAATTTCCGATAAGAACCAAAAACAAAAAACTATAACCGATTTTTTTCTGTAAAATCGATTCCAGTGGTGTTTAAAGCAAAATTTTTTAACTGAATTAAAGATATTCTCAGGTAATTATGTTGTTTTCCTTTAATAGCTGTTTTTTTTAAGTATGCAAAAAATGTAAATTTTTGAGAAAAACCAAACTTATTGTTTATATATTATTTTATAGAGAAAAAAATCTCTCCTCATTATCTATGTGATTATTTTGCTTTTTAAAATATTAATTTCGTTTAAGAAGTTTTCTCTTTCCATTCCCTTAGAAAACATCTTAAGTGGGTTTTACCGTATATATATTTATATTATTTATATATACAAATATATGTATATATATATATATATATATATATATATATATATATATATATATATGTATGTGTGTGTGTGTGCGTATGTAAGGAAAATTCTCAGGGGTTTTCAAAACTTAAATCAAGGGCTAAAAATTCCCGCGTCATTTTCCTTTTAACCCCTAACCTAAATTGACCACTGGGGCTACAGGTTACGCCCTCAGAGAAGGGGCCTGGCCAATTATAAACCTACATGGCCCTAGCGGACAATTTATGAAATTTCCAAATAAAAAGGAGATACAAGCTAGCGCAGACAGATTTTTCTAGAGATATTTTACTACAGATGTTGGCTCAGGTGTTACGTATCTAGTACATAGAACTTCATGCTAGCTGACCCTTCAGTTTGTCCTGTCCCTATGAGGAAGTGGGAACCCGTTCTTCAACGTTATCTTAATAAAGGTCTTTAGCTAAAATGGTATTATTTTTATGGCCACGACTGCAACCACCCATTGAGAAGTCCACCTCATTACATGTATATATATATATATATATATATATATATATATATATATATATATATATATATATATATATATATGTATATATATATACACACACACATACATAAGCATAAATAATGCCTGATTTCCTGTTTAAGAAGTTTCCCGCTTAAGAAGTTTTAGTCAGTTAGGCCCTTGGAACACTTCTTAAGCGGGTTTCACTGTATTTATCGCACTGAATAATTACTGGGCTGAATTTCAAGATAAAGAATAACAGATGAAGAATTTATTTTGTAAAGGTGAAGCACTACAGATATAATAGTCACTGCGTATTATTTCATGACGATATGGCATTTTCTGCCGAGAGTTGTTTTAGAAAGATTTACATAACAACGCCGTTGTGTGATTGTATTTTTTTTCTCTTTTCAACTTACATCACAACATGGCAGAATAATTCGACAAAGTGAAATATTTTAATTAAACATTGACTCACAGTAATACAAATATCGATCAAAGGGACATACAAAAATAATTATATTTCATAATAAAAATACAGAAAACAAATCTGATAATACCATCTGTTTACTTTTTGATGCAAGTGACAATTTTCACTTTGTTGAATATGGAATGTATGCCATATCGACATCATATATGAAAATACTTAATTATACCCGTTGTGCTTCATCTGCAAAAAACAAACTAGGAAATCAAGCAATTTCTTCATAAAATTCAGTGTTTGAGCTATGCCTGGTGATGAAGGAAGTGTTATCCAGTTTGGTAAAATATATTTCATGTTTGACAGATTAAATTATCGTCAGAGACAGCTGCATCTAAAAAGTGATTATCGCTGTAGGCAGGCTCAAAATACATTGAGTAAATAAGGAAATCCGTTTAACCAAAGAAGATAACGTAATAGACAGGTTTATCATTACAGAAAGAATCGTTATACACAAATTTTACTGTAGTGCAAACTTTGTTGCCATCGATGCAATGTAGCCTAACATGATACTGCTTTTGACTAGATTAATGTAGATATTTGCTCGGCGTATGACGGGATCAATAATATTTTTAATTCACCAGAATTGTAAAGTACCCTATGAGGCAGGTAAAAAAAAATGGTTTGCTTTTTGGCTGAGAATAATCTGGTACACGCTCGGTAATTCGTTGTCGTCATACTCCTCTAAAGTATCCCCATACTGTGAATGCAGTATAGAATCACTTTGAATTCATTTAGAAATATAATTCAAAGTTTTCTTAGCTACATCGATATTACCGTTAAGTTCTTCCCAATTTTTTCCAGAGTAATTAATAGAAATAAAGGAATGAAACTATCACTTCCACTACACCCCGGAGGTAGATAATTTGTTCTTGATACCAATTATAAAATTTTCATTGCAGCAAAAAATAATCAATGATTAAACTTAAAATTATTACATATGTACCTAATCTATTATTTAAGTAAAATATAAAACAAGATTATTTACGTAATATCTAATTTCAGTGATAAAACTTATGAAAATAATGATTAAATGAGATGGTTAAAGGAATGAAGTCATAATGCTAGAAAAAATATTATTTTTACCTATTTATTATGTGATAAATTGATAAATTGAATCGCCTGCTCTTTCCCGGGGAAAATAGGGCTTGAAATAATGGCATTAAACGCTCAAACAGGAGGGAAGGGATGGAATTCGAACGTTTTAAAAATGACACTCTTTTTCGCTGTAATATGAAGCATATTTATATAAGTTTATTTTAGAATCCGATCGATAGGAGAAGATAAACTTTACTCGCTTTGAATTTTGCTAACCCTAACTCATCAAGAATCTAATATGAATGCCTCTATCCATTCCAGGTCCAACCGCTTCATAAATTCGAGGACAGACGGACAGATAACTTAGGCTAGTGGTTGGCAAACGTATTAGTCAAAGAGCCAAATATGAACATTACAACAATTTAAAAAAAAATTGGGAGCCTAATCTGCCTGTTTAGTAAGCATTTATTCCACTAAATTAGTAGTACACTAATAAAACTAAATTTCATACTTAATAAATATTTATTAATGATATTTATTAATAGTAGATAAGACAAAACTGTTCACACTGCAACTGCTGGTCTGTGATGCTAATTTGCACCCCCCCCCACTACTTTAGAAAAAGTAGGCGCTCGCATGCTAGTGGTACCTTTGTATCACACCGGAGTACGCCGAAAATATACGTACAATTTCAGCCGGCAGCTTGTACATGGTTTGTGTTACGTTTAAGAAAACTAATAAAATTAAGCTCGATGTTCGTTACGTATTTTTACAAAAATATAAAATTTTAATTACCTCTCTATCTTTTAACTTACACAAAAAATTATACATGGTATCAATTAATAGAAAAATTTTTATTTATCAAAATCAGATGTAATTTTTTTCTTACCAAGTTCTTTTTTAAATGAAAATATTATTGGGCCTCCCGTGGATATTTGTGCCAGAGCCGCACTTAAAGAGCCAAATAGCCACATGCGGCTCTGGAGCCGCACTTTTTCGACCACTGACTTAGGCTATTATTATATAGGGGATTAGTTTTATGGTAATAGTTTTTAAAAGTGTGTTACTAATACGTCTGGAAATCTTACTACCATTGTTGGTTTATCATTACAGTTATCACTACTCTTACTGGAAGTAATAAGTTAATTTTACTGAAAACTCAACCCTTAGTATATTCCAGTAAATTGCATGGAGACGTTTGCCGACCACTGACTTAATTTATTATTATATAGGGGATTAGTTTTATGGTAATAGTTTTTTAAATGTGTGTTACTAATACGTCTGGAAATCTTACTACCATTGTTGGTTTGGTTTGGTTTGGAGTGCTACGGTCTACTTTTTGCAATACGAGGGCTAACGAGACCGGGACCTACAGCTTAAAGCCGATTCCGAACGGCTACGGACATCTATGCCACTGTGGGATTCGAACCCACGAACTCCGGTACCGAAGGCCAGCACCCTAACCAATCGGCCATCCTTCGACTCTAACATTGTTGATTTATCATTACAGTTATCACTACTCTTACTGGAAGTAATAAGTTAATTTTACTGAAAACTTAACCCTTAGTATATTCCAGTAAATTGCATGGAGACGTTTTTTCTGCTTACAAATTAAAATTCATGAGGGTACCAATTTATAATTTATCTTTGACCAACTGTCGAATCAACAAAATTATGGATTTCGTTATAAATAATAATTAACATGCACTTTTAATGGATTTACAAACAAAAAAATTAAACTTTGATCGTAAAAATTTGTTATTATACTATGCTATAAAAATTTCGGACATGAATCTAGTGAGAAAGTGAGAATTTTTTTATTTACTGTATATATTTAAGATACAATAATCGCTTGCCATAACACAAATTAGAAAAATATATACAAAAAGAAAATTTTAAAAAGCTTTGTGAAATATTTCCCGTTAACAAACATTCACCATCTGAATTTTTCAAATCTAGACAAACCTTTCAAGCCGTCTATAACTGTCAAATAAAAAGCAATTTTTCACCGAATGATGTCATCGAAGTACCCACCCGACCATTATTTAAAATTCTAGAAAAAAAATTATTAAAAGTGGGGGGGGGGAGCAAATTATTTTATTACTGTGTTCGCATGTCTATCGGCGGCGGCGCGAGTATTTTCCGTGGCTGGAAAACCAGTCACAACCGGTTTGCGTGTTTTTTTCCTGCGGGTCGGAAAAGAAACGAACGCTAAAAGGCTGCGACAGGCAGGAAGGGAGAGGAGAAAAAAATGCAACATTTTCAGCTGAAGTCAAATTGGCAATGGCATACTGCCCCCGATTTCATTTCGGTTCAAAATGAAGACGGGATGAGACGTCATCTGCACACGTTCTTTTTTTGCATTAAAAACAGTAATTAACGCTTCAACCAACAACGCATGAACAAGATATATACACACATACACACATTTAAATATATATTTACACATACATATATTATGCCTTGTTTTTATTTTTCATTTTCAACTTCTAATATATAAATATATGTTACGGGTGTCACACACCCGCTATAATAGTGGCCTAAAGTCATACTGGCTTATAAATTCACCGAAATTATAAACTTAATTTAACACACACGAACACACACACACACACACACACACACACACACATATATATATATATATATATATATATATATATATATATATATATATATATATATATATATATATATGTGTGTGTGTGTGTGTGTGTGTGTGTGTAAGGAAAATTCTCAGGGGTTTTCAAAACTTAAGTCAAGGGCTAAAAATTCCCGCGTACTTTTTGCACTCCCCTTTTTAACCCCTAACCTAAATTGACCACTGAGGCTACAGTTTACGGCCTCAGAGAAGGGGGTCTGACCAATTATAACTCTACATTGCCCTAGTGGACAATTTAGGAAATTTCCCAACAAAAAGGAGGTGCACGCTGTCGGAGGCAGATTTTTCTAGAGATTTTCTCACAGATGTTGACCAGGTGTTAGAGGCCTTTTTACTTCAAGTTAGCTGACCCCTCAGTTTGTTCTGTCCCTATGATGAAGTCGGAACCCGCCTTCTAACGTTATCTTAATAAAGGTATTTAGCAAAAACGGTGTTATTTTTATGGACCATGATGCAAACACCCATTGTGAAGTCCGTCTTATTACACACACACACACACACACACACATATATATATATATATATATATATATATATATATATATATATATATATGTGTGTGTGTGTGTGTGTGTGTGTGTGTGCGTGTGTTCAAAGTTTCATATTTATATACTATTTTGCCATTGTTCGTTTACTAATAAATGGTTTTAATAAAAATACAAAAGCATAAAAAACTAATTAATTCATTTTCTTTTCATAATCAAATATTAAATAAAATAAATTTAATGAGATCCTTGTGCTTGTTTCGAAGAACATAATTTTTTTGAAATTTAACTCAAAAGAAGCGAGGCTATACTTTTAAGTCTACAACAGCATTAAGTTTGTTTCAGCCTGATAGTTATTTTTCAACAATATACATGAAGAAAAAGCTTTTTTTACTAATTCCGTACTAGTAAACTGTAAAAATTATTTAACAGCATTCTCAGAAAAGTAGTTCGTATTATTTATCGATACCTAATCGAAAATTAATAAGATTATTTTTCGAGTACCACCAATGGTACGCTTACCACAAGTTGGGGACGCTGACCTACAGCATAAGAACATAAAGCTACAGTGTTGAATAATGCTTAAATAGTACAAATAGCTGTTAAATTTGCATATAGCATTTGGTTAACAGTCACATTCAAATATATTCACGATTACAGTTAATACGCCGGATGAATTTAGTATAGCCTCATTGATTTGCAATGACGTCATAAAGATGATTTAGGGAAGAGTTTAAAATTTCAATTTCCCAACATTTTAAACAATAATAATTACCAAGTTGAAATATACACGTTTTTAGAAGGCGCTTGCTAAACTAAATAATTAAGTTAAAATATTTTAAAAATTCAATTAATATTGCGAAATTTATAGAAAACAAATACTTGATAAGTTTTGACTCGGCATTTCACTCTGGAAGTCGAAGAAAAACAAACCGAGAATTGGGGATAAAGAAAAACTTTATTTCTTGTATACCATTGCCGGTAAACATGTATCTAGGATGATTAATTAAAATAAACTGGATAAACTCGCTTTGGAGCAACCCTAAAATAAACCGAATAGAAAAAAAAAAAACAGATTATGTAACTGAAAATAAAAGAAAACAGTTGGGAAAAAATTAAAACGACAAATTTTTGGATGCAAGCCAGCAGTGCCGATAAAAGTTGCACTTGGTGTCGCAGAGGCAGCAGTATATATAAACAAGTGTGTAACGACCACAAACACGAATAAAGCGAACATCAACAGTTGCTTTGCTGATATTTTCTTAGCTGCAACGGTAGCAGAAACGTTTTTCTACTTTCAGTCAAGATTTCGAACTAAATATTTCCATTTAATATTATTTTAACATGCTTTTTAGATATTAAGGAAATTAACAATAACTGATTAATTTATCGTAAACTCAACTCTTGTGTAATTCATTCGTAGAAAAGTGAATGTAAATTTAGTGCAGCTGTACTTGAAAGTATTAACCCTTAAATGTCCGATTCATTTCTGCCGATTACATATCTATGCATATCTTAAATCTAAGCTATTATGGACTGCACAGAATAAAATAAATAGAAATTTTCAACAAATTTGAATACTACAGCACTTCACGTTAGGGATCGATTATTGTTTTAACACTAGATTTACGGACCGAGCCAATTTGACTCATTAAAAATTTGATCACTATATATATATAAAACTTTAATATCACTTTAAAAAAACATACGTTGCTTTTTAGTTAAGTAATAACATATATGTAAATTTTCATTCCTCTTCCCCGCAGACCCCTTCATTTCGCATTATCAAATGTGGTATACCTATTTTCACTAGGGTTGGCATGTTTTTGCCGAAGGAGGGAGAACACCATGGAAAACACCGGTAAAAACCGTCCTGGCAAAAACACATTTTTGCCACTTTCTGCCAAGTGGCAAAAATGGATATGTTTTATTTACGGGGATGTAACTATTTTAACTTTTACTCCTTTTAACTCATTTTAAAGATACACAATATAAAGTTTTTTTTTAAACATAGAATATTCAATGAGTCATTGAAACAGTAATCTAAATATAAAGTTATACCTAGAGATACAAAAAAAAAAAAAAGATAAAATGAAGATTGATTTTGCAGGTTTTTATGTGCAATGTTATTTTTAATGTAATTATTAGCTTATTTCCCTTACAAACTGTAGGTTTAAACGTTTTTAGTACTTATATATAATATATATATATATATATATATATATATATATGTATATATACACATTACGATTAAAGGCAACATTACTATAGTAAATTGATAAATAAAGAAAACATTTTTTATTCCATGCCTCTATCATATAAATTTATTTACAAAAATAGAATATTGTATTTTGATTGCTAATATCAATGAAAATTATTTTAAATTGTTTAAATTGTCAAATTAATACTAATGAAAATCCTAATTAATATTCTGATTTAAGTCACAATTGTATTATGTACAAAATTATTTGTTATTTTGTTATTTATTAATTATTAATTATTTTGTACATTTTTAAAATCCAGTCAATTTTTCTAGATTTTGCCATTTTTGCCAGTTTTTACCAGGTTTTATTCCAGTTTTTGCCACTGTTCTGGCTAAAATACCATTTTACCGGCAAAGTGACCAACCCTAATTTTCACGGTTGTGAGCCAATTTGACTCATAGAATGGTTTAACAGTTAATCGCATAACATGAAATTTAGGGTCCTATCAGGCCTGGGAAACAGTCAAGATTTTATTTTCCAATTGTCTGAAAAGCTAAGAAGTAAATATAGAGAAGAAGTCGAGAACACTCCATTCCAATGACAGAAATTCATGCTACTGACGCAAGGAAGAATTGTCAAGTTCAACAATCATGCAAATGAAACAGATGTAGGAACCATTGTGCTAAATGGAATAGAAATGTTTGCGGAAAATGTATTTCAAAAACAGATTTTATATGTAAAAAATGTTTTCCATGAATTTTTGATAATAAACATTTATTTTAAATTAATTTGGAACTATTTTCTTTGCAAAAAACTTCAATTTTCGTGCATCAGTTTCACTTTCTTGTATGAGTCAAATTGGCTCACTTCAGTAAAAATAAGTATATGATCAACATTCGTAAATATCGTGTAAACATCATTCCATTTATAACAAAGGAAAAACTTCGTGAAAAAAGATTTCTTTAGTATTACATGTAAAATAACTGTAAATTGGAGTTTTATAATAGAGAAAGCAATTTGTTATGATCTCAGTCTATCTACCAGCCAAAAAAGAAAAATTTATAGGCGCTGTTAAAAAAAATCAAAGTGCCGATTCAAATGAAAAATTTTTAAATAATAGAAATTGTTTGAAAACTTTGTAAACTGTTTACAAGATTACCCTCTACTAAACCCTCTAAAAAGAAAAACTCGTTCTAAGAAAGCTTAAAAATCCTACAAGCTATTTTTTGCGGTATTTAAAAAGATACGACAGGCATCAAAGAGTTAAGTAAAAATTGTATCTAAATAATACTTATATACTAACAATTATGTGTCGATATTATGTATAATATGTATAACAAATATGTATAACGATATATATACATCCTAGACTACCCGACAGACCTTGTCCTGTTTTAATGCTATAAATCCAAAAGTTGTAAAATGTTTTTAAATAAATTATAAATTAGACCGTTTTGATGGAACAGTAAAGAAAAAATTATTTTAAAAATACTTGACGCCACCACGCGTACAGTCATCACTAACGTAATAAGATTAAATTAAAATTTCCACATCACCTGTATGGGGATTTGATACTGAGACTTCTCGTACAACCCGTTGCGCTGACCACTGCGCCACAGATACGTTGGCAGCGAAGGGTTTCCAGCGGCATTATAATTATCTCAATAAGTGCGTATTTCTGGATTTTTAATTTAAAAAAAAAAACCTTTTCTATCTGATCAAATTGTGAATCTAAACAATTCTCGAATCAACTTAATTACATACACACAATTTCATCAAATTCAGTCCAACCGTTTAAGAGGAGTTCTATTTCAAACACATGGACATAAGAATTTTATATATATATATATATATATATATATATATATACATATATACATATATATATAATATACATATACATATATACACATATACATATATACATATATATATACATATACATATATATATACATATACATATATATATATATATATATATATATATATATATACATATATACATATATATATAATATACATATACATATATATACACATATATATACATACACACACACACACATATATATATACTATAACATACATATATATATATATATATATAATATATATATATATATATATATATATATATATATATATATTATAATTTTTAATATTTCATTTTTCTATATCCAAGATGTGGCTAAGAATATAATAAACAGCACTATTATTATTTTCAAATTGATAATACTTATATATTATTATCGTCAATGCAGGCAATCGTAATCTAAACGATTAGAGTGCATATATTATATACACGAAATAAAATTATATATAAGTATGTAGACGTATATTCTTAAAATGATCGTACGATTAATTTTATTTACTTTACATTCATATTTCCGAATTTACATCCCAGCTGCACTTTTAAAATGTACTAATAAAAGCTTATCCTGCAGAAACTGGCAGCGAAAAATTCGCTATTCAGCGAACTGTACCATTTAAATGGGCAAGTCCTGACTAGAAGCTTAGCTCCGAGAATAAATGAAGATTTATTGCTATTAAATACATCAGAAGTGGATTCATTGCAGGAGCATCCTCCCAACTCCAGTCTTAAAAGAGCTTTTAGATAAATTCTTCCTGACAGATTTATGATAGAGAAAGCAGAGATCAATATTCTTAGTTACTCAAAACCTTCTAGACGTGCCTTCTACAGACATATTACAGACGATCATTTTGTGATATCGTATAAAATTGTGATAATCCTTCCAAACATATTATGCGGCATACTAATGAAATATGTTCATCTCAAATACTTAACTATCTAGGGATAATGATTATATTTTATTAACACATTGTGTGCGGGTACATTTCGCAGCGGAATTGTACCGGAAGCTGGCGTTTTGCGCGTAAATTTAGTTATTCAGTTAATTCTCAATAGATCGAAAATTGTTTAATTTTTTAACCAAAATTTAGTTTTTTATATTGAAATATATAAATAAATATATAAATAGAAATATATAAATAACAACCAGAAGATTTTTGTAAACAAAAAATATATTTTTTAGTGGATAAATTTATAATAGTATCATAAATATGAAAAATCAAATAGAAATAGTAGTATATAGTTTTAATTTTTTCGAATTATGTTATATATAAACATTTTTACACTAAAAATGAAAAGAGCAATCATAAAACTAATAATGTAAAAAACTAGTTTTTGTCAAACTTTTTCGTGAATCTATGTAGTAGACTAGAACATTCGGCTTCTTTTTCCTGCATATACCGTTATTTTTGTACCCACAAACAGACCATGTTGTTACAGTAACCCGTACTAGTACTTGACCCGCGCTCAAGTATCAATCGTGACAAAACGTACTAGTACGTGTCCCGCGCTCAAGTATCAATCGTCCCAAAACGTACTAGTACGTGTCCCACGCTCAAGTATCATCGTCAGAAAACGTCAGTACGTGTCTCGCATACAATGTGTTAATAATATAAAATAGCCTTAAACTTTTTAAAGCATGCAACTTTCATTAGTAAACTCTGGCGTCAGGGACGTCAGCAACACTTGCATTAACTTGTTAAATGAGTTTTAATGAGATGGGTTATAAAGTTATGACAGCTCTTAAAATCTTTTACTGAAAGTCTAATGAAATATGTTAATCTGCATTACTTAATAGTTCAGAAACTGTAACTGTCTCAACTAAGAGTTAAAAAATTAATTGATTAAAATTTTTAGAAGCAAATATCTTACATCTGCTGACTTATCTAAACTTGGAAACTGGACGAAAATCATTCGTTTTAAAAAATTGCATTGAAAAAATTATCCCCCAAATTTTTTTGATTAAAATGAGAGAATTTCTATAGTGTCATCCACTTTCAAGGGAGGGGAGAAATAGCGTTTTGATCTATTTTGAGGTGTCACAGTTTTTGGTTCCGAAATGGCCTTAAAGCTTGAAAATGGAATGAAAATCATTCGTTTTATGAAAATCCTAAGAAAAAATTGTTCTAATATCCTGTTTAGACAATTTTTTCTTAGGATTTTATTAAAATGCGAGGAACTTTATTTTTTTCAGTGCATCGGGGAAAATAACATTTCGAGATGTTATGAGGTATCGCAGTTTATGGTTCCGAAATAACTTTTAACCCCTTAATGCACAGTTTTTTTAAAAGGCCGGCCAAAAAAATTAATTTTTTTAATGTAAAAAATACAATTTAGAACGTTGTCTTGCCAAAAAAATTACAAAAATACAAACATAATCAAAATTTTTACTGCAATTTTGGATTTTGATAACATTGCAGAAAATAGTCGAATATTGTAATATTACACGCACATCGACTTTTTTTTTATCTTTCTTTTTGATATTTTATACTTGAATAAGTAAGTGCTATAGCTTCCAATCCCATGTAAATGATAAATATCAATAAAACGATTTATTTTTTTATTTTATTTTTATTTATTATTTATTTATTTATTTATTTATTATTTATTTATTTATTTATTTTTATTATTTATTTATTTATTTATTTATTTATATTTTTTGCTTTCACATTGTTATTTTCAATTCTCGATTGCATTCGAGTGTGAAAAATTAACGCCGCTCGAATTATCTCGAGTGTGCATAGTTTGGCCAGTTTAGCGCGCTCGAGTTAACTTTAGTTTTCACGTTAAGGGGTTAAACAATGATTAGTCCCATGAAAGTCGACAACACTTCTATTAAATTATTAAAGGTCTTTAAATTAGTTGTCTTATTTATTTAGTCTTTCAGAATCTTCAAAGGGTTCAATAAAAAAAATCGGAATTTCTCTATAACTTCATTTTTCCACAAGAATGTTACATACAACACGATTTTAGATTGTATCTCTCTATTCTTTAAGTCTATGCGGTTAAAACTTCTACTTACTTACTGCAACAGATTCTGCTACATTTATTTATTTCCTAAAATGAATGAAAAGCTCAGACATGAAGCCAGTGGCGAAATGAACTGTCAAGAACTAAAGGGAAAAGAAGGCGAGCTGGAACATTAATATATTAAAGAATTTTTGCTTCTTTTGAAGTTCTTGAGGCGAAATAAGATTGGTGGGAGAACGAATCTCTGTTTACGCTTTTTTTTTTCTGTTTACAGGTTCAAGGAATTTCGAAGCAATTTCTAAATTTACAGGATGACACGTCTGTGTACAGTTGAACAGTTTGCCCCTCAAAAAAAATCCTTTGCCGGGCATTCAGCAGTAAAATAACATCCTGATAACAATTTACATTGTTTTAGAATAGTATTTTCCATTTGGCATCTGTGTTCCTTTCTATAATTTTCGTAATGCTGAGTACTCCTCGTCAAAACCGTTTGAATATACTTTAGTAATAATCAAAATATTTTTCCTTTTACATCACGGAAACAAAATATGATTTAATGAAAAGTAAAATTTATTCATAATGAAATATAAAGAAAGTAAGTAAAAGTTATACTTTATACATTCATTATAATGAATGAGAAGGATGAAATTGTTTATGTTGAGACAACAGTTCATTATAATTTGGTTCCCGAGTTGTTTACTTTTTCTGTATCCACCTGTAGCCAAATCCAACAATCGCTAGCCTTCTTCATATGCGATAAACCTTCTGACATGGATGTAGTATTAACATTAAACTTATATCTTATCTATTCATTATTTTTTGTCTAAATCATGAAAATAGTTTTTCAAACCCACTTGTAAATTGTCCAAATGCCTCATTACACATTTTAGAGTATCATGATCAAATTTTACCAGCTCAACTTGTTATAAACTCATAAAGACAAGGAAAACAGTCCATTTCTTCATTACCTCTTTTAGTAACTCTAAACTCTCTTTTAAGGGTAACTAATGAAGGTAACTCTCTTTTGCCCCATATTTATTTCTTTGACTTGCAATAAGTTGAGATAATTTAAATCGGAGAAAATAATCTTCTAAGTATGTCTATTACGGAGCCAATTTGAAACCTCTATCAAACGTTACTCTTCCTTTGGAGAGTATATGTATCCCGCTTTCAGACACTGTTTTAGAAAAATCTTATACATAAATCTCTTTGTCTATGTATGTAAATACGATTGCTCAGAGACAGTGCGATCTACATACAACTCATCGTAGTACCGGCGACACTTTTTAAAACTTTTTTATTGAAATTTCAATGAATTGCTTAGTGTTTAAGCGATTTTTCAATTGATTTTTACATATTCTCTGGAGGAACGAAAAGAGTGATCGCACGATCCATCTACGTATCATTTTGAAGCAGATTTGAGATAAACATTTTTGAATTTTCTAAAATATATCAACGATTTTTTTCTTAAATTTTTAATTAGTAGTCAATTTTTGGTCCAAGAAATGAAAATTCATTTAAAATTAGAACATCTGAAAATCGCCCTTCCTAATAAGCTTTTAAAATTCATGTAAAGTTTAAAGTATCCGTCTTCTTTCCCTACACCCCTCTTCAAAAAATAAAAATAAATAAATAAAAAAAAAAAAAAAAAAAAAAAAAAAAAATTTAAAAGATTTTTCATTTTAATACCTTCTGGTTTCTTGTCGAAGCAGTTAGGGATCGATGTTTGAGGCAGCGACGGGAACCTCAGAACATTTCCGAGGTAAATGGTTGATCGTCTTGTTGAATTAGCTCAGTATGACTATGCAAACTCTTCTAATCGTTAGAGACCGATGGCCATCTTAGATCTTAACTTCAAATAACAGTCCATTCACCAATTTGGCGTTGTTCCTAACGTTAGAATTGTCTCCTGAAACCTAGGTTTCAATCCTTCCACACTCTCTTCGCGTTGTCTCTCCTCCTTAGCTTCTTTCCTCGCACTTTCAAATTGCAACATCGTTCTTTGCGGTATCATTTCAGAGGGTGAAATTCTAAGATTGTCATTGGTAAACTACCCCTCTCTGCTTGGAACCGACCTTTGCGATTCCCTAATTTTTATCATGGAGCTCTTTGCTCTGGTAACTTGCATCACTCCTGATGAAAAAAGGACACTTTTCTTTTGCTAATAGCAATTATGTAAGTAAACTGAATTAATTTTATTCTAATTCTTTCGCACCTCCAATAAACTGTTTTTGCAACCTGCATTCTATTGATCCACCAATTTTACCTTGTTTTATTTCTATCTGCCCCAACTCAAACAACCTAATTATTTAGTCTTCCTCTCAATTCATTTTACTTAAGCTTCTTAATATTATGCAAACCCAAATTAATATATTTGTGCTTAACTCCCAGTAAATTCTTAACTAGAGGGCTTGGACTGGGAGTTCAGTTCTGATAATTTTCTGTGAGTTTTCTGAGGTCTTTCAAGAATATGAGAATCTCTCAATAATAGAAAAAGAGAAAGAGGCATTTGAATTTTTTTTCCTAATAAATGCCGAACAGGATTAAAAAGGTTAGTTACAAACGGAAGAAGGAACAGAAAAAGTTCAGTTTGCACATCTTAGAAAAAATATCTGCTAGTACTTCAATTACACATAAAAGATGATGTAAAATTCAATATAACATTAGGTGTTGTTGTTGTTACTTATGTACCTTAAATAAGTCAAGAACTTGAGCCATAAACTACTAGAATTAAGGCAAGGGGTGCGCCTTTCGTTTTATGAAGAGCACCGCTATGGTGATAGACAGACTTTGCTCAAAGTGGGTCCTCGTAATTTAGAAGCAGATATCAAGCAGAAGACTCCCCCACCCCCAGAGGTATCGTTTGAGAACTTGGAATACATTGCGACCATGAACCCATTTTACGTGCCCCAGTCACCGAACACGGCGGATGTTAGGTTGGCTTGAGCTCTGAACACATCAGGTGTAATTAGCTAATAGCGAACAAGTGAGTTTAGTGACGTCATATACCTTTTATACGTATGCTTTCGAAACTACATTTTTCAACTACAAGGTAGGTAAATACAGTACACATGAAGCTTAAACACAGAAATTAAAATTGAGATATTTGCAAATAGCTTTCTTATACTTTGGATATTTTCTTTCTGGGAAGATTTTCCAAAACTGAACTGTGGAAGTAGATCTTTGTGCATTTTATTGTCTCTTTCCTTTCTAACCATTTCAGTTCTCCCGCCGTTTTTTCAAGAAGTATTATTTCACAAATTGATGACCCATATTCGATTTTACGCCAGTTATAATAAAAAAGTTCTCTTTACTGAACAAACAAATTTGGTAAATGACTTTTGATTTAAAATTTTTATATTTTTCCAATTCTACTTTAGTTTTCTTCGAATCACGATTTGCTGCCCTACACTAATTTCGCAAATAAATGAATATACAAAATATACATGGCAATCGCATGCAGTGTCAACCATCCTACCGTTGGTATATGTCTGGTATAATAGACTGGGGATTGTATAGCAATAATTTTTCCTTCTTATTTAATAAACCCCCGACTGTGCAATACATAGCATAAAGTATTACATTCAAAAACCCATCTCTTTCGGAAAACACAAACAAGAACAGCATCGTGACGAGTTTTCTGATCATCCTGAATTTAGTTCCGGCTAATGCACGCAAACTCGATTAAGTACGGTCCATAATATGCATTAACAGAATGTAAGTAAATGGAGTGGAGGGGCGCAAAAATCAAATTAGCTGTGATTCTAATACGTTTAATAGCTCAAAAAATTCCACTACTAAAAGAGAGTTTTTCTAAGATTTAGGAAAATGTTAAAAATAAAGTTAAATTTCTATTAAAGTACATTAGTTAATCACAGTAAAATGCTTGTATAAAAGTAATATAAATACATGCATGGAATAATTGGGGAAAAAGAGGGGTATTATACAACTTTTTTTTTTGTTATCATGTTTGCAATAGAACAATACTGAGACGCCAGAGATCAATCATAACTGAACTTCTTTCCCGTCAGACCTCTTGTCATGGCAAACTTAAACTCCCCGACTATACAGTTCAACTATGGGATCATGACTTAAGGTGACAATCTCCATTTTCGAGACCAAAAGCTGAAGACGCAGCATACGTTCCGGTTAAGTTTTCCACTTCACGTGGAACACCCAATGTTTAGTTCCCAAGCATGCTTGGTCCTCAGTTTGTCTACCCACCGAAGGGATGAAACGTTGAGTCAACCTTGCCTAGCCCGAGGATAGAACCTCGGACCTGAGTCTTGGGAGGGTGAAGCACTACTCCAACGCCACTGGTCTTTTCTCGTGCAAACATCTTGCTACTAACCAAGTGCAATAATTTCGTATAAGTACATAATAATAAAATTACAATTTTAACTACTTCATCGAGTACTGAATCTGAAGTAAAACGCAATAAGTATGACACAATTTGAAAGTAATGACTTTGGTATCAATTTTAAAAAGTGCTACGTTATACAGCATTTCTTTATTGATCCATTTCGCTGAACGATGGCTGAATGGGTAGGGCGCTACTAAACGGAAATAGAGTTCGTAGGTTCAAATCCCACTGATGGCATGGATGTTCGTAGCCGTTCGGAATTGGCTTTAAGCAGTAAGTTCTGGAATCATTATCCCTCTTGCAGCAAAACAATAGCCCATATCCCTCTAAACTCACGATCTATCGATTCATTTGAAAAATACAGCCAAAATAAAACAAAATAAATTTCCCTTTTATTGATTAATTTTTCGTCTTTCGACTTAAGACATTTTTAATGTCAAATATTGTTACGTGTTTCGATTTTACGCCCGTTATAATAAAAAGTTCCCTTAACTCAACAAACAAATTTCGTAAATGACTTTCGATTTAAAATTTTTATCCTTTTCAATTCTACTTAAGTTCTTTCGGAGTACGACTTGCTACCCTACAGTTTTCAGTGCAATAAATCGAAGGCCAAACACTGGACACCAACAGCTTTTCACCGACGGGCCTAATCCATTCGGAAGGTGGCAGACGCCCTAAACAACGTTCGACGTCACCAGCAGACGAGCAGTCAACGGCACTTCAGAGGCTCTATTCTCGACGGAGCGGTACTTTTGAAGCAGGCGCAGGGAGGGGGGAGGGGAGAATAAACCTGTAGGATTTCTCGAGTTCGAAAGCCGCTGGAGCGTGCTCATCGTCTGCAATTTCTTTTTTATCGTTCTTAACCCAATCAGTCCTCTTCTCCGGATTTCAGATAAGTTGTAAGGATGAGGAAATGGGTACTTAAGAATGGACAGAAAGCGGGGGGCATCGAATGTGTTAAATTCGCATTTCCCCCTCTTTTCTTTTCTTTTTTTTTCCCAGCTGATATTAGATCAATATCAACGTTGATTTTATTAATAATTTTTAAATATTTTAATAAATACAGATTTAAATTTCTGAAATAAAAGTAAGCCGTGTAGCTCAGTCGGCAAGGTGTCGATCTCATAGCCGGAGGGTTGTGGGATCGAGGTTCGAGACGTCCACCGTGTTCATTAATGGCGTCCGCGGTACGTAAAATAGATTCTTGGTCGCAATGTCCTCCAAGTTCCCTAACGATACCTCAGGAGGTGGCAGGCCAAGCATTAGGGCCTTCTCCTTGTTCCCACGTCTAAATTAGGAAGACCAGCTTTGAGTTATATTAGGGTAATGTTGGCAATCTATATGGTGCTACCATAATAAAATGACCAACAAATCAGCGCCTTTGTATGGGCGAATGCTTAACAGGAAAGTAGGCGATAGATTCCTCAGTAACTCTTCAATTTGAAGTTTAATGTTTTAATTTTCGCTGCTTATATCACTCCTTTACAGTGCTGCCTGATTAGGCTGCTTCTCGACATCTTAACGCGACACGGACCAGTGGAGTTTATCTTTGCCACTCCACACATCTGATCCGATTACGCCCTTTTCTTATCAGTTGGTAACCTATGCAGTCATAGTATAATATCCGTTTGATTTTGTTAGTGTTGTTTTATTGTAGTTGTTGGTTACATTTGCAGAGTTACTATTTACTGTTTACCTACACAAAAGCTAATGAGACGTAGACCTACGACTGAAAGCCGATTGATTCCAAATGGCTACGAACCATCATGAGCGGAATACGAACCGGCGCACTCCGGTACGCAAATTTGAAATGCGTGCAAAGATGTTGCAGTCGGAGGGAGACGTACCTTCGACGGCCAATGATTGACAAGCTCTTTTTCTCTGCTGGTCCCATGGCCTTCTTAATGAAGTTACAAACATCTAATTTACTTAAATTGATTTATATCATCTTACTTGATTTTACATAATAGCTTTAAAAGGTTCCACAGAACGACTTTAAGCATAAAATGATAAACACCTGAAAAACTAGAATTTGTACTAAAACTTATGTATCCCTTCTAGTCTTCCGTGACCTATGTCTGATAGTTTCAACGGATTCTTTTAAATTATTTTCTCCAATATTATTATAGCAAAGTATTGCAGACTATTGAATGTTTAGTTTATTTAGCTTTCGAATATTTTTTGAGAAGTACGAATAAAACTTAGAATTTAGTTGGTACAAAAATGAGACTTGTAAACTTACGAGAATATAACAGTTTAGAAAGGTGATTAAACAGAAAGAATGGAATGTTATTAAGAATGAAATAACATCTTTTTTTTAACAAAATAGAATAAACCAATTCCGAGTCACCCCCTCCCTCTTGAATCTGTTAATGCTTCATAACGAAAAATAAACTTGCTAACGAAAAATAAAAGAGAGAGGCAGTCATTGGCTAAACGACGGCCGAATGGAAGAGCGCTGCTCTTTTGCCCCGCGGTACCAGAGTTCGAATCCGGCTACTGGCATGGATGTTCGTAGCAGTTCGGAATTGCCTTTAAGCGGTTGGTTCCGGTCTCATTTGACCTCGTGAGCAAAACAGTAGACCGTAGCGCTCCAAACGAACTAAGCAGACAGTCACTTCTACGAAACAGATAATTGGCCGTAAGGGTTAGCTCCGGCCTCGGTTGCCATATTCATGTACGTATTTGAAATTTACCTCCGGTACTAAAGAGCAGCGTTCCACCTATTTAGAGATTGGTCGGCAAAGACAGGATTGAGAATTTAAGTGGTACCAATTCTTTTTGGCACGAGAACCACAAAAGTGTTCTGTATTGCCCAAATAATGTAATAATTTGCTTATTATCACTCTCTCTGTATGTTTAAGCGTCGGAAATGGGAAGGAGTAGTGTTAGGTAAAATAAATCACGGTGACTCGAGTTCAATATTTGGATGTGACACATCAGTCGAGATCAGTCCTTAGAATCTAGCGATGCATTTTCTCACGCAACGGAAAGATTCTGAAGCATTACCCGAAATCTCATTTGAAATGCCCATAAAAATAAACCGTGAGCAGTCCCGATATCAGGAGGCAGCGAAGTAGAACAGTTGGATGGAATAAAAGAACTGGTCATGGAACAATCTCTAAACATCAAAAGAGAGAAAGCGGATTACGGCTTGTTTAGCCGAATGACATAAATCGATCCGAAGGCAATTTCGACCGCCGTATCGGATGCTGAATATAAAATGATGAGATGTTAAATCTTATTTTCGAACGTCTAACATAACAAGGACGGAGACTTACTGCCTCGGCAACCGAGGGAGGAGAACCTTGCAGGATTTGTTTCGAAGTTTTTATGAAACCTATAGATAAGAGAGAAACGTATTAAGGAGGAAATCGATGGAAAATAACTTTTGTTTTTTTTACCCCCTCTGTTGTCTTACATAAGGTCAAAGCTTTATTATTTTGTATACGAAGTATAATCCATCTTGAAGACGCAAATAGCTGAATCTCAGTTTATTGGCTGTGCTCATCTCTTTCCGATCAGTGCCAGATTCTAGTACCCTTTGCTTATTTTGAAAACTTAACACTAGTCTGTATTTTAACCTTGACAGTATGTAAAAATAATGTTACGTTGGTCTAGTGTTTAAGAAAGAAAAAAATTAAAACTCATTTATAAACACATGAACAAATAGGTCTTGATTAAATGATTTTATACAATTAAATAAATGCTTGAGGAATACAACTGGAATCAACTTATCATTTAAAGATATCGAAGACTGCTCTCGAGTCGGCGTGACCCTAAAAAACAATATGGCGAAGGTTTTTTTCGAAACGTTTATCCCGCAAGCCGCGGATGCCAGCCGTTCACGTGCTACTCTTCTGGTAACAACCTTGTCAGCTCAAAAAATAAATAAATAAATAAATAAAAAATAAAATAATAATCCGATTGCAGCGCAGAGAAAAAACACAGGGGTCCACTCCAGAACGGCGGGGTCAGAAAA
>CM063511.1:149138415-149243415 GCA_032207245.1 Pardosa pseudoannulata | reverse complement strand
CTTCATTTGCGAAATAGCATAACAACGGTTAATCTATATTTGGAATCCTATGAATCTTTTAAGCATTTCCGACTCATTAAAAACGGAATAAAAGGAACGCAAATAACTTTCGAATGCGAGGACATCCGTGTAATTACATTTGCCGCTCCGCTTCTAATTAAGAAGTATTCCAGAAAATCCCTAGAGACTGGCTGGAGAGGCGTGAGAATGCAAAAGATCATCCATTGTTAAGAAAAGACAAAAGTTGCAGTCGAAATGAAATGAAATTAGAAAAATTACGGTGGGAATAGGTTGAAAAAAAAAAAAACAGACTTTTTACCCCGGTAACATTAATCCAATGAAAGATACAATGTCAGCAAGCCCGTAGCTAGGATGAAATTTTGAGAGATGTTTTGCTGTACGTTTCTAGGTGATAATTTTTCAGTTTATCATAGATCAGCGTTTTCCAATTTGTGGTAAACGTACCATTGGTGGTACGAGAAAAATAATAAATAACGGCGGAAATTAAATCAAAAAATATTGAAGAAAAGTTTTTTCCTATAATTCATGAAAAATTATTTAAATTAATAATATTATTAAAAATTAATTGGTTTTTTATAATTTTGAGTTTTTAATAAAAACATTTATTAGTAAACGAAATACGACAAAATAGTAAATAAATATAAAACTTTGAACAAAAACACACACACACACTTTTATATAAATATATATATATATATATATATATATATATATACACGCACGCACAAAAACAAACACACACACACACATATATATTTATGTTACAGAGAGTCTGTAATTTTAGAGACTAGCCGAGTGGTCATGGCATCAGACCCCTGTCAAAACCCGGCAAGGACGCTGAACCTCTTTTAATTTAAATTAACTTCTATTACTTCTAGAAAAAAACTAGAATACTTTGTAAATTACTGGAATAGTTTTCCATAATATTCTACGTTGGTTAGCTCAGTTTGATTTAATTCTTAGTTTGTTATCCTTCTGTTGTGGGTTAAATAAATAACTTTGTGTTCCCGCTATTTGTGTGCCTCGTCTGTTTCCCTAACATCAACGTGACAATATATATATATAGTGGACTCCTCTTAATGTGATCAATTTGGGACACCGTGATTTTGATAACAATAACCGATTGATAACAATAAACGATACGCAAAATTAGATAAATTTATCCTCCCCTCTTTAATTTACACGTACTAAGTTTCAAAACAAAATGAATGAACTCACCTTATATTTATGTGCTGCATATTATCCTTTAAAACAAGATTTGTATGCATATTTAAAAATTTGATCAACTGTTGACTGTCTACAATTTTTTCTAAGAAGCTCATTGATAAATTGTTCGTAATCATAATGCTTTTTAAACTCACAAGAGTGGTGTTGTACTCCACGTTTTAACACTTTCAATGCATTTCTCATATCAGCACTTGTAGGAGGTGGCTCAATATCAAGAGATTTTTCATCTGACTCATCAGTTCCATCATTCGTCTGTTTTCCTATGACAATCTGACAGACTTCAGATTCTGTTAATGTGGAATCTACTGGAATGGTTTGATCTACTCCCATCCATGACTAGAAATCTTTAGGGGTCATATCCGAAGAATTTTTTGTCATTTTTTGAGAATTCTAGTAATTTTTTTTCGTAAAATCCTGCGTAGGCGAAGCAGTTTCTGATCGTTTGAGCAAAAACTTGATTCCAAAAAGCTGTTAACACCGCGTCAAGAATGTTAGTTTTCTTGGCCAATTCAATATCCCTAAGATTCTGAGTGTCCTCTATTTCATCCAGTAAGGTTTTTCAAAATTTTGCACAATAGAGGCTGAGAAATGTTTAACTGAGCTGCAGTATTGCGCTGACTCATTTTTGATAACCTGTCATAACGAATTAAAACTTCAATCTTTTGTTTTGATGTTAAATCATTTAGCTTTTCAGTTCCTTCTGAATACATTGTGAATATTCCTTTGCCAGTTAAAATGAGGTTCGAAAGCTGATAACATTAACCGATGTAACATTAAGCGATGTAATCTCATAAAGCGATATTTTTAACATACAAATGAATGGAGAAAATCGGAACCACGTGATTTCGATAACAATAAACGATTGACAACATTAACCGCGATCACATTAAGTGGAGTCCACTGTATATATTACGCACACACACACACATATATATGTATGTATGTATTTGTCCAAAGTTTCATATTTATCTACTATTTTGTCATATTTCGTTTACTAATAAATGGTTTTTATAAAAATACAAAATTATAAAAACCGAGTTACTGATGACTAACGGCTAAATTTAAAAATGCACTCCAAAATTTGAAGGAAAAAAGAATCCATTTTCGATCATTGACTTACATATTAACAACTTTTTATGAATTATAGGAAAAAACCTTTCTATAATATTTTATGTTTTAAATTTTTTACATCCACTGTTATTATTTTTCGTGTACTAGCAATCAGCAATTATCGTACCACCAATGGTATGTGTACCGCACGTAGAAAAACGCTGATATACACCAATATGTAGAAATAAGTCTTCACAAAAAGTTTAAAGGGATATTTTTGTTTTTACAGTAAGGTTGTTTTATTGCTTGGAGATAAAACAGCTGATTCTTTGTAGAGCGATAAAAAGCATTATCTAAATGAACAAGCATCGTGGATATTTCAACGCATAAAATGTTGCATAATCGGAAGATCGAGTAGGAAGCAATAGGTGGGCTGCTTTTTGCGAAAGACCTTGTCGAAGATGCATAAATTAAACACCTAAGCAGTTCTTATAAAATGTTACTTTCGTCCTTAGAAAATCCTTAATTTTTGTTCTAGAAAAACAGCGGGAACCCTGTATATCGTTAAATCGTGATATAAAGCTAGTTATACATCAAGATATAAGATTTTCAGCATAGCTTAGTAATATATTAACTATATATATAAATATAAATATCTCAATATATATGTATATCAACCCTCAGAGCTGGCACAGGGAAAAATAAAATAAAGAATAAATAAAATTCTATAATATTATGAAGTCCCGGCAAATACTGAACTTTTTAAAAAAAGATATTTGTATGTAGGATGTAATTTCAAGAACTAATTTCCTAACTTCCGAACTAATTTGCTTTTGCTTAAAAAAATTAATTACTTTTGTTTTCTTCGCTATAATGTCACCCCAAAGTTTTATTTAAGGCTTAAACACTTGTTGTAATTTTCTAATAAATAAGACATATTTTTTAAGGTACAAGAAATTGCCCATGCTTTGGATGCGACCAACCAATCAGCCTTCATTTGCGAAATAGCATAACAACGGTTAATCTATATTTGGAATCCTATGAATCTTTTAAGCATTTCCGACTCATTAAAAACGGAATAAAAGGAACGCAAATAACTTTCGAATGCGAGGACATCCGTGTAATTACATTTGCCGCTCCGCTTCTAATTAAGAAGTATTCCAGAAAATCCCTAGAGACCGGCTGGAGAGGCGTGAGAATGCAAAAGATCATCCATTGTTAAGAAAAGACAAAAGTTGCAGTCGAAATGAAATGAAATTAGAAAAATAACGGTGGGAATAGGATGAAAGAAAAAAAACAGACTTTTTACCCCAATAAAATTAATCCAATGAAAGATACAATGTCAGCAAGTCCGTAACTAAGAAGAAATTTTGAGGGATGGTTTAGGCTTTCTAGGTGATAATTTTTTAGTTTATCATAAGATAGATAGATCAGCGTTTCCGATTTGTGGTAAACGTATCATTGGTGGTACAAGAAAAATAATAAATAACGGCGGAAATTAAATCAAAAAATATTGAAGAAAACTTTTTTCCTATAACTCATAAAAAATTATTTAAATTAATAATATTATTAACAGTTAAATTAATTGGTTTTATATAATTTTGTATTTTTAATAAAAACATTTATTAGTAAACGAAATACGACAAAATATTAGGTAAATATAAAACTTTGAACAAACTCACACACACACACACAGACACACATATATATATATATATGTATATATACAAGCACATATATATATATATATATATATATATATATATATATATATATATATATATATATATATATATATATATATATATATATGTATATATACAAGCACATATATATATATATATATATATATATATATATATATATATGTTACAGAAAGTCTATAATTTCAGAGAGTGGCCGAGTGGTCATGGCATCAGATTGAGGTTAGGGAGGTTCCCCGGTCAAAACCCCGCAAGGACGCTGTAGCTCTTTTAATTTAAATTAAGTTCTGTTACTTCCAGAAAAGACTAAAATACTCTTTAAATTACTGGAATAGTTTTGCATAATATTCTACGGTCGTTAGCTCAGTTTGATTTCATTCTTAGTTTGTTATCCTTCTGTTGTGGGTTAAATAGCTTTGCGTTCCCGCTCTTTGTGTGCCTCGTCTGTTTCCCTAACACCAACATGACAATATATATATATATATATATATATATATGCAGTGGACTCCTCTTAATGTGATCAATTTGGGACACCGGGATTTTGATAACAATAACCGATTGATAACAATAAACGATACGCAAAATTAGATAAATTTACCCTCCTCCCTTTAATTCACACGTACTAAGTTTCAAAACAAAATGAATGAACTCACCTTATATTTATGTACTGTATATTATGCTTTAAAACATAAGAATTGTATACATATTTAAAATAAGTTGTTGTCAACAATTGTTGACTGTCTACAATTTTTTCTATGAAGCTCATTGATAAATTGTTCGTAATCATAATGCTTTCTAAACTCATAAGAGCGGTGTTGTACTCCACGTTTAACACTTTCAATGCATTTCTCATTTCAGCACTTGTAGGAGGTGGCTCAATATCAAGAGATTTTTCATCTGACTCGTCAGTTCCATCATTCGTCTGTTTTCCTATGACAATCTGACAGACTTCAAATTCTGTTAATGTGGAAGCTACTGGAATGGTTTGATCTACTTTCACCCGTGACTAGAAATCTTTAGGGGTCATATCCGAGGGATTTTTTGTCATTTTTTGAGATTTCTAGTAATTTTTTTTCGTAAAATCATGCGTAGGCGAAGCAGTTTCTGAACGTTTGAGCAAAAACTTAATTCCAAAAAGCTGTTAACACCGCGTCAAGAATGTTAGTTTTCTTGGCCAATTCAATATCCCTAAGATTCTGAGTGTCCTCTATTTCATCCAGTAAGGTTTTTCAAAATTTTGCACAATAGAGGCTGAGAAATGTTTAACTGAGCTGCATTATTGTGCTGACTCATTTTTGATAACCTGTCATAACGAATTAAAACTTCAATCTTTTGTTTTGATGTTAAATCATTTAGCTTTTTAGTTTCTTCTGAATACATTGTGAATATTCCTTTGCCAGTTAAAATGAGGTTCGAAAACTGATCCCATTAACCGATGTAACGATCACATAAAGCGATATTTTTAACATACAAATGAATGGGGGAAATCGGGACCAAGTGGTTTCGATAACAATAAACGATTAATAACATTAACCGCGATCACATTAAGCGGAGTTCACTGTATATATTTCACACACACATATGCATATATGCATATATATGTATTTGTCCAAAGATTAATATTTATCTACTATCTTGTTATATTTCGTTTACTAATAAATGGTTTTTATAAAAACACAAAATTATAAAAATCGAGTTACTGAAAACTAACCGCTAAATTTAAAAATGCACTCCAAAATTAAAAAGAAATTCTATTTTCGATAATTGACTTACATATTACCAACTTTTTATGAATTATAGGAAAACACATTTCTATAATTTCTTATGTTTTAATTTTTTTACGTCAGCCATTCTTGATTATTTTTTGCTTACCAGTAATCAGCAACTGTCGTACCACCAATGGTACGCATAACACACGCTGAGAAACGTTCATGTTTGTTCTTGATACCAAAATGTAGAAATAAGCCGTCAAAAAAAATTTAAAGGGATATTTTTGTTTTTACAGTAAGGTTGTTTTATTGCTTAGAGATAAAACAGCTGATTCTTTGTAGAGCGATAAAAAGAATTATCTAAATGAACAAGCATCGTGGATATTTCTACGCGTAAGATGTTGCATAATCGGAAGATCGAGTAGGAAGCAATAGGTGGGCTGCTTTTTGCGAAAGACCTTGCCGAAGATGCATAAATTAAACACCTAAGCAAATCCGGGAAACAGGGTGCATGCATTGCCACCAGAAACTGGTAATTAGAACGTGAGAATAAACTTTCACACATACGTGGAAATGAGTAGGGTCGGTGTATTCAGAGAGAGAACAATGGAAGCAATTGTAGGCATACTATGTTTTGATGGATATCGACAGCGAGAAAATTATAGTCCAATTATTAAACTTGCAATATTTACTGTTATTTAATTCAGTAAGTATTTAAGATGCAACCACTTTTTAGGTAAATCTTTTAGAAACTTTTTTAGATGAAATTATGACTGGTAGAATTACCAGGGATGACAATTTCAACATGTGTTTCTGTTTTATATCCTATATTCTGGTATTTTACACAAACTATAAACTATATTTGAAAATAAAATTGGAAGTATTCTCAACAAGATAGTCTGGTATACTACCACGTAAAGATGTGATGATAATGCGATAGATTATTATTTCGATTGTATTGCATATCTCAAAGAGTTACGGAAGAGTTGTTCAGAAATTTTATTAATTTTAGTTTTGCAAAACTTCTCCACATGCCACACGTATTGACTACGCGGTGCAATTTTTCTTGTTTTTCCTCTTCTTATATATATATATATATATATATATATATATATATATATATATATATATATATATATATATATATATATATATATATAAATGAAGAAAGGGGAAAAATCATTACAAATTTTAATCCCAGTGAATTAAAATTTTAATTTATTCGGCGTTTCAATTAGATGTAATAAAAAAATATTATAAATGATTATATCATGGGTGTCCAAGATTTAAAGGATTATAGTCTGTAAAATATTTTAATGCGAATATTTTCGTAATAAAAATAAACTCCGCGGCGCAACAGCCCTAGGGGGCCAGGGCCTATATTGCGCGCAAGAAAAATTTTAACGAACAAAATAATAATAATAAAAAAATCAAATTATATATATATATATATATATATATATATATATAATTTTATATATTTATTATTATTATATATATATATATATATATATATATATATATATATATATATATATATATATATATATACTTAAAAAGCAATTTTTATTATTTTATAAGTATTTAAAGTTAGTTTATTAAAGATATATATAACATAACTAAACTAAACTCCTCGGCGCAACAGCCTCTAGGGGCCAGGGCTACTATACCAATCTCCGTTTACGTGACCAAGGGCCCTGGGGTGCGAAACATATGTTCCGGTTAAGTGGTCAATATTACGCGGAACCCCCAGTGTTTAGTTCCCAAGCAAGCTTGGTCCTCAGTTCATCTATCCACTGAAGGGATGAAAGGATGAGTCAACCTTACCTAGCCCGGGGATCGAACTTCGGACCTCTATTGTGGCAGCGCGAAGAGCCACCCCAACGCCACTGGGCTTCTCGTAATAAAAATAGTATTTTATAAATTTGAACCCAAATCCCGCCCCTAACATTTGCCGCTCGGAACAGGAGTTCGGTTTATTGGGCACAAGACTGCTTCTGATGTGTGTGTATTTTTTATTCTTTATAACACTATTCTGGTAAATTCTGACGATTCTACTGGGTTCCTATGACACAGCAATGTGCAACTAATGCAGAACTTACACAAGCAAACATTTACACTATTCTAGTAAATTCTGACGATCTTATGGGGTTCGTATGACAGCCAAAGTGCAACCCAATGCAGAACTGTTCACATGCATTTACACACACTTAAGATGCATTAAACTCATCCATCGCTCCTAAGTTATAAAGTAAAGGTACATCCATAAACTAAGCATATTTACAAGTCTTGGAATTCAAACCCGCGGCTAACAAGTGTTTATTTTTTAACCGAGCCATTCTTCTACACACCGTCATCCGGATATGGGGGACAACGTTCTCACGAAAAAGCTGAAACCTCCCCTAGGAGAGAATTCGAATAGAGGAAGCTTTCAAGGAGGGGTTGGATTGGGATAAGTCCTCCTAATAAAAGAGTTTATCGAATAGGCTTTCTACTTGATTTTGCAGAAAACGAAAAGAGATAAACAAATAGGAAATTTCTACTAAGTAAGGGCTCGAAATTTGTATTCGTGAATAATTCACAAAAGCATTTACTTATACTAATGTTGTTGAAACTAAATACTTATTTAACTATTTAGCTTTAAATTGCCTAATTTCAATTACAATATTAAATAAATGTATTACTCCACAAGATTTCCAGTGATTGGAGCATCATGGTAACTTTTTTTTAAATATTTGCACTAATTACAAAGAAATCTACAAAGTAAACCATGAACGCAGTGTAAACGCTGATTAGTAGAAAAAAGGTTACATTGAATGAATATTCAGTAATAAAATCTAGGCAAAAGCCATAAGTCTAAATTCTGATTAAAATATTGACCTTTATGATTTATCCCAAATTTAATACCTCAGGGCTAGAAAATTAGTGCAACGTCTGTTTCATCTGATATACAAGAATAAGTCCTTTTTTTACTATGAACCGGGATAAAGAATTGTATCAGAAATATCCTGACAAATGAACTTTTAGCATCTTTTCTCAGAATTAGTACATCGCAGTTTAACCTGTACACGGGGTCTGACTAAGATACTTTTGTGCCTAGAGCATAATCCAATTTTTGTGCCCTACACCCCCATTGCAAATTTATAGCGACAAGTTATTATATCCTAATTACAGTCATATAAAAATTATAACATTGAATTAGCAAACATATTTAAGAAATTAGCATTAAAGTAATATTCAAAATCAAAAACACCAAATTTTTACTTTAAGTAATCATTATTATCTTTGTTTAGCCATGCTAAAAACTAAGGACTTTTAAAGACCTAAAGTGCCCCACTTTTTTTTTTTTTTTTTTTTTTTTTTTTTTTTTTTTTTTTATCTTGTCACACTCACAAGCTCGGTGGTGCAGAAATGGTGCAGAAACTAAATAGTAATAGAATTTAAAATAATTTCGATTGATGAGATGATTTGATGGTTTATAGTGGTACGTTGCTAGTAATCTGTCTTATAAATATGCAATAACCCATAGGATAAAAAGAGCACCAGGTTTGTTGAGGGAATTAATTATCAGGTAAATAACAGTAAAATTAAAGTAAATAGGAAACAATAGAGTTCATGACAAACACAATTACCTCGTACAATAATTTATTAAAACTTAACGATGGTAGCGTATGTTTGCAATTTTTCCCCACTTAATATGTGTTTTAAGCACTCGACTAAATTTTCGTGCCTCCTAAAATTTTTGTGCCCAGAACACGTGCACCAAGTGCCCGTGCGATAATCATGCCCTGCCTGTACAGAGACGTAATTGGGCAGTTTCAACTCAGGGAGCAGAAGTTGAATCCAAAATTTAAAATATGAATAAAACCTCAAAAATTGGAGGGGCAAAACAACAAAATTACCCCTTCTTTAAAATTCTAGGATGCAGGGGATTTGACCCTTCTTGCCCTCCCAAAATTTCTCCTGTGCCTGTATGCAAGGAGCTTTTAACACTAAACTTACCAACACTTAATATATACCCATTTCTACCATAGCCGGTCAAATGACCGAACTTTATGTTTCCTGATTGAATGTATGAAATATAGATAAAGGGAAGGAAATAAATAAATCATATTATAATTAAAGAAAATCGTATAGTCTTTTTTATGTAATACAAACACAAAGAACAAGAATTTTTAAATCATTACCCATAGCATTTTGTATATATACATTACTGATCATTTGATTGGTTATGGTATGTTTAGTATTAAAAATGTAGTTTCAGTATTATTCATCACATTATTATTTGAGTGATAGTGTTTGTATATTGTTTAAAGCTTTGGATTAAATTATGTTGGCCCACTAAACTTTTATCTTTGTTTTTTGGTCCACTCTTGAATAAAAGTTTGCTTCATCTTACGTATAAAAATAAGGGATTTTTGTAATATGAACGGGAAAAAAGAATTCTATTAAAAGTAGACTGACAAATGAGCTATTAGCATCCTTTTTTAGAATTAGTACATCGCAGTTTAACCTGAATGTGAGGAACTTTTAAAAATGTAGATCCAGTATTATTCATCACATAAATATTTGAGTGATAGAAATTATATATAGTTTTTGAACTTTTGGATTAAATTATGGTCGTCCTCTAAACTTTTACCTTTGTTTTTCGTCCTCTCTTGAAAAAGTTTACCCATCACTAGTTTTTTACTTCGAAAGTAATGAACAATACAACAGAAGTTTAATTGTTGTATATTAATACAAATACACGCGCAAAGCGTTTCTGAACCAAATCGATAATTTAACACATTGTATGCGGAACACGTACTAGTACGTTTTCTGACGATTGATACTTGAGCGCGGGACACATACTAGTAAGTTTTCTGACAATTGATACTTGAGCGGGGGTCACGTACTAGTGTACGAGTTAGTGTAACAACATGGTTTGTTTGCGGGTACAAAAATAACGGTATATACAAGAAAACGAAGCCGAATGTTCTTGTCTACTACATAGATTCTGGAAAAATTTAGACAAATAAAAACTAGTTTTTGCATCAGTCGATGCGGAACCACAGAACGGGAAGGTTGAATAAAAAGATAAATTTAATTTAAAATTAACTTTTTATTTATCCTTGCGAAAATTATATATATATATATATATATATATATATATATATATATATATATATATATATATATATATGTGTGTGTGTGTGTGTGTGTGTATATTTATATATATTATATATACATATATTTATTTGTCTATTTATATATTTGTTTATATATTTCAATATAAAATACGAAAAGTTGGTTAAAAAATTAAATAATTTTCGATCTTTTGAGATTTAACTGAAAAATTAAATTTACGCGCAAAACGCCCGCTCCCGGTACAATTCCGCTGTGAAATGTACCCGCACACAATGTGTTAACCGAGTAATTAGAGTCATAATTAATGTTTACCAAAACTCATCCGATTTTTAAGAAAAAATTGAGGAAAAACTTGAAGTAATTAAGAATTTAATAAAATATTTAACTAATATGAAACAGCTAATAATATGTTATCTAATTGAATGGTATCCTCTGCTTAATAGTATAATAAAAATATATTTCTCACATATTTTAGACTCGCACATATTATAACCTCTTTTTTATTTTTGTAAAACTATAAAAAAAATTAAAATAATTAGAAAAAAATTTAACTTTACTTTGTAGAAAGCAATTTAACTATATATTTATTTTACAAAATCCAATGTTTATCCGTATATACAGAACAAATAAATTTTTTCAAGCAAGATAATAAAATCCAACAAATCACTATTTGACAAATTGATAAATTTCTTTTTTCACGCTCGCTAATTCTAGAAATGAACAATAGAGAAAAAGTTTTGAGAGAAATCTGTGCAGCTCTTTGTTATTAAATTCGTTGTGGCTCTGAAGAAGGGGACAACGTTCTCACCGTTGGAAACGGGGGATTGTATCCGTCCCTGACCCCACAAAGTGTGTGTGTGTGTCGAAGTCACTAGAATAGTGTGCGCGCGCGTTCCCATGCCTTCCTTCTCCGAACAGATGGTCTCGTTCCCCGCTCACTGCTGCTGGAACACCGCCACTGAGACCATATGGAGCAACAACAACCGACGGATGCGACGGAGGAGGTTGCTTAATTCAGCAGCAGCCGACATCTTGGGGGATGGTGGAGAAATTGAGACACTTAACATTTACGTAGGGTTGGAACCCTCTTAATCACAACAACGTTTAGTTTTTCAACGGGTTGAGAAGGCTTTCATTTTGACAAAATTCAATATTTCTCAGTGAAATATATACGTAATGTATACAAGTAAAAAAGAATCTTTTAATATCAATCACCCCATGATGTACATGATTGCTTCAACGGATAGAGAAGGCTTTCATTTTGACAAAAATTTAATATTTCTCAGTGAAATATATACGTAAGAATGCAAGTAAAAAAGAATCTTTTAATATCAGTCCCCCCATGATGTACATGATTGCTTCAACGGATAGAGAAGGCTTTCATTTTGACAAAAATTCAATATTTCTCAGTGAAATATATACGTAAGAATGCAAGTAAAAAAGAATCTTTTAATATCAGTCACCCCATGATGTACATGATTGCTTCAACGGATAGAGAAGGCTTTCATTTAGACAAAAATTTAATATTTCTCAGTAAAATATATAGAATGCAAGTAAAAAAGAATCTTTTAATATTCTTCACCCTATGATGTACATGATTGTTTCAACGGATACAGAGGGCTTTCATTTAGACGGAAATTCAGTATTTCTCAGTATCTTATCAGTTTTCGTATGTCAGTATGAAAAAAAGCTAAAATTTTGCAAAAAGTCAATTTAATGCTTAATGTTTAACTGTATAGACTGTAGTACATCAATCTTCAATTATTTACAAAATATAAAACACTTCTGTTCACACTTGGACCCAGATAAGTTTGATATATACGCTCGATACCTCAAACTTCTTTAGAGACTCTTTTGCGACAGAGCTAGTATAGCTCTATTTTATATTATTCTTCCATTAAGTGAATGTCGCAGGAATTCGGATTTTTAATTATAACGCTGTATTTCAAATATAATTACATGGGTGCACTTGAAATTTTCGAGATAAATTTTTTGATAAAATTTTACAATAAAATGAAAAAAAGATATTTAAAATTTTTTTAGGCTACGAAATTATGGCTTTAAATTTCCGAAATAAAGCAATGCATATTAAAAACAATAATTGTAGTTATGTATGCTTAATCAACAATATACTTACAAAAATTGGGCCATCCAGTCTATTACTTTATGTAATTTTTTATCTTCCCGAGAAATTATCTTTATTTATAAATAATAAGTTTCAAGATGAAAAGATGTGAAAGTATTTTACATCTTTTCATTCACTTAAAATAGATTACATAAAAAATCAATAATTGTAATTATGTAGACTTAATCAACAATATAATTCTAAAAAAATAGATCATTCAGTCTATTATTTTATGTAACTTTCTCTCTTCCTGAAAAAACAGTTTTATTTATAAATACTAAATTTCAAGATTAAATATTAAAAAATATTTTACGGGTTTTCATTCACTTACGCTTATTTTTACAGACCTTATTTTTTATTAATGTATTAATTATTATTTTATAGATATTACACAAGCATAAAGTGGCATTATCAATTCTAGGTTAAACCAAGTAAAGTGATTGTTTTCCTTCAAGTGATAGATAGAAAAAAATGATTTTAAAAGGGAAATGATTCAGTTCTTAAGCTAAACTTTTCTTTTCAACCAAATCACTTTAAAATTTTGAATATTCTATCATTAAAAACATATTATAATAATCAATGTTTTTATCACAGTAAGGCTTAAATTCACTTATTAAACGCACCGTAAATGAAATTAAATAAAAATTTATAAAATCAGTCTGAAATTTTAAATATACTCATCGTAAAAAATATATAAATTAATAAATTTTGAATTGTGCATCGTTTTATCATAGTCAAGACAAAATTCACAAACAGCACGCAAACAAAACAGAATGAAAGATGAATTGCAATTTATACATTCTCTTCTAAATTATTAACAGCTTCACAGGTAAAAATAAATTAAGGCTGAACGATGGCCGAATGGTTAGGGTGCTGGCCTTCGGCATTATCCCTCATGTTGCAAAAACATAAAAAGTAGACCGTAGCACTCCAAAACAAACCAAACCAAAAACGAATCAACAAATAAAAGTTGAAATTTAAATGTTTTATTATAATTTCCGATAAATTCCCAATAATTTAAACAACCTATAAAACAAATCCCGTTGAAATTTATAAAACTTCTTTCAAATTTTAAATTCCTTAATAAAAATGTGGAGCTAAAAACACAATCGGTAAAAACAACTACCAGGTCAGAGAGCTAAACACACACACACACACATAAAAGAAAAAAAAAATTGGAACGGTTGAAATTTGGCAATTTTTTGGTAACAGCTGCAATTATCAATTTTTCTCAATCAATATTAAGTGTTCATAAAAGACATTACTCTGAATTTTATAACATTTCTTTCAAATTTTAATTATCCTAATAAAAATAGGGAGTTAAATACAGTTGGTAAAAAAGAACTACCAGGTCATATGGCTAAACCGACAATCATAAACAGAACTCTAATGAAACTGATATAAAAATGATATTTTACATAAATGCACACACATACACACACACACACACACACACACAAAAAAAAAAAAAAAAAAAAAAAAAAAATTGGAACGGTTGAAATTTGGCAATTTTTTGGCAATAGCTGCAATTATCAATTTTTCTCAATCATTAAAAGTGTTTATAAAAGACATTCCTCTAAAATTTATAAAAATTTATTTCAAATTTTAATTATCCTAATAAAAATATGGAGTTAAATGCAGTTGGTAAAAAAAGAACTACCAGGTCATAAGGCTAAACCGACAACCATAAATATAACTCTAATGAAACTGATATAAAAATATTTTACATAAACACACACACACACACACACACAAAATTTGGAACGGTTGAAATTTGGCAATTTTTTGGCAATAGCTGCAATTATCAATTTTTCTTAATATAAGTGTTAATGCAAGACATTACTGTGAAATTTATAAAAATTCTTTCACATTTTAATTATCCTAATAAAAACATGGAGTTAAATACGGTTGGTAAAAAAGAACTACCAGGTCATATGGCTAAACCGACAATCATAAATAGAACTCTTATGAAACTGATATAAAAATGATATTTTACATAAATGCACACACACACACACACACAAAATTTGGAACGGTTGAAATTTGGCAATTTTTTGGCAATAGCTGCAATCTTCAATTTTTCTCAATCATTAAAAGTGTTTATAAAAGACATTCCTCTAAAATTTATAAAACGTCTTTCAAATTTTAATTATCTTAATTAAAATATGGAGTTAAATACAGTTGGTAAAAAAGAACTACCAGGTCATATGGCTAAACCGACAATCATAAATAGAACTCTTATGAAACTGATATAAAAATGATATTTTACATAAACACACACACACACACACACACAAATTTGGAACGGTTGAAATTTGGCAATTTTTTGGCAACAGCTGCAATCATCAATTTTTTTCAACCAATATAAGTATTTATAAAAGACATTACTCTGAAATTTATAAAACGTCTTTCAAATTTTAATTATCTTAATTAAAATATGGAGTTAAATACAGTAGGTAAAAAAGAACTACCAGGTCATATGGCTAAACCGACAATCATAAATAGAACTCTAATGAAAGAAATCATAAATAGAACTCTAATGTAAAATATAAAAATGATATTTTACATAAACACACGCACACACACACAAAAAAAAAAGAAAAAAAAAAGATGTTTGGAACGTCGCAATTTGATGGCAATAGCTGCAGCCGGAAGCAGTTGTTTCCTGCTTCTTTTGTAGTGCAATGGTGGGACAACCCCCTTCGCACCGGGGCATATTGCTCCGTTGGGGGCTGGGACGTGATCCATCTTGGCACACGAGAGATTCAGGGCAGTGACGCCGAGATACTTGCCGTTTTTTCATCCCCAACGAAAGATGTTTCGTTGTGTTACTGGGTCACAGACGCCAACCAAACTAAAAACAGTCACACACATTCGCTTGCTTCCAACGAGGGATTTCAACGAATTTGCAACTTTTGACACAAAAACACTTGGGGGGGGGGGAAGAATTAACTAAAGAGCTGCTTTCCTATTTTTTTTCTCTTTTTTTTTGTGGTAACCCTCTCGTACTAAACACGCATTAGTTTTTTATAATGACTCATAGAAAATACGCATTTTCATTATGACAGCTGGAGAGATCAAGCATGAGGTCGTTAAGTGCCACATTACGGGTTTGAACATATAATAGAACGTCACAGCGTAATTATTAGGATTTATAAACTTAGCAACTTTTTCGTTTACCGGTAATTTGGTAATTGAATATTTAAATACCAGTTTACTGTAATTTTTCTCCCGAAAAGTAGCGTAAAAGGAAATAAAGGTTAACAACATAATATAATAATGTGTATAAAATAATTTTATAATAATATAAACAACTTTCAGGTTTTATTTCTCTTTTTTTTTGTGGCAACCCTCGACTAAACACACATTATTTTTATAATGACTCATAGAAAAAAACGCAATTTCTTTATAAGTCATTTTCTTCATAAAGTCATGAGATCCACATTATGGTTTTTCACATATAATAAAGGCTAAAGCATAATTATTAGGATTTGTAAACTTACTAACTTTTTCATTAACTGGTAATTTGGTAAGTGAAAACTTGAATACCACTTTACTGTAATTTTCCTCACAAAAAGGAAGTAAAGGGTAATATATATAAAAATAATATAATAAAATAATATGCATAAAATAATTATATACAATATAATTTTTATATGGAAGTGTAAATAAAATAATTTTTAGTACATGCCACTCTTTACTTCAAAATGTAAATTATTGAATGGTAATCAATATAAAATATAAACATTCAAATATCGACAAAATATTCAGTAATACATTTTATTCATTAATTAAACAATCAATTTGTAAACTGTACATGAAAAATACTAAATCGCTAAAATTAAAATGTAAGCGAAAAAAATATAAAACAGATATAAAATATATTTTTTCAACTTAACGTTTTTTTTAAAGTATGATCGTAAAAAAATAAATTATTACTTTATCTGAAAACTCATTGCAAAGAATTTTTGTTTAAGATTGCGTTCAGATGTATATCCTTTCAGCAGTTGCGGCTTTTAATGTATATAGCCTAAAAAAAATGGATGTTTTGAAAAATATTTTTCATTCTTCGTGTATGAAAACTGAATAACTCTAGCTAAAATATTAATACGACTTATGAGTTGTAGCGTGCTGAAGCTACAATGAATTTATGACGATAGAAAATGTATAAATACACCATACGAATATTGTATATAAAGGCCTTTTAATGCAGATCATATATTTGCAAATTACAAGTAAAAAATAATAAATACTGGTAACCATTTTGATGGTACATTTGCAGTGCCGGACCATCGCATCGAGAAAAGTCTAGGGATGGTCAGACTGCTATTTTAAAAATATTTCTAAATAAGTTAGTTTACTTTTTTGTCCGAAAACTGAATATAATGAACTAATAAACTGAATTAATAATGTAAACGTGAATTATTTTTTATATGGTTACAAAGTTTAGCCCATGCTCGTAGGGCAGATAACGATATAATAGTTTTGGTATTTGACAAAAAAAGTAAAAATGGCAAACTAATTGAAAATCATTTGCATAAGTTTGTTATGGTTTTTCCACATTATTTAGTTTTGTTTTATTTAATGTTTTACATTTTTTATGGGAGAAGAGAGAAGCCCTATAAAAAGAAAATGTCTAAGACTTCAAAGTGGTTTATTTATTACTAACAATATATCACAAACTGGTATATTACAAACATTTTCAGTTACATAGTATGAAATACATACACATAAAAATATTAAATTTCATTTCATTCACTGAATATAGTTACAGATGATACAAGTTTAAATTTTTACGTTGAGCATATACCCCAATACAAAAAAAATCTGCAATAAATAGAATTTGAAGTGTAATTAGATTAAAATAACTCCTCAAATTTGAACATTACATATCACAAATCTTCATTTATTTATTTTTTTTTTGTGGTATAGTACTCATTAAATTATACTTTTCGAGTGAACGCGAAACGTCGTGCAACTGATACACCATTTAATTTTCAAACTATATTCTGAATGTGTCATATATATATATATATATATATATATATATATATATATAATATATGCATGTAACGAGACGTACTTCTCGATGGGTGGTTGCAGTCATGGCCATAAAAATGATACCGTTTCAGCTTAAGACCTTTATTAAGATAACGTTGAAGGATATGTTCCCACTTCATCATAGGGACAGGACAAACTGAAGGGTCGGCTAGCGTGAAGCTCTATGTACAAGACACGTAACACCTGGGTCAACATCTGTGGGAAAATATCTCTAGAAAAATCCGTCTCCGACAGCGTGTATCTCCTTTTTATTTTGAAATTTCCTAAACTGTCCGCTAGTGCCATGTAGGATTATAATTGGGCAGGCCCCTTCTCCGAGGGCGTAAACTGTAGCCCCAGTGGTCAATTTAGGTTAGGGGTTAAAAAAAGGAATTCAAAATGACGCGGGAATTTTTAACCCTTGATTTAAGTTTTGAAAACCCCTGAGAATTTTCCTTACATTTTATATATATATATATATATATACACACACAAATTATTTATACAATTATATTTCATTATCTCAATTAATTCGTACTAATTGAATATGGGTGTAATAAGATATCCTATACAATTCTATCAAGTACATGACATTAAGAATAGAGCAGTAATATACTTAAGTTTAAAAAGAAAAGCGTGTGTGTGTGTGGGGGGGGGGGTTAGGCCTTATGAACTTAACAGCAAAAATTTATTTATTTTACCCATTTTAGGAAAAAAAGTTCTTTAGTGTTCTTTAGCAGAACAAAATAGAAACTTTGACGCTATCATTCGTCTAATTGAAAAGCAATATCTGTAAACATTAAAAAGGTTTTTACGAATAAACGAATATGATGAGCCTATATTATAAATATTGATTTTATAATTATTTATTTATTATTTAATCTCTCTATTTTATAAATAAATAGTTAATGCTATGAAAATTGTTATAATGCCTGAATATATTATTATAAAATTTATATTTTTTACAGCTTGAATAAAATAAAATGTTACTCACGAAACTTAATTTAATAAAAAAATCTTAAATATTACAAATAAAACTATCAAACTTTTGAGTATAAGTGAAATATTTCTGAAATATTTATTTCTAACTCAATTTAATTTACTCCATAATCATAGAATACGATTTCAATTTAACAGAATTAAATGTTGATTCCCGGACAACTGTATTTAACCTGTTGATTTTACTTCCTGAATAAACCAACAACCGTGAAGTGCTTAGATAAATAAATTTTCTTACACACTCATCACATAAAAAAATAATAAAAGGCAAAAGCAAAAATATTACAAGTAAATAAAGAAATATCCCCTGTTCGGAGTTGCGAGACTTAAAAGACTTTTATTACAGAATTTTTTTCTTTGTGTACATTCGAATCTCGGAGGCCAATGGAGCATTAAACAAACGCGTTTTTTCTTCCTCGCTAAATAGGGAGAGAAACACGAAAATAAACTCTGGATCGCCTGAAAGTGAGGTATCCCACAGGATTCAGAACATTGTAGCAAGATTTACTTTGGTTTATTATACAAGAAATAATAATTGTTGATCACTCTTAGAATTTGTAAATATACCGACTTTTTCATTTACTGTCAATTTGGTAAATAAAAATTTGAATACCAGTTAACAGGTAGTTTTTCTATTTCAGTTTTCGGAAAAACTATACAAAAAGTAGTACTAAATATATATATTAACATCTGGTATGTTTGTTTATGTTATCCCAACTCAATTTCATTAGTCTAATGTAAATAGCATTACTAGTAACACTAGAACTAGAGGGCTTGGCCCAAGGAGTTCTGTTGTTAATTCTTCCTGTGAGATCCCGTGAGGTATGTTAGCCTTAATTTCAAAGACAAATTATTACTGAATAGTAATTAATATAAAATTTACAATTCAAATATCGAAAAAATGAGCAATAATAAATTTAATAAATTTTTTTAATAATCATTTTATAAAGATATTACTAAAAATTATAATTCGCTAATATTAAAAAGTAATTGAAGGATAACATCCTATCTATTCCACCGCCGTTCGGCTAATGTACCTTAAGAAATAATGATTCTAAAGGGCAGATCCCGAAAATAATGTAAAATCTTACGTATTCTCATGCTATCTTATTGTAATCATACTGCAAAGCTAGCTATTTCTGTATTATGTTCTTTACACTGGTGAAATTAAAGTTTTGATATTTTCTAATAAACCCATAAAAAAGGGTAAACCCTTAAAAAATATTTTCCCAGTGTTTTTAAGTATAGCAATTTTTTATCTTTATTTTTACACAAATGAAACTATTGTTTAAATTAAGGAATTAGAGCATTAATTATTTTGGTTGGCATGTGAAACAGTGGTAGCTTGAATACAGAACTTCCATACAAACTAACAAACTTGTCAAAATATCTAAACTGAAATACATATCGACTTGATGTTGAGTGACAAGATGACATTAAGCATTAAAATATAAGTGAAATAGTTCTGAAATATTTATTTTGAACGCAATTTACTTCCTAATCATAGAATACAATTCAATTTTAACAGAATTAACAGTTAACTCCTGGACAACTGTATTTAACCTGTTGATTCTACTTCCTCAATAAACCAACAACCGTGTAGTGCTTGGATAAATAAATTTTCTTACACACTCATCACATAAAAAAATAATAAAAGGCAAAAGCAAAAATATTACAAGAAAATAAAGAAATCCTCCATGTTCGGGGTTGCGAGACTTAAAAGACTTCTATTACAGAAATTTTTTCTTTGTGTACATTCGAATCTCGAAGGCCAATGGAGCATTAAACAAACGCGTTTTTTCTTTGTGGCTAAATAGGGAGAGAAACACGAAAATAAACTCTCGATCGCCTGAAAGTGAGGTATCCCACAGGATTCAGAACACTGTAGCAAGATTTATTATACAAGGTTGGTTTTATTATACACTTTGGTTTATTATACAAGAAATAATTATTGTTGCTCTCTCATTGAATTTGTAAATTGACCGATTTTTTCATTTACTGCCAATTTGGTAAATGAAAATTTTATACCATTTAACAGGTAGTTTTTCTATTTCAGTTTTCGGAAAAACTATACAAAAAGTAGTTCTAAGTATATATATATATATATATATATATATATATATATATATATATATATATATATATATATATATATATATATATATATATATATATATTTATATATATATATATATATTTATATATATATATATTAACATTTGGTATGTTTGTTTATGTTATGCCAACTCAATTTCATTAGTCTAATGTAAATAGCATTACTAGTAACATTAGAACTAGAGGGCTTGGCCCAAAGAGTTTTGTTGTTAATTCTTCCTGTGAGATCCTGTGAGGTATGTCAGCCTTAATTTCAAAGACAAATTATTACTGAATAATAATTAATATAAAATATACAATTCAAATATCGGGAAAATGATCAATAATAAATTTAATAAATATTTTAAATAATCATTTTACAAAGATATTACTAAAAATTATAATTCGCTAATATTAAAAATAATCGAATGATAACATCCTACCGATTCGACCATCGTTCGGCGAATGTACCTTATGAAATAATGATTCTAAAGGGCAGATTCCGAAAATAGTGTAAAATCTTACGTATTCTCATACTATCTTAATTCGTAAAAATAATTTGGTTTTCCCTAAATGCAATCATACTGCAAAGCTAGCTATTTCTGCATTATGTTATTTACACTGGTGCAATTAAAGTTTTGATATTTTCTAATAAACCCATTAAAAAGGGTAAACCCTGAAAAGAAAAATATTTTCCCAATGTTTGTAAGTATAGCAGTTTTTAAACTTTATTTTTACAAAACCACTCCCATGCAAATTTATAGCGACATTTTATTATCATAATTACAATCATATAAAAATTATAACATTGAATTATCAAACAGATTTAAGAAATTAACATTAAAGTAATATTCAAAATCAAAAACACCAAATTTTCATTTTACGTAATCATTATTATCTCTGTTTAGCCATGCTAAAAATTAAGGACTTTTAAAAACCTAGAGTGACCCACTTTTTTTATTTTTACCTTGTTACAAGTGGGCAAATGGACTTAATTTTTTTTTCATTTTTGTATATATTTGTTAATATAAAAATATACTACTTGATATGGCAAAACTAAATGTATTTTTAAAACTTAACTACTGAATTTTTCAGCTATTTTCTAATTGCCAATTTATTAAAAATTAAAAAAAAAAGAAATTTAAATGTTAGATGCTTTTAGAATTTAGGTTACTTAATAAAAAATATATTTTACTTCATTTTGACATAAACTTTTAGGTCCTTTTCTTAATATATATGGCCTGAATAATCCTCTTGCGAGGAAGTGAACTAAATTTTTTTTTATTTTAATATATTTTTGTTATTATAAAAATATACTACTTGATATGGCAAAACTAAATATATTTTTAAAACTTAACTACTGAATTTTTTCAGCTATTTTCTAATTGTCAATTTATTAAAAATTTAAAAAATAAAAAAATTTTAAATGTTAGATGCTTTTAGAATTTAGATTACATAATAAAAGATATATTTTACTTCAATTTGACATAAACGTTTAGGTCCTTTTCTTAATACATATGCCTCAAAAATACTCTTGCGGTCAAGTGAACTTAATTTTTTTTATTTTATATATTTTTGTTATTATAAAAATATACTACTTGATATGGCAAAACTAAATATACTTTTAAACCTAGAGTACCATTTAAAAACTACTGAACTTTTTCAACTATTTTCTAATTGTAAATTTATTAAAATTTTAAAAATTAAATTTTTTTTTAAATGTTAGATGTTTTTAAAATTTAGGTTTACATAATGAAAAAGATATTTTACTTCAATTTGACATAAACTTTTAGGTCTTTTTCTTAATATATATGCCTGAATAATCCTTTTGCGAGCAAGTGAACTTATTTTTTTCATCTTAGTATGTATTTTTTATTATAAAAATATACTACTTGATATGGCAAAACTAAATTTTTTAAAGCTGAATATTATTTAAGAAATAATAAAATATTCCTTCTAAAAATAAAGAACATTTTATTTTATGATATATTAAAAAAGGCAATAACAATGAAGATTTTCAGTTTCGAAAGATACTGTGTCCTCATAAGGAATTGTTGAAATATCTGCGTGAGTGAAGGCATCTCTTCAAGATAGGTGAAAAGAAATGAAATGAAATCACACCACTGGCACTGATTCAGCATTTCACTTCGATCCGTCACCTCTATTTTTTTTCCTTCGCTCCTCTCCGAGGTTTCCATCCAACTTTTCCCATGAATTGTTCAACAGCCACTACGAGTAGTACTATTATAAATTGAAGGGGGTCTCCCATTACTTTTCTTTGTGTACCACCTGCTCCCGAGGAAGGGTTGCTACACTTAGGAAAAATATCGCCCATTCTCACTCCAAACAGTTATAGCAAAGATCCATTGCTATACATCAGGAGATGGCTCTAGGGCCACAGTGGTCCTCCAGTAAATGTTTTCGATCCCAGGCAGAATTCCAAAATTTATATTTTAAATAAATAGTTTATTAATTATGGTAAATATTATATTATTCTATTTACTTATTTATTTATTTATGTATTATAACTGTTTATGAGCATTTATAAATTTTAATTGTTCAATTATTGATTTATGTATAAAAATAATAAAAACTTCAAAAAGTCTATTGGTTTAAATTGTCCACTCAAATATATATGTATACAATATATAACTACAACATACATACACATACATATATATACATACATATATGTATATATATGCATATGTATATATACATATAATATATATATACACACATATATATATACATGCATATATATACACATATACACACATATATACAAATAGATGTATATATATGCATATGTATATATACATATAATATACATGCATACATACATACATATATATATATACACATGCATATATACACACATCACACACACATGCATGCATATATATATATATATATATATATATATATATATATATATATATATATATATATATATATATATATATATATATATATATATATATATATATATATATATATATATATATATATATATATATATATATATATATATATATATATATATATATATATATATATATATATACAAAAATTTCTGAAATATTCAAAACCTGTTTCAACCCTTAGTATATTATGAAACTATGATTAAAATAAAAATATAAAGCAATTAATATAGAATAATTTAAAATCATTTTATAACACGATTTGTAAGAATAAAAAATTCTTTTCTATAAATATAAAAAATATTTGTGCTATAAATTCATTCTATATAATAAAGTTTTAAGATTAGTTTAAGTTGTGGGTTTAAGCCTATATACTAAATTAATTTATATTGACGGTTGTGAAATGACATAATTTTTAAAAAAATTCTCCTAAATTAGTCTTTTTTTTTTATTAAAATCAATTGAAAAGGAATGTGATTTTACGATATGAGTTGAAATAGATCCTAAATGGGTCTCAAATTATTGTTTAGTTATTAAGTAAAGATTTATCGGGACTTTTTAAAATTACTGCCCAAAGAAATTGCAAAATATATCATATAAGCAAATGAAAAAGACGCCAAAGTGGTGCTCAAACGTACAGCTGCGGAGCTTTACCTGGGTAAGTACTTTCCCCTTCTCACTTCTACTACCATCCCTTCTCTATGTTCATTCATTGAACGATCTGAAATGTATATCTACCCAACAGATTTCCGTTCACTTTTGGCATCCCTATTCTCTCCAAACACCCTCCCATTTTCCATTTCTTGTGTAATCGGAAATAACGCTTTTTACTTCCGCTGAACAGGGAGACGAACATAGTGAATACACACGAACGTATGTTCCAGGAAGAAACATTGTCGAATATAGAGTACAAGGGAAATCTGGGTTCAACAGTTTAACAACGTACATATAAATATAATATTATAAAATACAAAAATAAAAAAGGAGGGAGTTTAAGGATTAAGTATTAAGAATTTTTAATGGCACAATGCAGCTCATATAACATATCTAGGATACAGCATAAAATAAAAATAAAAATTAAATAAAGACAAAAAAAAAAAAAAAAAAAAAAAAAAACAGTATAATCAAGACACCGTTTTTTTCCTAACCAATTTTTAAAGTTTGCATTAAGGGCGAATTATCCTCTGCTATTTCTATTAGAAATAAAGTACTTTTTTTAAAATCGAAACTCTAAATGAATTTGAATTTTAATCGTATTTGTTGTGAACTTTCTTTCTGGTGTATGGTGTTTTAATTGGGGGAATTTTCGTTGTATGTAGATGTGAGCAAATTTTACATTTTTGGTGAGTATGATTTTAATAGTATGGTGATTCTATTTATGTGGTATTGTTTTTAGTCGGTTTTATGCTATTTATAATAATTTATATACTTCGTGTAGGTATGTACTTAATTTAGCTTAATAATCGAACTTAAAAACTAGTTTTAATCGAAGTTGAAGGGTCACAATTCGCTCCAGGCATTTAACTACATCGCCTTCACTGTTTTTTTGTCTTTGATTTAATTTAATTTAATTTTTATTTTTATTTTATGCTCTTCTCCTCTCTCTCCCTCTCTTCCTCATTCTCTTTCACGCTATCTTTCTCTCTCTCTCTCTCTCTCTCTCTCTCTATATATATATATATATATATATATATATATGTGTGTGTGTGTGTGTGTGTGTGTGTGATTTATCAAAATTATTACCCCTAAAATAGATATCTGAAATTCTCCTTTCCCCGTCTCATTTTTTAATACCCAACTTCCCAGCCGTAAAATGTCAGATAAAGGAGTGTTCACCGACTTAAATTCTTCTTATCCGTCTCTCAAAACTAATTCTGGATTAAAAGCTTATTTTTTTGTCCACTGGCCAAAAATATTTGCAGGCAAAAATATTTAAAAGCACGAAACTCTGAATCAACTTTACGTTTTTTTCTTTTTCTAGTAGAATCTACAATACCACAGATATCGAGAATAGCCCAAACAAGCACAATCAATACTTTACTTTTCAATAATTTCAACACTATTCACAGGGGTGCTATCGTTTTCCATTTTTCCATATGAAATAAGTAACATTAGAACTTATGCCAAAAGAGAAAGACACTTGGTGGAGCATAAAATGAATATTCTCTCAAATGTGAGCTTTAATTCATCTATACAGAATTTTCTAATAAACGAAATAAATATGTCCTCATATATATCTCTATGTTTTCCACTTTGGAATGAAATCACCATTACGTAGATAATTAAACCAGAGTGTAAAGTGATTAGTCCTACACTTGAATTCTAGATAATTATTTTCATTGTTTTAATTTATTACATTATACAAATATCATATATTTTTTAAATTTCTGACATGCCATGTAAACTCTTTATACGGGTCTTCAACGAGCCAGAATTTGTTCACCTCTGCTTCTGCACTAGAAAATGTAATTCTAATTGTTATAATATTACAATACATTATTATTAAAGCCTTTATTATTATTAATCATAAACTAGCAATAGAATAATAAAAATGATAAATTCAAAATAATAGTAATAATAATAATCAGTAAATAAAATATCCCCTATATAATAATACCCTAAGTTATCTGCCGTCTGTCCTCGAATTTATGAATCGCTTGGACCTGGAATGGATAGGGGCATCCATATTGGATTCTTAATGATTTAGGGTTAGCAAAATTCAGTGCAATCTTTAAAACGTTCGAAATCCACCCTCCCCTGCTTTTCGAGTGTTTAATGCTCTATTTACCCCGGTTAAGAGCAGGTTATTAAGTTTATCACATAATAAATAGGTAAAAATAACATTTTTCTAGCATTATGACGTCATTTCTTTAACCATCTTATTTATTCCTTTCTTATTTAAATTTTTTTAAATATCGTCTGTATTATTTTCATAAGTTTTATTACTGAACTTAGGTATTAAGTAAATAATTTTCGGTCATATTTGGCATAAGTAATAGATAGGTACATATGTGATGTTTTTAAATTGAATCATCGGTTATTTTTTGTTGCAATGAAAATATCATCACAAGTATTAACAACAAATTCTTTTCATAAAAGTCTAGGAGTCTATTTCACGGACTAATAAATATCTAGAGTTTAAGTCATATATCTTTTAAACTTAAGAAGTTTGTTCGATTGTGTGTTTGTTTTTTATACATAAAAACACGGTTTGACTAAATAAAATCAACATGATTCTAAACTGCATTCCCAGTATCGGGAGACATTAGAGGAGTATAAAGATAAACAAATTATTGGGGTGTACCAGATAATTCTCAGCCATAAACCAAACCATTTTTTTACCTACCTCATAGGGTGCTTTACAATTCTGAAAAATTAAAAATTTTACTAATCCCGTCATATGACGGGCTATATGCTGGTAGCAATAATAATAATCAGTAAATAAAATAATCATATAACAATGAAAAAAATCATTATAATAATATATCAGTAAATAATTATAATCAGTAAATAATATTTCGAATAATTATTCGAATGGTATTATATTTGCTATTATTAATATAATATTTGTTTCAAATTATAAATTTCATGAATTTTTCCGAGAGCCGCAAAATTTTACTGATGGGTTGCGTGTGGCCCGTGGACAACCATTTTGCTATCACTAGTATAAATCAATCCAACACTGTTTGCAGTTAAAATGAAGCCAAACTTTTATCTTGCTCTAGGACAAAGATAAGATAAAAAATAAAAGCATGGCGACCATTAAAAAAAACTATAAGAAAAAAAAAGATTTATTTTATTGTTTTCATTTATAAAAAATATTTTCATAATTTAGTGGTATATAAACCACAACCGCTATTTAATATTAAAAAAACTAACAAACAAGAAGTCGTTTATAAACCATACCTCCGTCACATAATTTTAGTTTATGGATTATAAAACATACCCGATATAAAGCGTTATGTGATGGCATTTATATAAATTTAATATTTTTCCCATATGCCTTTAGAACTTATAAACTATCTCTTCGAATCAGTTCTAAAATTTATGAATCAACACAAAACAAAACATTAAAATCAACTAAAATCGTTATTTAAATCTTATCGCTATTTGTAATAATTAAGAATGATTAAATTGTTCCATGTATAACATTGAAATTCTGCATAATGGAATTGTAAAACGTTCAAACCAATGCGATGCACGCAATTCTGAATAAAAGCAGTAATTAATGGAAAATAGTATGCATGATTCTATTTAAACGATTCTTCTTTAATAGTTTTATAAAAAAAATCTACAGGTGACAGACACTGAGAAACTGCAGGTGATCGAATTTCATGTTTTTCTGCTAAATTGCTTGTTGCGAAGTGTGAATTCTTTTTTCAATAACGAGATGCCTTCAGGCAGAATCATTTTGGTTGTGTAATCACATTTGTATTCAACGGAACTAACACGCAGAGGTTAGTTTAGCAAAATAAAAGTGAGTTAGAATTGTACGATTCACTTTAATTGATTTAAGAACGTCAAAGCTCATTTTTTTAAATATGCAAAAAGCTCATTTTTTTTAAATATGCAAATTTAAAACTTATATTCTTTATGGGAGTATAAATATTGATGTTTATAAAATGAACCTTTTAAAATTGATGTTTTTTTTAATCTCTTTAAAAAGTCGGTTTGTATGGAGATAAAGGTTTATAGTGGGATGGTTTAAAAAATATTGGAATACAATATTGCACATTAATGCGAACGATGCTCGAATGGTAGAGCGCTGCTCTTTGGTACCGGAGTTCGTGGGTTCGAAAGCTGTAGGTCCCGGTCTCATTAGCCGTCGTGTTGCAAAAAGTAGATCATAGCACTCCAAACCAACTAGCCATTTGGTTTTTATAATATACATAGCTACAGTATAGCCCTATTGAATAAATTTCATAATATAAGCTCCTAACGAGCACTTTATTTCTGAAAGTGAACAACTGAACTGACAAGCAACGCTGACGATATATATGTTGGTATCCGTTTGAAATCGACTTTAAGCAGTAGATCCAAGTATCATTAGCCCTCGTGTAGCAAAATAGTAGATCGTATCACTCCAAACCAAAACCAAACGAAAATGCTTTCCTATTATTACTTTTTAAATATTAAATTGATTTAAACTTATGATGCAATAGTTTTTAAGCATTACTTAAAAGAATGTATTATAATTATGTAGAATGTTTTTGAAATAATTAATATTCTTTGCGTGAAGTACACCCCTTTCAAAAAATTATATCAATAATTTCATTAATAAAGTGAAAATTATGAAAATTATGAAAAACTTATTTATAAGATTAGATTTTTTAAAATTTTATAGAGAATCAAAAATACGCTATTATAATGTAGGTTTTTCCGCTCGAAAGGTATTAAATCCCCTTAACCCTTTAACGAACGGTGGTTGTGCAGCAAATCCACCTGTTTAAAGTTTCTTTTTTTTTTTCCTACTTTTTAAAGACATATGAACGATTTAAAAAATTCTATGTTTATGACGTTCCAAAGTTACAACATATAAAAGCATTACACTTAATTAATTTTTCCACTTGAAATATGCATGTTTAAACTTGCTTTACCCAGGAAAGTCAGAAGTTTGATTTACCTTCTTTGTGACCGCAAATACTTATATTTATCTAAATAACTCCTATAAACTGTTTAGCAATTTTTATTATACCATTTTAATGATAATTACTCCCACTTAATAAAAATTTAAAATAAAGCATTATTTTTATCCAGTACAAAGGGATGGTTCTGCATTTAAACCATCCCCTTAACCCTCCTTCCTCCCAAAAAATGCACATTTTTCACGTATTTTACGTTTATAAGGTTCATAGATAACATTTATAAACTAATTTAATTAAATCCCAAGAAATTTATATTATCGTCATTTAAAGGATTAGTGTTATTGATTTAGTTATACTTCAACTTATATATGTTCAAATTTTGAATATCAAGTTAATAAGTTACAAAAACCATTTGCAACAATTTATACCTTATTAATCTTCACTAATGAAAATTCTAATTGTAGTTCAGTGGTTCATTTCAACTACAAATAATTTACCAGCCATTTGGATCCCAGAGTGGCATGTCTGTTCGTAGCTGTTCGGAATCGGCTTTAAGCTGTAGGTCCCGGCCTCATTAGCCCTCGTGTTGGAAAAAGTAGATCATAGCACTCCAAACCAAACCAACTAGACATTGGTTTTTATAATTTATATATCTACAGTATAGCCCTATTGAATAAATTTCATAACATAAGCTCCTAACGAGCATTTTCTGAAAGTTCTACTACATAACAACTGAACTGACAACCAACTACTAGAACAAAATTATTCACACTAGTTTGGAAGCTGCTAATATTACCTGTCCTATTACAGGTAACTTTAGTTCTCTGGTAAAGTCATATTCTAAAATAGTTCTTTGAGAGCCATCATCAAATATTATTCTTCTATTTAAATTATTTTCTTTCCTAGCAAATATCGTCTAAACCAGGGATGGAAAAACTTTTTCGGCCGCGGGCCAAAAATCGGAAGAAAATAAGTTTGGCGAGACAAGATAAATTTTTCTAAAATTTTAAAAACAATATAAAGGTACCTAACGGTTTAAATACGTTAATGAGATGAATGAAATTGCGATTTCATTTTTAAAAGTTCCTTATACTGAGGTTCGAAGTGAGATATACTGATTTTAAGGAACGATGCTAAATGCTCATCTGTCAGTCTACTTCTGAAATTATTCTTTCTAAGGTTCAAAGTGGAAAACACTTCACATATAAGAAGCAAATATATCGCTGATCTTCTGGGCGTGATATAATAAATTTGGGATATTTAATCAAAGTAGAAAAGCGGATGGATATATCATGTATAAATATATATTTCTTTTAATTTGCCTCGGACCGGCAACTTAAAATTTTATCCGCGGGCCGAATAAAACCTTCCGGTGGGCCGTAGTTTGCCTAACCCTAGTCTAAGCCAAGTAAAAAGTATTTGTTGACAATGCAGACACAAGTTCTAAGTATATGGCTTTTTTGACCGTGCAAGTAAACAATGCCCTGTATGCTTTACTGTGTTTTTCACCCTTTACAAAAATCGGTCCTTTACAAAATCCATGCCTATGATTTCAAAGGGAAGTAACTCTGCTATTTTTTTTTCTAGGCAACTGTGCTATCATTCGATCAGCCGGTTTAGCAGCGTACTTACGACAAACAATGCAAATTTATACACATCTACTATCCCCACCTTTTAATTTTCCAGCATATATTGTAACGAATTCTAGTTAAATTAAATTTCAGGATACAAACTACGACCGTGAGAAAAAAACGGCATAACGTAGAAATGGTAAACGCGCCTATTGTGAGCACTTGAACTGAGATCATCTTTACCTATTGAAAGGACATTGATTTGCGCAGAATAGGATGCTGAATAGAAGATTGTTAACACCGAGGACCATCTCAATCATTCTGTCTGAGAAATTCATTAGGATGCTGGCGAAGTGTTTCAATGGCACCCCGAAGAAAGAGTCTCACACGACAGAAATCCTCTACATTGTAAGGGAAGCAGCAATACTTTCCTACCTTGTTCTCCAAAGGTTTGTCCAGAGACATCGATTAATGATCTGCGAGATTGCACCCGATTACTGCAAACTTCCCTTGTAACCGGGTTTGCACCTGTCCCGCTAGAGCAAATCTACAAGAGGTTTCCCCACCACGTCATCAACCAGCTGTCCGATCAGCTGAGATGCAAATTTTCGGTCAGACGACGATATAAAAAGACTAGAGTTCGAGGCCCAGAGAGAATTTTTGACCGATCGAGTATCCTGTGAACTAACTCATCGGCCGAGAACGTCGAGGCGAGCGACTGAGAGTGCCCTCCCCCCCTTTTTCTCTCCACTAGGAAGCTGATTCCTGCAACGATCATAATTTCATTTGTAGATATTCACCGTTTTCTTCATGTATTCATGATAACTTCAACATTTGTTTTCTAATAAAGATCTTTAGTCTGTACGTAGGCCTCCGCTATCCTTTTTCGGGTTCAACTAGAGCCCCAGAACACTACAACATTTTTCTTCGATATACATTAGTAATCATATTCTTCTACGTTATTTTCAAAGACATCATCTCTGATGGAATCCCTTCATAAACTTCGGTTCTCCAATAAATGCACTGATACTTTTTTTTAAAGACAGGGGGATTTCACCAGAGTGATGTCACCGTTTTCTCCCCCCTTAAATTGCGGGGTGCTTTTTGGGCACTTTGTTACTGGTGTATCGATTAAAAGCCATAAACACCTCCTCTCCTAAGAGCTGCTAATTAAATCGATCTGTCGAGGAGAAAAGCTCGTTAACGAGCCGCGAGTGTCTCGGGCCTAATGCCGCTTTGTAGTGTTTAATGAGCCTTTTTAATGAGGAGGCTGCAGATGCGTCCACCTGCTGCTCTACCGGCGCACTATCAGCTGCACAACTTGTTTACCCCTCTTTTACCAAAAGGTTCGCATTACCGTTTATGGACTTCTCCAAACTAAACTTTTAAGCAGGAAGGGAAAAAAAATAGGTTTCAATTTTCAACCTATAAAATAAACTTTTAAGAGTGGGAGAGATTTGCATAGAACAGCCTTTCCCAACTGGTGGCACGCAAATAATAAAAATTGAAACAAAAAATATCATAGAAACGTGTTTTCCTATAGTTCATAAAATTTAAATTAGTTAATAATATTATACAATAAAGTTGTTAATATGTACGGGCGGAATCAAAAATCTGGAAATCAATATCGCTTTTTTTTTCTTCATTTTTAGCCCATTTTTAAATTAGCCATCAGCCATCAGTAATTTTATAATTTTGTGTTTTTATTAAAACGAATTATTAGTAAACGAATGATGACATATATATATATATATATATATATATATATATATATATATATATGCATGTGTACTTGTTTGTTCAAAGTTTCATATTTATCTACTATTTTGTCATATTTCGTTTACTAATAAATGGTTAACACTTTAACATGTATATATGTCATACATCAAAATTATTTCACTTTGATATCTCTTCTAAAACCTCCTCTCTCCCATTTTAATTCTTTAAAGTGTATTTTCTCAGCCACGAAATGTCCTAATCAAAGGAGTGTCCTCGACTCAAAATTCTTCCAACCCATTTCCCAGAGCTTTCTATGCAACAGATGTAAATTTTCTCTCCTTTTAACACATTTTCCTGCTCTCCCAATAAAATAACTCACTCCTACAATGATCTAAGTTCGCTGACTAAGTTTCTTGTCAATTCTATGCTTTTCGCTCTGGGGTCTACCTCTGTTCCAGCACGTGTTTTTGTGTACTTTCTCTTGTTTGCCGTTGACTAATGAAGATGCCCTTTTCTAACAGCTCTTAAATAAAATTTCAATTAGACTAGGATTTGTGTGCGGTTCTCTTCAATGTGACCCGACTGCAGCTTACTTTATTACTTTATTAAAATTTTTGTTGTGCATTAAGGCACAAATATCCCCAGCGAGCAAATTCTTAAATTTGAATCAGATTTGACATCACATTATCTAGGAAGTTATTTTTCTTTAACTACGTAATTATAACAAAATTTCTTTTTGATTATTAACAATGTAATGTAGAATACACTTAATTTAGGGGCAATAAATTGTTTTTTAAGTATATATTGTCAATAAATGAATTCTTTTTACAATTTATTCAATAAAAAATAAGCATTTTTGGTGACAAGTATTTTGAATTTTTTGAACTGGTAAGAGGTTAATTACTGTGATTATGGAATCCAGATGATTAAAATGGTATACAACTGCGCAAGAGTTTAATTGAATTAATAGTACAGAGTCCTTTAGGAACATATTGTACCAAACAAATTGTCAAAACTGGAACCAAAATCATAAATATCTTAAAGATGTTAAGAATAGTATGATTAAAAGAATATAATATAGATTAAAGAAAACAATAAGTGAATAGAAGTAAATAAGTGTAAAGACAGAAAAAAAAACTAAGCAGAAGTAAAAAAGAAATCCTCTTATCTATCATTCTTCAACAACTAACCGCATTCCTCTCAACAATTTTTATTTTTCCTATCCATAACAAGCGAGTAAAGTGTTCGATTCGAACGCCGGCGCTGTCTCCATTCATTTTCATCGTCTCCGTAATTGCTTCATTTTCGGGGATTCAAATTCTCATCTTTCCGATTACCCGATCGTTCGACCGCAATTAATGACAGCGGTGTACACACGCTACTCAAAAGGATCTCTCCGCTTAATTGTATTGCTCCGCCTCTGCGTTACGCAGAGAACATCAGTAGTCGAGTAGGATTTCAGCTGGCTCTGGGTTCAACCACGTCCAGCTGTTGGATACGCGGTATGGCTCTTACTGGCTTCTTTCTCATTTCTTAGAAAATCTGGATGTTTAAAATATAATAGCGTATAATTTAGATTTTAATCTTTTCACTATGCTCACCAGATGGCTTAATTGTTGGTGTGTCGGGCTTGAATCCCTGGGCGCCTTATTCGAGCCTTTGAAAGAAATGTCACTAGAAATATCGTCCTGTAAATACACAGTACGTGAAGGATATATCTGTGTATCTGGACACATACATCCTCTGAATAGATAGGAGAAACGTATGAAAGCAGGAGAAAACATCCCTCCTGAGGGTGATTAAAAGGAAGGAGAATCTTAGGCGGTGCATTGCGAATAACTTAATTCGTCAGGGTAAGCAATCTGCTGCGTGCTTCCAATCGTTTCACTTTGCTTCTTGGCATTACCTAGCAGGACTAGAATACCGAGGTGTAGGTTCGATCCCGGCTAAGAACGTACGGAATCGAGAACGTACAAGAGAAATCTGTGTGTGTGTGTATGCTCTTTGGCTGGATGATTGTTAGGTAGGAGAGGGGGATGAGAAAACATCCCTTTTCGATGATAATCGATATAGAGAGGTTTCTCCGACGTAGCATCACGGATGCTTAACACAAACCAGGGTAGGCGGACTGTCATCAGCTGTCAAATGCATAAATTCAAACGCATATATTTTTTCTACGGTTTGTGTGAGACCCATTTAAAAAACAGTATTCTCTTGTAATTTTTTTTTTTAGAAAAAATTTTGTTTTTGATCCCTGTGAAGTACCATAGATTAAATTCAGGCCTTTATGCATATTAAGTTTATCAATCTTTATTAAGATGAATGGGGGCTTCTTAGTTCTTCTGAGTTCTTATAAATTGGGATAGATGACATTATATTAAGACTTTCAGCCCCAATATAAGAAAGGAAACAAAGTATTTCTGTAAGGAGGCTTCCTATTGTTTATAATTATTTTGATATGAGAAAAATACTTCATCATATAACGTACAATAGAAGTTTTACACACTCCAACGGTTTTGCTATTTTGATTATTTGTATAAATTGCAAATAATAAACAATATTTATTACTCCAGTTTAGATATATTAATAATAAATAATTTATATTAAACACTATTGTTCAATATAATTATAAAGCACAACTTCATTTAGTATCACATGGGCTTAATATACGATGTGTGTGGGATAATATATTCTAGTTTATATTGTGTAAGTATCATAAACATAACTTCTATCGACAAATACAAAAATAAAACATTTCTTAATAAACACAACAATATCGTAGGTTCGAAGTATTTAATATATCTCACGCAACCAGCAGAGAGCGAGCATTATTGCTCAATTTTTTTTCTCTCTGTTGATACAAAAACAACAAATTATTAAGATTTCTGAATAGAATAGAATATTTAATATATACAGAAATAACAATAATAAAGAGAGATAAATTACAAATAAATTATTAAAACAGATACAATGGAAATAAATCTGTTAATATTTTAATAGAAACGTTATTTTATGCCTTTTGTATAACATGTTGTTCACAATATTACTTACATGATAAAATAAAAAACGCTTTAAAGAAGTAGATGAAATAGTTATCACGCTTCCGATTAGAAAGTTTAAAGGAAAAGGAACACAAAAAATATAAAAAGACCAAATAAATGGTTTAGGTTATTTTTTTTTTTTATCACAGAACAAAATTAACACATCTCATGGCTTCTTGGGGGGGGGGTAGGGGGCTTGAACTGTAGACGTGGAAGTACCGGGTTCTATACCCAACCAACTGGACTTTGAACCATAGGCTATTCCCCTTCTACATCCCTATGATAGCTTGCAGCTGTCTATCATTGAAATAATGAGCCATCACGGACAACAGAAAACCAGAAGGTTCTGGACAGGCAATAAAAATACGCCTCGACAAAATCCTCCTCTTCTGGATTCTCCACATTATGGTCGATGATGGGGACTGCAGTGGTCGCCATGATGACGGTCATCGCCATGCCTTGCCTGGTTGACTCCACACACTGTGCCAATAGATGGGCCAGTCTTAAGGGGTGGAAATGGGTCAACCTACTGCACACTTTAGTTGTGTATATTGATCGGTTTTGCTGTTTGGAAAAAACCGTTCACAAAGGCATCCTTCGAACATCACCATTTTCATCGCTCACTGCCATTGACCCCTCTAAGTCATCCCCTCTACACAGTTGTGATCGCCTTCTGTGGTTTAACAACGGTTATAGTGTAGATGAGCCATGATGTTTCAGACTATTGCAGAAGAGGGATGCTATTTTCCACGCTAGACTCTACAGTTGTCCGCACCCACCCCAAGTTGGCGTTGAGATCAATGGCACACAGACGAATCAGAGTTTTGAGAGCCGCTAACGTCATGGTACGCCAACTAGGTAAGGAGAGCGTAGGGAGTAAAAAGCGAGTTGTCATAGAGAAGAAGACAGATCGACAAGGACCATCGATTCCGCAGAGTTAGGGAGAGATTTTGTCGAATATGATCCAAGTCGACCAGAGTCTTAACTATTGTCCACTTGCTAATCTATGCAATTTCCAAGTCAATCCAAGATTTAATTATCGTGACGTATCAGTGTAGTTACAAATCTACCTGAGACTTACACCTCTTCGGATTTCTATTCAGTTTCATGTCTACCGAAGATTTATATATATTTCCACCGCATTGCAGTTGTGAAAACTATTGTGACGCATGAATGCCAGAACTGCCAGTACCAAAACTTGATACCCTTTTTCACGTTCCTTAACTCGATATTTCAGCTTAATGACAAGTGAGGACTTCACTGGAGCCGTATGGGCATAAATATTTGCTAATCAAGAATTTTGTAAATAAATTGCCATATTTTTACCGGAATATGCTTTCCCTAACGTATTTTCCAGATTTTTTGCTGGCAAATAAAATCTCGGTAGAGTAAAGTTTAAGCATTTGAATCTGTTTCAGAGTGTAAGTTCTTAAGTTTTCCAATTACCTTGAAATATCGCCTGATATAAAACCGAATGACGCAATGACTGACTCACACTACAGTTTCTCAACGCAAAGAATGAAAAACGACTCCAGGAGACACAAAGCGCCGAGTGATATTCGGAAAACGAAAGAACATTTTATGTCAGCATCAAAGTCAAGGTCAAGTACGAACTTTTAACACATGTGTTTTCACTCTTATGAGAAACGAAAGCGAAAACATTTTATAATTGTCAGTTCACTCACTCTCTGAAAAAAAAATAAGAGCAATTTTATTTCTTGTAGGAAAATTAAATAAACTATGTGACGCAAATCTTGTCAATTAACTACGGTGAACTCCGCTTAATGTGATCATTTTGGGATACCGTGATTTTGATAACAATAGCCGCTCGATAACAGTAAACGATATGCAGAATCATATAAATTTACCCCCCTCTCTTTAATTTAAATGTACTAAATTTCCGTAAATTCTCTTGTAAACAATATTTTCTCTCGTCTTCCATCGCTGGAATCAACCATTTGTTGCAACGAAATATTTTTCCTATTTGAGCAGCTAAACTTTTTGCTTTTTGTTTCATAAGGGGTACGTTGACTGGAGCATCACGTTCTCAAACATTTTCAAGCCAAAGTCTTAGAGCCTTTTCAACTTGCTCATCTTTACCAGCTCTATTACGTTTGCACTCCGTATTTTTATTTTGTTTATCTCTTTTGTTAAGTTCATCACGATTTTTCGAAATTTTGCACAATAAAGGCTCAGAAATGTTTAACTGCTCTGCAGCATTGCGCTGACTTACTTCTGGTAACCTGTCGTAATGATTTAAAATTTCTTTAGTTTTCATTTTAAATCATTTCTCTTTCTGAATTTCATATTGACAAGCTGCAAGCGAACAAGGCATAAAATGTGAATACGCTTCTTCTCAGTTCCGATAAGAATGTGTTACCATCTGCTTATCAGACAACTATTAACCATCAGCAGGGTGTGCGTATTTCTGAGAAATTCCAGGAACGTGTAAACCTTCACTCCTTTGGTCATTCTCCATTTTCCTAGGCGGAACAGGGAGAATTCTCAGAAATTCAAACAACAGCGAAGGGAACGAAAAGAATGGGTTTCTTCTGAATATATTCGACAAACTGCATGTAAGCGAGCAAGGCATAAAATGTGAATAAGTTCCTTCTCAGTTCCGAATAGAATTTGTTGCCTTCTGCTTATCTTACTACTATTGACCACCAGCTGGGTGTGCGTATTTCTGAAAAATTCCAAGAACGTGTAATGGTCTACTCCTTTGTTTTTTTTCCTTTTCCCTAAGTGGAAGAGGGAGAATTCTCGGAAATTAAAACAAGAACGAAAGGAAAGGAAAGAAAAGAATGGATTCCTTCCGAATACTTCGTGAATATTCCTTTGCCAGTTAAAATGAGGTTCGAAAACTGATAACATTAACCGATGTAATGATCACATAAAGCGATAATTTTAGCATACAAATGAATAGAGAAAATCGGGACCAAGTGATTTCGATAACAATAAGCGATTGATAACATTAACCACGATCACATTAAGTGGAGTCCACTGTACCATAACTGGAGATTATTTATAACTGAAAGATAAATTCATTGTCTCATAAATATTTTATTGTATTGATTCATTTCTGAATTCCTTAACAGACCAACTTCAGATATGCTTTATTTATACATGTGTACATTTCATTTATAGTTTTTACTAGAAAGAAAAAAAAAAGAAATAATTGCAGCGTTGCTCTATAAGCAAAGCTTCATTTATTTCTCTAAACGAGTTTTATTAATTAAAATATTTTACTATTCGCTAGCGGAAAATTTCCCTACTTCTAAGGACAGTGCTTATCAATGGATAAATAAAATAATTTAGTTTCGGTTTTATTTAATCCTATATTGAAACATGGTATGCCATCTTTCTTTAAAAATCGAAAAAAAGGGCCTTTAACAGTAATTTATACTTTCCGTAAGAAGTGCCACAGTTTCTAGTGTTTACTTACATAGATTCTTGTTTGTATTTATAAAAAATACGTCACACTTACACAGGAATTAGAATAAAAGCTTTCTATTGTAAAGGAGCTGTCAGATCCTCCCGGCGTGACACCACTACTCCAAAGGAAATATTGTGAACATTGTTCTTTACTATTTCACTTCCGCAATGGAATGTCATTTTACACAAGCATGGATTTTTGATAATTTTTTAAACATTTGATTTTGCAGTCCAACCAGATGAAATCTCCAATTATAAGAGAGCCAAAAATATTCCATTCTTACTTTAGAGGATATAGCTAGGCAAAAATGGTTGGGACGCTGAATTGCTCCTACATTACATTCAGTTGAATCGTCTTTTGACCTTAACTGCATTATAATCTTTTGTCTTTTGTAATATTTTAGTTGTAATCAGAAGGAATTTTAAGCATAATTAAATGCTACATTTAATATTACATTTTTGGAAAAATCTCGCAACTCCGAATGCTTTACAAACAAACTCAGAGAATTAACATCAACAGACCTCACACACATACACATAACTGTAAAAATAATGTCACGTTGGTCTAGTGTTTCAGAAAGAAAAAATTAAAACTCATTAAGAAACACATAGAAAATAGGTCTTGATTAAATGATTTTATACAATTAAATAAATGCCTAAAGAATACAATTGGAATCAACTTATCATTTGTACATATCGAAGACTAGTCTCGAGTCGGCGTCGGCCCTAAAAATCAATATGACGACGATTTTTTTCAAAAGGTCTATCCCGCAACCCGCGGATGCCAGCAGCGTTGACCTTCTACTCTCCTCTGGTCACAACCTTATCCTCTAAAAAAATCCGACTGCCCCGCGGAGAAAAATCAGGGGTCCACTCCCAAACGAAGGGGTCAGAAAAAGTCAAACCAACCGGGATCTTCTATTGGTAGGGAGAAGTCCAAAATTTCTTTCAAGTTCAAACCGGTCTTGTTCTGGTATGTCTTTAAAGATGACCCACGGGAAGAGGTAAAAAGAGCTGAACCGAATGTAACTTATTGTCACAACAACATAATAAAGTAAGTATTAGTTTTCCTAAAAATATCCAAAGAATGACTTGTTTTGAACAAAGAGATTCATTATTACATTTTAACTAATTTAATTTAATTATTTAATATCACAGAATCATTAGAGTTCTAATAGTCATTAGCGGTATATAAAAACAAAGCAGCAGAAGATCGTTCAACTGTCTTTCACACATAGCAGCATCATTCTCCTTCCAACAGTGAAAGATAAAACTGCATCTACTGCATCGCACATGGAAATTCCGTATAATGTAGTTTTTCTGACTAACTATATCGGCCTCCGAAAGGAGATTTGTAATCCCTCGACAGGGCTGAATGCAAAAAGGGAACCGAAAACAGCGTTCAAGACGGCGTGGCAGGCGAAACATCGTGTTAATCTCAACAGCCTATCTCCCGGATTATGTCCTCGGTTCCGACAGACCACCCAACAGCCCAGTGGGCGTGAATGGCGAAGAATGCCTCATTCATTAAGGGAGGCATGGACACGCGCCGCCGGACCCCTTGCGGTGACGTCACCTGCATTCCAAAAGTGGCGGACCGTGAAACAATAGGAATTAAAGGATTGTTCACTCCTCGTCAATATGTTGAGATAAGGAACGCTGTTGTTATTCCGAGACGCGGCTGTTGGGGGTTGAAACTACTGCACAGACTGGGGAACTCTCAGATATCCCTAAAAACATATAATTACAAAATGTATCTATGTAAGCTAATGAGGAACATGCCTAAAGTTATCTTGTAGCGACATATTTTCTAAAGGTTTTTTTAAAAAAATATTAAGGCACCTCTGAGATGAAAGCTTGTAATGTTTAATATCTAGTGTCTCATTTTAGATACCACTTAAAATAGCTTGTAGAATTTGCATGTTTTCTTAGGACGAGTAGCTAGAGAGCAATCTTATAAACAGTTTACAACATTTTTAAGTCATTTCAATTATTTATAAACTTTCCATTTGGATTGACACTTTATGATTTTTTGAATAGCGCCCATAAATTTACTTTTCCGGCAGGTGCATGAAAACCATGACAATTGCTTTATTTATCATAAAACTCCATTTTACAGTACTAATTTTACCAAAAGACTTTTTTAACGAAGTTTTTCCTTTTTCATAAATGTCATCCTATGATGTTTAAAACGATAGTTTCTCACTAACGTGAAGTGCTATAGTATTCACAGTTGTTTAAACTTCCTGTTAAATCCCCCCTTGAGAATCTATATAAGGTGATTCTCGAATCTAATGTGGGGAGAGGACCATTTATGTTTTTGCCTGATTGTCGGGGAGCAATCTTATAAACAGTTTACAACATTTTTAAGTCATTTCAATTATTTATAAACTTTCCATTTGGATTGACACTTTATGATTTTTTGAATAGCGCCCATAAATTTACTTTTCCGGCAGGTGCATGAAAACCATGACAATTGCTTTATTTATCATAAAACTCCATTTTACAGTACTAATTTTACCAAATAATTTTTTTTTCACGAAGCTTTTCTCTTTTCATAAATGGCATTCTATGATGTATAAAATGATAGTTTCTCACTAACGTGAAGTGTTATAGTATTCACAGTTGTTTAAACTTCCTGTTAAATCGCCCCTTGAGAATCTGTACAGGGCGATCCTCGAACCCAATGTGGGGAGACGACCCCTTATGTTTTTGTTCGATTGTCGGGGAGAATTGCTGTCTTGGCAATAAGAGTAAGACGTGCGTTTTCTTCTCCTTAATACAGCCCAATAAACTATTATTTTGTTGAGGTTTAAATAAACCAGCGTACTTGATTTAATTACTTCTGGGATCCGATCCATTTTGGGCTCATCACTGAGCTATTTACACTCCCTATTTATTTTATTCTGTGTAGTCTATAATAACTTAGATTGAAGATATGCATCGATATACAGTCTGTTCCATAAGAGCGTGTCGTCTATTTCTCTGAAAATACAAACGAATTAGTTAAAAATACATTTGTACCGTGTAGTATACATATTAAACTGAAATGCATTTCACCTAATAAGTTGTCCAGTCCCCATTATTATCGATTATGCAAGAATCACTTTATCATTCGATTTTGACGTCGAGCGGAGTTTACCCCGTTCCGGTAGGTCGTCAACATTTTGTACCGCTTTATAACGTGCTACCCACTTCTTGACGAACGACTCCGACTTTTTCATGTACCGGGCTGCAGCTGAACAAGACAGTTTTGGTCCTTTTGGGTGGGTACACAAAAACACAGCCTCAAAAGGGCTCCCATAAGCGGAACTCATTTTAAAATTGTTGATTAAAACACAGTAAAACAAATCGAATAAATAATTTAACCATTTGAATTAAGCATTCTTCTCTTATTTTTTAAGAATACGTGAAATTAAGCCGGTATATGTGCGCTATCTATTGACGAAGTTATGAGAGACACTCTCTTATGGAACAGGCTGTATAATCGGCTGAAATGACTCGGCCGTTAAAGGCTTAAGGCGCCTGTGAAATAAAAACTTATGGGAACAAAATTTTATACACGTTTTTTTGGTTATGATAACACTTTTAAATAATTGCATTAAATACTTTTTATTTGTATTAAAATCCACTTATTTGAATAAATGTATTGCTAATGTAGACGCACTATTAATAAAATTGCTCTATAAAAGTATTATAAAAAAGTTGCTATTATTTGTTAGTCTTACCCATTAGGATACACAATAGGGGAAAAACAAAATTATTTAATAATATGTATGTAATAAGACGGACTTCACGTTGGGTGGTTCATAAAAATGATACCGTTTTAGCTAAAGACCTTTATTAAGATAACATTGGAAGACGGGTTCCCACTTCGTCATAGGGACAGGGCAAACTGGGGGGTCAACTAGCATGAAGTCATAAGTAGGTCCTTAACACCTGGGTCAACATCTCAGTCAAAATCTGCCTCCGATAGCGTGGATCTCCTTTTTGTTTGGAAATTTCCTAAAGTGTCCGCTAGGGCAATGTATAATTATAATTGGTCAGGCGCCTTCTCTGAAAGCGTAAGCTGTAGCCCAGTGGTCAATTTAGGTTAGGGGTTAAAAAGGGGAAGCAAAAGGACGCGGCAATTTTTGTCCTTCACTTAAGATTTGAAAACCCCTGAGAATTTTCTCGGAGTATCTTAGGGGTTTTATACACAAAATGCCTACATTAGCTTCCCGATGAAGTTACTTTTCCTTACATATATAAGGTTGACCTTATTTCATAGAAATCAATATATAACTAGCTGTAGTATTTTTCTTTTTTATCCACAATGTGCGACTTTGGAACCCACCCTTTTAAAAAAAAATTAGGAAATTTGTTTAGCTTAAAAGTTTAGTAACCCTTGCATTGAGATTCTTAAACGATGACCCAGAAAATATTTTATAAAAATAGATTGAATCATAGAATGTATCTTATGTACAAATAATTAATTATAAAAATTAATTATAAATAAAAAGTGATTATTTCTAAAAATGAAATACAGATAAGGCACCAAGAAGCGAAGGGAGGTAAATGATAAAAAAGGAAAATTTGGAGTATACGAATTATGGGATGCGGTAATTAAGTATAAAAATGCTAAAGAAAGAGTGATAATTTAACTTCTAAAAATGAAATACAGATAAGGCACCAAAAAGCAAAGAGATGTAAATGATAAAAAATGAAAATTTGGAGCATACTAATGCAAATGATAGCAGAAACACATTTTTAATATTTAAACTAACACATGTATATAAGACTCAAAAAATATATGTATATGAAAAACTTTAGAAATTTTCTATATATTCTCAATTATGGATTAATTTAGATTAAATTTACTTCTGTCATTCACATTTCTTTATTTTACACTTCTCCAAATATTAAAAATAAAAATGTATTTACCTTCAATTTATTGATTATTGAATTTTAATCCTCTCTTTATAAATCATTTGTGTCAGCAGCAAATTACTTGTTCACAACTGAATTCTGCAAAATAAAAAGCAACAAATTAGTTACTTACAGAATAAATACATAAAAAATGTATATTTAATGAACAGCTAAATAAAAAAAATAACCTAAAATAAACCTAAAAATGAAAAAGAGAAAAATAAACATATGTACCTTTATACAACTATTATAATAAACCTAATGTAAATGTTGTAATAAACCTAATTATTGTATTGTATGTATTGTGCATAAACCTAAAAATGAAAAATAAACCTAATTATCTAAAACTATCGTAGAAAATAGTTGCTCAATAACGTAAAAATGGAATACTGATATTTTATTTATGAAGAAAATGTTGAAATAGTTTCTACCGCAGGGTTAACAAATTATTCAAACAAGGCTAGATCATAAAAAAAATTATTTAGCTGCTGACGTAATGAACTCTAAGTTTTTTTCTACAATAATTTGTACTCATAAAGCTAAATCAAAATAAAATTTTTTCCATAGGAAGTGACATTGTTTCATACATAAAATTTATATGCATTACTGTTAATACTAGAGGCTTATCCAAGTGTATGTGAGGATTATAACAATTTAACAAGGATTGCTATATACACATATTACATATACAAGGTTTACTCTATTATTTTAAAGAAATGAGTTAAAGGGAGAGAAACTTTCCTACTCTCCTGGCTAATACTTACAAATAAAACATTCTTAATGAACTTATTACAGAATAATGAAATCCTGTAGTATGTGAAGAATGAAATTGTTTCTTCTGGGAGAAAATTTCATCGAAATGAGAATTTCCTATCATTAATGTAACTTGTTATCTGCAATAAAGGCTTGTGTTAGGATTTTTATAAAGCATCGAAAAAGACTGTTTTGAGACGTCGCTAAAACGAAACTGCCCTAACGATGGTCAAATGGTTAGGGATCAACAAATGGCAGCACGTCGCCTGTTTTCCATCTCACTTCGATAAATGAAGGGGTATAGTGTGGTCAGTCTTATTCAATGTACGTCTGGTGGGAACGATGGTCAAATGGTTAGGGTGCTGACCTGCGGTACCAGAGTTCTTAGGTTCGAACCCCACTGTGGTATGGATGTTTGTAGCCGTTCAGAAGCGGCTTTAAGCAGTAGGTCCCGGTGTCATCAGCCCTCGTTGCAAAAAGTAGACCGTAGCGTTCCAAACCAAACCAAAGCAAAAATTAGCTTGACATTCCATTCTTTATTGAACTAAGAACACACGAGAAGAGTCATGTGTGGTTCTTATTACAAACTAGATTGGTTTGGAGAGCTACGGTCTACTGTTTTGTTCTCGACTGCGAATGAGATCGGAACCTACTACTTAAAGCTAATTCCAAACGGCTACGAACATCCATACCAGTAGCGGAATTCGAACCCACGAACTCCGGTACGAAGAGCAGCGTTCTACCATCGACCATCGTTCACACCAAACGTTGGTTAAATAAGACTAACCACACCATACCCTTCATTTATTGATGTCAGATGGAAAACAGGCGACGGGCCGTAATTTGTCGATCCCTGATCTATAGTGGCCAAATTCAAGGTGATAGGAAGGGTTTCAGCTACTCTACGGAATCCAGACACATAATAATGACGCATAGATGGTAGTGTTTCAACTTAACTGCAATTTAATCTGAGAAGAAATGTTCCCGTGGATCCCATGTTTCTTGTCTCTTTAATCGAATATGGAATTTTAGTCACGGAGACGTGGAACATTTTGTGTTACGGTTCTCAGGGTGCGTTTCAATTTTTATTAAACATAAAAAAAACGACAGAATGTATAAAAATTTAGATCTTATAAATTCCGAAAAATTAAATTTTTTAATTTAAAAATACTTTAAAAGGAAAGTTTTTCATAATTGAAACATTCTTATAACTGGAAGTATACGTCTACGATAAACGTTTACCAGAAAAAAAGCCAGAAAGGACTTAACTATGCGTCCTGTGTGTATATACATATAATATTTAAAATAGTTGTAATAATCAACTAAATTATTTCCAAGATTTTATTTCCACATAGGGATTAAAAAATATCCTTGATTTAGAGCACGCAAAAATTTTCCAAGTCTCAGTAACAAAATCATTAACTTATAATTATTTTCATACGTAAATATGGTTCTCGATAAAATTTTGATAACTAATATTGGATTTCTACGCTGTAGGGACGTATTTTTTTTTAACGTACTGGCATTTATTAGTACCAAGAAAGCTGAGCTAAGATAATATCCAACGAGAAATCGGGTAAGTCTCGCTCTTGGATGACAAAGTTAATTGTACTTTTATGGTAGATTTGGTGGATTAAAGATTTACAGGTGATGCTTTTACAGATTCGTGACTAATGGCATAAATTTTCTTTTTACAGACTCCAGACCACTTTTTTAGTTTTGTATGTAAATTTAATGAAAGCTTCAAATTGAATTAATTGCCAAATCTAGGTTTGGTAAACTAAATATTCGCTGTTTTTTCAACCTAAATTATGTGTCTGAATTTTAGGCATGTCATATACATACATGTGTGTGTATGGTGTTTTAGACCCGCCATAAATGAAAAAGGATATCTATGCAGGATACAGTGGAGTCGTAGGCTAGAAAGGAACTATCAAAATTTGAAATAAAAAAATAATACAATTTATTTAGACACCTCTTCTTTGACACTTCTGTCACCAAAACGTGTAACATGGAATTTTACACACAGTGGTTTAGAGAGCTAGCGAGTTAGGCAATGAGAATGGTAATATTAATTACATGATGATGTGTAAGAAGAAACACTAAGTCCTTAAAGGAGTTATATAAAAATAGTTAAGCTAAGCAGGAATTAATTTTGGTATATGCTAAGTCGCCAAAGTTACTATAATCAGAAGAGAAACAACGATTTCTCGCCAGAAGTTATAATTTTAGGAATAGAAACACCAGAAGTTAGTTTACAATACAATTAAAATTAGGTTAGTTTTGGCTTAAAATATCATTACGCACACACACACATAATGAATTTCAGTATTTTGCTGTTTGCATATATTTAGGTGAATATAAAATTAAAAAAGAATATTTGTTCTGATGTTTGCTTGTCGTTTGAAAAACACATGCCTATCTTTACACATGCATAAGTGCCCTCTGTAAAGTTCCAGTCTGTTATTACTGAGATAAGACTACCAAGTCTTCCCTAGTTCTAGCCCTTTGTTTGTTCACTGCCAATAATTATGTTTAATTCTATGTTTAGACTTTAAAAAACAAATAATTATAGACAGACTTAAATTAATTATTAATAATTATTGTTTAGACTTAAGCATAATTATAAAAAACCATACGACATATTTCTATTTTGTTGAAACCCCTGTTCTTGTGTTACGTTTCAATAAAGTATTCAAAAAATCCAATTACTGTCGACTTTCTTTGTAGAGAATAACAAACCACACACGCACTAGCACATATATGCTGCTACAAAATCTTATCTGAAAATCCTTCTGACTCCGTAAACCTTTATTTGGGAGCCAATGGATTATCCCTTCATTCACATAAATCCAGCTTTCATCGCCCGTTCTCGATAAAATACACTGCGGACGCAATCAGAACGAGTGTTATCAACTCATGTGAATGAACTTCGCAGCGTTACGAAAGACACTCATTTCGTAATTTTGGGGACGTTCTATGTGTGTTAAGTTACATTATCAGCACGCTTTGGAGACGACTGTCGGACCAGTTTTTATCGTCAAGTCAAAAAAGCATGACCAAACCGAACGTTTATTGATGCATATGAAATAATGCCAGCAAAAACAAACAAATAAACTTCATCCCAACAAAAATATATCAAGGGCGCTCGTGGATGCAAATGCAGGAGCGAGAGTTAACGAGGGCAGGGTCAACGCTGTTTGCTTTCTTATCAAATCTTCATAAAACAGATTTCTTTTTCTTTAAAATTTAAACTAATGTTTACGTCTATCAGAAGTGCATTTAATCTTTCAGTAGTATTGCCCAATTGTTTATAAATTTCACAGTTTATATTTCATTCGAACAATTACTAAAAAAAACTTTTAAAAAATATTTGAAACTATGATTTTTTAGCAGTCAAAAAAGTTTAAAAGATACTAAGTCATTTTGTATATAAATGAATGCAACAATCAAAGGTTGTTTTACATTACATTTTCGTTGGTTAGAAAAGAAGAATCGTAAAACAGCAGTGTTTTAGTAATCAAAGACTGCTTTCTTTCTCTTTCACCTAAATTACTTTTCGTTAGGTTTTTTTGTTACTTCTTACGGTGAGTAACAATGCTTAGTTACATTTACATTTACTAGACCTTTTACATAGATTTTAAATAAATCTAAGAAACTGCGATAAATAAAACAATTATTAAGTAGTTTGAGCCATTTTTTTCTTTTATCTTTCTTGCTTTTTTTCACTACTAAATCATGTTCTCGATTTTTAAATTGAAATAACACTTTAAAATATAATAATAGATGCGAAATGTTTCTTCTATGATTACATAAGTAGTTATTACATTTTTATACGTTATTCTCACTATGCATGCCAATTTTTGTTCTAACAGTTAAAGTTCATTTAATTAAATTTATTTTCCCTAACAAGAATTGACGACTTCAGATAAGCAAGTTATTTTCCAGAAATTTTATAGAGATATTTTCTGATATATTTTCTTGCAATTCTATTTGAGATTTTTAATTAAAAAAATTAGGATATATGTTTCTCGCAGTAAAATATTACTTTTACATAAAAGGATTTCTTTATATCAAAAATTGTAAAACTTCTGGTAAACAACCATGAAGAAGACAAATTAATTTTAAATGTGTAGCGGATACAATTGTTACCCTCTTCTTTTATGATATGTGGCGCTGAGAGTCATCTAGTTTTCCCATAGTGCCACTCACTTTCTCTGGGTCTACTTGTCTACAGGCTCCTCCCCACTATGGTCCACTGCAAGCCATCACTATCGTCTGGAGGGGGGGGGGGCGGGTTATCGTTGTCAATGGTAGCACACGATAAAATAGCCTTGGCGAGCAATGGCTTCCGAGGCGGTTTTTCTCCAAAGATCAAAGACAGTCAGATGCACAACAAAATTGCGCAGTAGACCCTATGGACGAATACACGTGTTTGGCTCATTTAGTGGCCCAGCGTGTGGATGCAACCCGTGAATCATCGTTCGAGGTCACAATCAGGAAGTGGTGAACAATTGGACATATTGTGGAGGCTACATAAGATGTTGCTTTTTGTGCTGCGACTTGTGATGCGTTTCTTTGTACTGTGTTGTGGAACGTAATCAATGAATAAAAAATGGTTCCTAAAACTACACTTATTATTTAACAACGAACTTTCGCATAAATAAGAGTCTCGTCCCTCTACAAATGTATTTTTATTTTAAAAATAGTTAATAGTTCAAGAGTAATATTAAAATTCAAGAGAGCAAAAGTTTTTAAAAGTAAAACCTACATTTCCAGCAATTATTCCTGTTCAAAGAAATCCAGATTATATCTCTGATATGATTGTAGTCTATTTTTCGGCCAGCGAGATTCACGCCACCCTCATTAATTCTGGCGTCAAGGGCATGATGCCAGTTTGAGCATCCAGCCAAATTCTTTCCTTCCGGTAGCAGTTCTGTTGTGGTTTCTCGCTTGTGGCATCGCTATGGGCGCACGTCGGGCACTTCGAAAGGGGTCCGCCGTGTAGGGCTGGTCAGTACTTTCGATCTGACAACCACTTATGGGACAAGCGATCTGACAATCAATGCTGGGGCCTCACGGCCAAAAGAGATCGGACTAGTACATGAATATGTACCGAAAGAAATCATTTACATTTGAGAACAAAATTCATAATAATGTTTTTTCATCTCAGACGCTATAAGAAACCATTGTATGTTTTTTCCATTCATTATGTTACCCCGGTGTATTACTAGGGGTGGATATGCATGGTTGCCATTAGGGAGAAATTTTTCCTTCTTTAAGATTTTGTCAGGGTAGCGTGCCCACAAGCAAAGAAAACCAACTAAGACACAAGCAGCTTTTTCGATTCAGCCGAGAATCGAAGTTTGTGAAAGACAAAACTACCTCCTGTAATGAAAAGCAGTATCTTAAGATCACTGGGAATCATCTTATTTAGATTCTCGGGACACTTTGAAGGATGTCTGTTGCATGGATTGTCTTAATCCTATGACATCCTATATAGATAACCAACCAGTTTGTTTTATATTTCGAGCATCATGGTAAGTGCTTCGTTTTAGAGTACATTTAAGAACCACCTATTACCTAGAAATCGAACTCTATGCATTTATATTGTAGAGCGCACATTTGCGAGCTGAGTTCGTCATACGATTTAAATGCCATAAGAAAATCAAACGAATACAACTTGTCATTCGATTGGATTAAGTACTTGTCATCTACTCTCCACAGCCGGAGGGTAAAGTCACTCGCATTCGTGACATTCCTTAAGCCATAAGGGTCCCCACCGTGGTGCTAAATGAGTGACAACTTCAGGGGCATACCTCCTTTAAGTATGTACTGGAATTACGAACCCGAATTGTCGTAGTACATCTCTCTCTCCGTCCTTCCTGGTAGTCTCGAGTTTTTCTATGTAAAGACTGCTCCTAACTGGGTTGGGCAAAGTCAAAATCGAACCATGACGGTCCTCTCGTAGGTCAAAATGAGAGGTAGGTCAACAGAGGTTCGGTAGCCACTATGCATAGCTGTCATCACCTTCTGGTCTTCAGTATTTAATTCAGCGTATGTCCACAAAGTCTGGGCCGGAAATGGCTACATGGAATTACTCTATTCCTCACCGCCAAAAACTAACCTGTAAGGCCTTAGCAGCTATATCATGTCCCGAATTGGTGTATAAATGTCAATGTTTTATTCCTTTATACCAGTGTTAACACATGAAAAATATCTCTACCAATGAACATCTTACATTTAAGAATATCTTTAGTCAAATTTTAACAAGTGACAATAAGTAAAATTCTTTACGGCAATGTCTTTTCCTTCTTTGAAAATTATGTTCATTTAATGTTTACATTTCATAAAAAAAGTCTATATAAAAATACCCCAAACACTTTAAGTACTATTTCCTTCTTTTTAGTAAAAATTGAGTTTGATATAATTCTAGAGACTCTTTCATTCTCTCTCGTGATAGTTTGTGTAAAGAAATCTTTAGATGTAAACCGTCCGGTAGACACACTTTACCTTTACGTTAACAATGACCTAAAAGAATTCGATAGAGTTAGCACCGTCTTGACTGTATCTAAGTTACGGGTAGGTCTTATAAAAGAAAAGGGAAGGGGAGAATATCTGCTTACAAATTTTCCCACTATATTTACGCAAAACTTTTTTGGAAACGTACTTATAGATAAATCCCACGAAAATGCGATTGTTTCCTCTAAAACCCTCCCAGCATTCATGCAGGCAAGAAAGATCTGAGAAAGCTTAGCATTGCATTATATATAAAACGAAATCACTGCTAACTTAACTTATTCAGCAATACGTCATTAAAATCGTTAAACCTCCACTGTCAGAAGTTTCTAGGATTTTCTAAGACTGTGAAGAACAGCCTTCTCCCAAACTGTCCATCAGGATTAGATACGGGGTGTGAGTTTCTGCTTTGTTCGGAGAAGATGGTCTCGGCTTGGGTGGCACCCTTCCGAAGGGAGGACATAAATGGCACAATTCAAGGCAAGATGAGTATATTGCGCCAACTAGTCGTTTGGGGTTCTAAAGGAGTTTTCAGAACTTCGCTACCAAGTACGATATCATTCAAGGCCGTAGGCAGGGGGAGGGATTTGGGGGACTAGTCCCCCCCCCGAAATTTTGAAACACTATTTTGTAGATAGACAATGACCCACTTGCGTGTGTGTGTGTGTACTTAAAGACCCCTGATAGATCTGCGCATGAGTGGAAAAACTAGTCAGAAAATCTGTGTTCAATGCTTCATACTTGAAAATGGTACTGTGTACATTTTAGATGAAAAATAATACAAGGTTACTGAAAAAGATTCACTAATTTTCAAAACGCTATATATTCAAAAGTATTACATGTACAAATATGAGTAGTATATGAAAATAACAAGGAATATATCAAGTATTTTTAAACTCTTACAATGTACGCCCCCTGGATATTGAGACATACATCAAGGAGGTAGAAGAACTCATTTCACACAGTTTATAGCAATGGTCATAACTGCAGCGTTGATTATTTACCTGATCTTATCTATGATTTTGGTGAGACTAAATAAACTTTTAATGTGCCCCTAAAGCCACAAGACATAAAACGAGGAGGGGGGAAAATAATAAAGCGAGATCATTCCATCACCCCCTAATAAAGACTACGATTTTTTTTAGGGAGTGGTGCACCCACTGCCCAATCAGTAATGCAATCGTTCATTGATCGCGTTCCGTAGAACTTGAATGTACCAATGAGAATGTGTACCATCTTAGTTCAAGACAAAATCACTGAAATCAGCGGCTCGTTGAAAAAACAACCATAACTTCAATATATCCAATTAACTTGCGCCAATCACAGTCTCACAGAAAAAGAAGGGTCCTCACATAACAGTCTATACTGTCTGGGGATGTGCCTTGTGACCTAAAGAATACACAAAGAAAATTGTAAAGTGTACACGAAACTTAATGAGCTGTGGTTATTTTCACGTATCACTCATACTTGTATGTGTAATACCTTTGGTGGTATGAAAATGAATGAATCCTATGCAGTAACCCTGTATTCAAAACAAATACAAAAGATAATTCTACAGGATGCAGCGAAAGAGAGATTCGAATGTTTCACTCCAAAATTTCAAGGAGATTTGTCCCCTACAGAGAATGGAATATGCTTGGCACTGTGTCAGCTGAACAGGACAGAACAATGAGTGGATCGGTAGAGCTCTGAATCAATGCTGAATTACTGCTGAATCAATGCAAACAAGTTAATAACTGTAATAGTAACAAAATAATTTTTCAGTTTTACGAGATAATGTTTAATGAAAACTGTATAACAATGATATTTTCCTACAACAACAATAAAACCTAGATTTCATGTTATTACTTCACTTTCCAGTTTGTCAAATCGATTAATTCTCTCATTCACGCAAATGTAATAATAATAATTACTCAAAGAATGTTCTCTTTTACTTGCTGTTACATCTGCAAAACACACCTTACAATGTTTATCAAAATTTATAAAAATTTTTTAAAAAACAATGTGTATTATTTTATCTTTTTTCTCATATTTTTGTTGAAATAGTTCCTTTGTTTATAGTTAATTAAACACCTTAAATTAATTAAACACAGATGATGAAATGTTAAGTAAGCTTTTTTACTAATTAATAATAAGCACGACACTAAATTGAGAATATGTCTCACATTTTTAAATAATTTAGTTCATCAAAGGTTATTTTAAACATTTAAATGTCTTGACCTCACATAAATAAATCAACAAAGACCATAAAATTTGTTTAAAAAATAAAAAACAAACCGACGTTTGCTAACTGTCAACATTTGTTACCACGCCTATTATGACAGTTGTTCATGTCCATTAACCAATTGCTACATGTGTAGCATCTCATCTACGTAAACTTATTAAGTATTAGTCTACAATAATGCAATGTTGAACCTTCATCAAATAATGATAATTATCATAAAACAGGACGATAATTATTCTTCAATCAGACAAGTTTGATTATTTTTTTTTTTAAATAATTTTATCTAGCTTGTTTCAGCTGTCAGTTGGAAGTTACCAACTTTACACTGCGTAATAGATTCAACGTCATAAAATTAGCAAGAGAAGATAAAAAATAAAGATAAGAGAAAAATATTTGCTATAGCTAGAAGTTTATTTAAGAGTGCTCTATATTATTCCCAGGATGGATTTTTTCAGATACATTATAATTTTTTATGCATGAAAATATTCATCTCGAATAATAATATGAATTAAACATCAGGTAAAATTGGAGATATTATAGTGATTTATTATCACGGTTGATTCAAAGAGATCCGACATATTCAGCTTTATTTATTCTTGTCACAGTTAAAACCTGGCCATATGTTGTGTACGTGCCGTAGAGAAAGGAGTGTGCAGGTGTACAAGATCAGCTGCTTTCTCGGAAGCAATATTTCACGAGTTGCAGAAGAAGCAATTCATACAAAACGTCACAAAAGAGGTATTATTGAGGACTTATTCTCGTTACACTTGAAGAATAAAGAACTGTTACTATTTTTATATTCTACAAAACCCATATTGTACTGTTTAAATCTTATTTATACTAAAAATAAATTACACATTAATTTTAGATTAAGGTGATTATATTTAAGTTTTTAGAGACACCACAAGTCTAAATTAGAAAAGAAACAATAATAACTAGAAACTAGTTTACAAAATAAGGTAATTATGATCAGAAACATAGCAATTTTATACCATTCAAAAATACAAAGTATATTCTTTAAACAAGTTTTACAAATAAAAACAATCAAATGCAACTAACTATTCGATCTTTTTCCATCTAAAGGATAATTATTAAATGTATTATAAGTTTGTATACATTTATACATTAATATAGGCCGTACCTTCAGGGGCTCCCCCCCCTCCTGAAATTATAGTTACTGTATTGCATTTTAGCATTTAAATAAAAGTACACTTTAAAATTTATTTTCAAACCACATATATGAATAAAGATTTCAATTTTTTAATTACTACAAGCTTTTTAAATTTCAGTGTTTATACTCAAAATTGTGCATACTGAAATGCATATATATAATATATGTATTACCTGTTTAATATATATATAATCAAAAATTATCGTAAATTGTAAACATCTTTTAAAGAGTATTTGCAAGAATGAATGTTTTCACAGTTATTATACCTTCATTACGGAAATGATTATCATAATTAAATTTCATTGTCTAGTTTAAAACGTATCCTACTTATAAAAACGAATATATAATATTTACAAGAATGCTCACAGAACATTTCTTTTTAATTTAATTGTGACGCATGAATAAATAAACCTTTCATACCTTTCAATTATAACCGCATTTAAATAAATTACTAACACAATACATTACTAACGAGATGAATTAAATTTTCATGTAAATGAATTAAAAATGAAAGAATTATTTTTGAAAGTACTCTGCCATTTTTAATTAGTAGGAGCAAAGTATTAGTTATTTTTATTTTGTTTAGCTAAAATTTATACAATTTTAGCACTTAAAAATCATTAAAACTACACAAAAAATTTTACAAATAAAATTTCATAACAATACAGATATTAGATGTTGGGAATTATACAATTTCATACAATAGTTATGTATTTCATGCCTTCAAATATTCCATAACTCAGTAATTAAAACAGGGTGAACGATTGCTACTGTATATGATAAGAATTAAACTTACTGCGATGCACACATGGCAAGCATTAAATGTTCTTAATTAGCAAAACTCTATCATTAAATTTTAAATAAACTATATTTTAATACAAAAATATATTCTTTATAATCCGAAAGAAACTGTGTTTTGGAAATCGTCGATGCGTGGCATCTTAAGTCAGGCATAAACAAATCTGGCGTCAGACGTCATAAAAATACAGCTTAGAGATGAAGTACGATTTATCAGTCAAAATTTATATTCGTTTTCGTATTATTGTTTATTTATTTTTATACTAGGTATTTATTGTCTCTTTTTTACAATACCATAAATATTAAACAGTTCTTGAGTGCTAATGTAAGATAAGATCTCGAGGTAGGTTGTATAAGCAAAGAAAGCGCAAGTATGTGCACGTTAACAATTTAAAACGTGTCTCAGTGTATTAATAAATGTCATTTTTACACTTACCGGCATTAAGAAAATATTTAATGAAAATTCGTAAAGGAAGAGAATGCCATGTGGCCTGGAATAGATGCCAATAATGTAGCCAAGTTGACAAATTTGGCGATATAAATGTAAAGGAAAACGAATGAAAAATATGCCTACACATACATGTGCGTGTGTATGTATAAATGAATAAATTTGTAACCTTAAGTGAGTGCCAATAATGCACCAAGTCACCAAGTTGGGTGATATGAATGTAAAGGAAAAGAAATGAAAAATATGCACATGTATGTTTGTGTATATATATATATATATATATATATATATATATATATATATATATATATATATATATATATATATATATATATATTCTTTTACTCTGTTTCCCCCAATTCACTGTTGAAAGATGACCTAACGATGACCAAAACGATGGCTTTAAATAAACCTCCTTTAACCATCAACTGTATTTGCTAGGAAAAAAATAAATAATTATTATGAAAGTTACATCATGTTAATGTGGATTTAAAATCTGCCAATTTTTTTTTCTTTCCACTATTTATTCGCTCCAATTTGTGGATTAGAAACATAAACAAAAAGAACTTGTTTTAACTATCATCACAGAACAATAATATTCCATTAATATAGAACCAGAAGATGACAAAATAAATATTACGCTCCTTTGCGCTACCGGAGTCCGAGGAACCGGACAATGGCTGGGGGTAGATCTTCAGTGCCGGAATCCGCGGATTCGAATTCCGCTGCTGGCATAAATGTTCGAAGCCATTCGGAATCGGCTTTAAGCAGTAGGTTGCGGTCTCCTTAGCCATCGTGTGCAAAAAAGTAGATCATTGTGCACCATCCAAACTAAACGTTTGTTTGTAGATTCCTTCTATTGGCATAGATGTTCTTAGCCGTTTAAACCGAACGATGGCCAATTGGTTAGGGTGCTGGTCTTCGGTACCGGACTTCATGGGTTCGAATCCCACTGTAGCATTTTCGTAGCCGTTCGCAATCGGCTTTAAGCTGTAGGTCCCGGTCTCATTAGCCCTCGTGTTGCAAAAAAGTTGACCGTAACACTCCAAAACAAACCAAATCTTAGCTGTTTAAAGGCGAACGAGGGCCGAATGGGTAGGGTACCACTATTCAGTACTGCCGTTCAGAATCTGCTTTAAGCAGTAGGTCCCTTTCTCATCAGCTCTCGTGGAGGAGAAAAGTAGACCGCAAAGCTCCCAACCAAACCAAAGTGGAGTATGTAGATTCCCGTTACTGACATGGATGTTCGTAGCCGTTTAGAACCAGCGGAACGATGGCCGACCGTTAGGGCACCACTTTTTGGTATTTCCGTTTTGAATCGGCTTTAAACAGTAGTTCCTAGTCTCATTAACCACGTGTAGGAAAAAAGTAAATCGTAGCTCTTTCAATCAAACCAGAGTCTAGAATTCCGACATAGATGACGTAGTTCTGACATAGATGTTCTTAGCCGTTTAGAGCCGAACGATGACCAAATGGGTAGTAGTGCACCGCTTTCTGGTATTGCCGTTCTGAATTGGCTTTAAGCAGTAGGTCCCGGTCTCATTAGCCTTCGTGTAGCAAAAGTAGTTAACCGTAGAGCACCAAACCAAACTGCAGCCGTCTAGATTTGACTTTAAGCTAGTGCGTTCCAGTGTAATTAGTTCTAATTCAGCAGAATAATAAGTGTAGGTCTCCAAAAGTAGTATAAATCTAACGATTAATTTACACACATTTAGAAATCATGATACAAATTAACAAAAATCTGCTTTAAAAAATTGCACAGTATTTCCCTAATTAAACGATTTTATCGTGTTTTGTTTATTAAAAGAGGAATATAGTATGTAGCATTCTCTTATGATAATTATGATGGATGTTAGGCGTGGAGAATATATGATTATTGTAGAGGTAAGGATAAAAAAGCATTATATCTTTTAAGTTTCAGGGTAAATCCGTTTTGTGTGACAGGTTGTGATTGAGGCATCGGTTCGTTTTACACAATATAAGTCGATTTCATGGCTGGGTTATGGCCTCCTACTCAGTCCATCTGCTCTTGTCATAACATTTCTGCCCTCAATGGGTTAGATACGTATCGTCTTCCCCGGAGAAGAATGGAGAGATAAGAACGAGGAGTTCCTTCTTACAAAGATAACTGCAGGGAATCTGATGACGGAGCTTATCTCGAGGGCACCATGCGAGGAGGATTAAAATGGCTGCAACTCACTTAAAAGCACCGGCGCATTGAACAAATTTAAAGCACACAAATAGTCTATCGATCCATTTGGAGGATTTTAAATTAACACTGCATGGGTCACTCTCACCCAAAAAAACTATTTTTGTGTCCAATTTCCTCGAAAAGTTATTAAAGAAACTGAAATAAATTTCATGATTTTTTCCAATTTAATGCCCATAAAAATCTAAGAAAATATTAAATTGAAGAATCTGGGCATATACGAAAATGGCTCATCACTATAGCTTCCAAATGTGGAAATACAACTATAGATATTTGTTCTAACTGTAAAATACCTATGTGTAGAAAATGCACAATCTACATACATATATATATATATATATATAATATCGAAATTATTTAACTTGAATATTGCTTTAAAAACTTCCTCTATCTCATTCTAATGCCTTAAAATTTTTTTCCCAGCCTCTAAATGTCTTAATCACAGTGTTTTGGACTTAAAATTCTTTCGATACAATTCCCACAGCTTTCTATCTATAGATGTAAATTTTCTGTCTATTCAACACGTTTTCCAGCTGTCGCCGGCAAATGGCTCTACGTTTTTTACTGATCTTTACACTTAAATACGCTGAGTAAGTGGGAAAATTCTTTCTGTCTTCATTCTAGGCTGCCCCTCTGTTCCAGCAGAGTCCTTTTTTGTGTTTCTTCTCTTGTCTGTCTATTATTTGTATGTTTCTTCTCTTGTATGTTTCTTGTATAGTCTTGTATGTTTCTTCTCTTGTCTATTAGTAAAGATGTACGTTTTAGCTGCTCTAAAAGTTTTAATTAAACTTGTGCCGTACTCTTCAATGTGGTTAGACTGCATCATTCGTTATTACTGTTAGTTGTTTAGCTTTCTCCTTGTCCAGCAATTTTATAATTATTGAATTACACACACACACACAAGAGTTTAGAATACAATTGATATAAACCTGTTGAGGAAAAGTTTACTTTCTTGAAAAAAAAATTGAGCTACAGATTTAGTTAAAATCAAGGCTATTAATTAGAACTACATTGTAGCGAGAAATACTCCATAAAGAACAAAAATTAAATATGAAAAAACATTTCTATAAAATGCGAACAGCCTCCTGCATAATAGTTTATTTTTTAACAGTTATCATTACAAACGAAAAAAATTAATCGACAACTATTTGAAAATGTTGGCTGTTCTTTTTCAAGCAAAGATCAAAGTTCTTGGAAATATAATTTACGTAATTTTATAAGATTTATTTCTGTTTGGTTGCTCACTTTTTTGTGACGTATTTGTTTAAAAAAAAAAAAAAAAAAAAAAAAGAAACTTTGACTGAAGAGAAATATAATTAACCATTATCTTCAAAGGAAATCCGAAAATACCATTACTGAATTTGTACAAAATCCTTGAACAACCCTCGACAGTATAATTACACAGTTTAAATCAGACAAAACTCTGGAAAATAAGGCTAGAAGTGATTATTCTAAGAAACTGCCTGATGCCGACGAAAGATAGAGTATGAGAACAGTTTTAAAAATGTAATCCAGTTACTGCCTTCAATTTAAATAAAAAATGCAGAAAACTACTGGAGTGTTAGCATCAGTCAGTAAACAATTCGGAAAATTTTCGAAAAAAATGTTTTATTCAAGATGAGCAGCAAAGAAATGATACAGTTCCCTGAAAAACTGATCAGCTCATTCACTAATAAATATTTTAACAAATTTGTAGACATTAGCATGGGCATTAGATTCGTAAATGATACCTTCCAACCAGCAGTAGTTAACGGGTGATTATTTAGTTCATCTGACGGTATTGGCAAATGTAGTATTCATTTCATTCCTTTTTTCACTGTTATTTCATATACGGTTCATTTTTATTTTGAAGTTTTAGATTCGGCTTTTAGTTTTCCTTATTTCTATGAATTCATATAAATAAATATATGTATATATGTATTATATATATATATATATATGTATATATGTATTATATATATATATATATATGTATATATGTATATATGTATTATATATATATATGTATATATATATATATATATACACACACACATATATATATACATATATATATGTATATATATACATATATATATATATATATATACATATATATATATACATATATATATATATATATACATATATATATATATATATATATATATACATATATATATATATATATACATATATACATACATATATATATATATATATATATGTATATAAATATACATATATATATATATTTATATAAATGCCTATATATTTATCTATATGTGTATATATTATGTGAATATATATAAGCATATATATACTTAAATATATATGTATATATATGCATATATATATATATATGTGTGTGTGTGTGTGTATACATATACATATTTATATGAGTATATATGTATATATATATGCATCTATATATATACATGCATATGTATATGTATACATGCACATGTATATATATGTATATATATATATGTCTCTATATTGATATATATACGTATATACATATATATTTGTATATATATGCATATATATATAAACATATATTTATACATGTGTGTGCATACGGTTGTTCTAAAAACTTTTAGGGAAAAATGTGAAGTCACCACCATATTAATCAACGTTATAAAACTTTTTTTTTTCGTTAATCTTATTCACTGCGTTAAGTTCCCGAGTCTGGGGAATATAAAGAAAAGTTTTTCCTTTCATAACGATCGTGGCACACATTCAACCATGACCCTGCTCTGTTGAAGAAAAAACAAGCAAACTCACGTTGATTTCACGCCTCTCTTACACCAGACACGTCTCTTAATGTGGATTCAATTGCTCGCAGACCTGACGAAAAAAGGCTATTAAAAAATTTGGCGCTTAATCCAGCGTGCACGAATTACAACTAATCCATTCGCATGGTCTTTTCTCTTAATGTATATAAATCCACCCTGCTGGGAGGAGCCTTTGGCGAGCTTAGTTTCGCAGTTGGCTGATAAAACATATTAAACTGCATTAATTACATACAATGCAGTCACCGCCATTTACGTGAATTCTAAATTAGGTTTTATAAAGTTTATGTCGAAAATAGGCTTAAGTTTTGGGAGTAACAATGAAGTTTTATAATAAAACGTGTTCATGGTCTGTTTTTTGGTTTCCTCCGCCTAGCGGGATAATGTAATACATAAATAAGAGAGTTTTATTATTTCTCAGCTTAGTGTTCGGTTTTTTATACTCCAGGAAGCCTTTCAAAAGCCGTGCAAGACTGATGAGTTTCTTACGAACACAGATAAAACTATATTTATACTAAGCAAATAAAAAAAAGAAAATGCGCACGCGTACATTCCCTCTTGTATACACACACACACACACACACACACACACACACACATATATATATATATATATATACAGTCAGTACCGGCTATATGGTCACCCGCTTATATAAGCATACATATGTATATATTTGTAGATATGTATGTATCTATAATATATGTGCACACACACATATATATATATATGATTATATGTATATGTATAAATTTATACGTATATATATATATATATATATATATATATATTACGCATATATATATATATATACATATATATATATATATATATATATATATATATATGCATATATATATATTTATACATATGTATCTATAAATATATATATATATATGCATATATATGTATATATACGTATATACATACATACATATATATATATATATATATATATATATATATATATATATATATATATATATATATATATATATATATGTATATAAATATATATTTATATATATGTGTGTATGGTTGTTCTAGAAACCTTTAAAGAAAATGTGAAGTTACTACCAAATTAATCAACGTTATAAAACATTTTTTTCGTTAATTTTATTCACTGCGTTAGATTCCCGAGTCTAGAGTTATAAGGTCACCCTTCTTATATGGTCAGTTTTCTAAAGTCCCTTTTAACTTAATAGGGCACATGTGTTAAAGCGCACCGCTTATACAGTTATTTGATTTTTCTTGTTACCGGTTATATGGTCAGTTTCATGGTTTCAACGAGTTTCCGGTTTTTTTTTTTTTTCTTTTTAAGAAATCAGTTCGAAATCGGAGAAGACCTGAATTCAAGCCTTTTATATTCCTCCCGTTCCCCCTTTTATGTTTGTGTACACTCGTCGTCGGAGTTTTCTACCTCTTTCAGTTCTCGTCCCCCCTTATAACAAGTGGACATCTGTCTGTTTATTGGTTGAAGTTATCTCTCTCATACATGACTTCAGGTGTTATTTTACTAATTAGGAAGCAGCAGATGAGTATTTAAAAGCTATTAGGGACTAAGAAAAAATTATGTTAACAATCAACAAAAGGAAGCAAACTTATATATCTGATTATTTTTAAATACATTGAACAGGAATGTACATATGTACGTGTGCTGTACTTTGATTAGTAAGGTAAACTAATAAATTTCTTCCCCAAAAAATATTGCATATTTTTAATGTAGTTTTTACTTCTCGAATTAATTTTTAAAACGTTCCTAAAAGTATAAATATTTGTTTATGAGTACTACATTCTAATAGGTGAATATGATCCTGCCACAATTTAATAGGGTTGTATTGTTCCGCATATATGGTCACCCTGCTTATATGGTCTGATTTTTCGGGACAACTGAGCTCACCATATAACCGATACAGACTGTATATATATGCATATATATATATATATATATATATATATATATATATATATATATATATATATATATATATAAGGAAAAGTAAACTAGATCGGGAAACTAATGTAGGCATTTTACATAAAACCCCTAAGACACCCCGAGCAAATTGTCAGGGGTTTCCAAATCATGAGTCAAGGGCAAAAAATTCCCACGTCCTTTTGTTTCCCCCTTTTTAACCCCTAACCTAAACTGACCACTGGAGCTACAGTTTATGCCCTCAGAGAAGGGCTCTAACCAATTATAACTCTACATTGCTCTAGCAGACAATTTAAGAAATTTCCAAACAAATAAGAGATGCATGCTATCGAAGGCAGATTTTCCTACAGATTTTAACTTAGATGTTGACTTAGGTGTTAAGGGCCTGTTACTTATAACTTCATGTTAGCTGATCACCCCAGTTTGTCCTGTCCCTATAATGAACTGGGAACCCGTCCTCCAACGTTGTGCTCCTGCCATCCCCAGAGGTATCGTTTGAGAACTTGGATAACTTTGTGACCACGAACCTATTTTCACATGTATGGGAAATGTTAATGGATAACAGTAATTTTTGTTCAAATTACAGCAAAATAAATCTAATGACAATTTTCTGTATAAATATAATAAAGTAATACAACAATATTTTTATCTATACCAACTGTCACGAATTCCATGTCCCTCAAATTCCTTTGAATTTCACAAATATTTTACAGTGTCCGAGAAATAGCGACAGATGGAGCGAAACTGCCGAAATTTCCGCTGGAAAGTATCTATCTATTGGAAAAATGGCAAATTAAATATTATGCATTGGACGAACCGATTTCGGGCTTCACAGAGTTGAAATACCGTTTTTTCTCTTGCTCGACTCAAGTCGGGCATTCAAAATTAACGTACTGGCGTTGCCCTAACTGAGTTTGGGCTTTAAAGGTAAGGGCACAGGTCCGAATGAGCCACTAAGATCTCATTTCATCAGCTTTTGCATTTCATCAGCAAGGTGGATTCAGATGTGGCCAAAGTAGGTATTTCTTTTGAAATGGGAAAGTTTTTGCCACTACAATGCTTCTTTTACTTCATACAAGGATATAAAAAACGCACTTACACACAGGTAAGCTTTTATTAAAAAATAATAATCCTAACATACTCAAATTTGCCTTTCGCGGTATATATGAATGTCAAAATTAAATGAATAATATTTGAAATTGGAAACTAAATTTAGACGAGTGATTAGTTTGAAAAAAATCCAAAATAATGGCCTGAAACAAAAATTATAAATAAAAAAATTAATTTTTAACATAAATAAAAAATTTAATAAACATATTTGGGAAAGTATGCATGCACGTTAAAATTCTCTGATTATTGTCAAGCCTTCTTTATTATAAAAGAACACATTGTCGAAAAAAAAAAAAAAAAGAACCGGGAGAACACTTCTTCCTTAAAACCAAATCATTCTTTGGCTCGTTTCAGAATAACAACTCTATACATATTTTAGAGCAAAGAATGCACGACTTAAGCGCGCCCAGCGGTGGCTGCATTCTATTACTGGCTTCCAATGGTTTGCTTTCTCTCTAGAACCTCGCCATTCGCCGTCGGCGGTCTCCGGATTTTTAAAGTGCAACAAAAAAGCAACTTTACCACAAACTCGACACACCAACAAAGCTCCTTTAGTCTCCCCGCCATCGCCCCGCATGTTTTAGAATGAAAGTATTCGCTTCCATTCATAGCCGTAATGAAATCAGATTCAATTATTTCCTAACAAAAGTTACATCAAAGAAGAAGGGACTTTCCGAAATTAAAGTTCAAAATCTGCGTGGGGTCGCTTATTGCAACTTTAAATGACTTATGTTACTTGACTGCCAGTGGCGTGGAACGAATGATAAATCGACTCAAAGACTAATGTAAGCAGATCACAAAACTTAAATACATTGGAAAATACTTTGGAAACGTGGAAGAGGAAATTTTATAAATTTAATACATAATTTTTTTTGCTCCCTTAAATAAGTCTCGAAAGGTATACTAAACATTTACTTACTACAAAGCAATTGATACATTTTACCGTAAGCTTATTTAATTTATTTTATAGGTAAATGATAAATTATAAAAGCTAAACTTTCCCTTTTTCTTAATTTTCTCTACATTATGGATAGGTTTGGAGGGCTACGCTGATTTTCTTTTTTGTACGAGAGCTAATTAGACTAGGACCTACTTCTTAAAGCCGATTTCGAAAGGTTACGGCTGAACAATGGACAAATAGAAAGGCAATGCATGGGTTCGATTCCCGCTGCTCGATGGATATTCGTAGTCACTCGGAATCGGCTTAAAGCAGTAGGTCCCGAGTCTAGAAAAAAAGCAGATCGTAACGCCCCTATCTATGCCATGTCGAAGGACTGCGATTATCTTCACCCCCAGTGGAATTCAAACTTCGGTTCCGAATAGCAGCAATTTTCCCCTTCATCCGAGGCACCGGAATTCGTGGGTTTGAATCCCACAACTGGCAGGGATGTTAGCAGCCGTTCGGAATTCGCTTTAAGCAGTAGGTCTTGATTTTATTAGACATCGGGTTGCAAAACAATATACCGTAGCGCTCCAAATCAAAATACCAAAGCAAACTCGAAAGGCATCATGCTATTAATCCTACTATTGCCGTGCTCTCTGCGTTCGAATATTTCAATTTATTAGCCCGTGTTACTTAACAGGAGAAAAATGTAAGCAATCGAATTTTCTTACAATTACATTTCATTCTTCGGATACTTAATGTCGGATATTTTAGACCATTTATTCAACATTACCATTATATTAGTGCAAAAGATCGTACATAAAAGTTTTTTCACCTTTGAATATATTTGTGCTAAATAAGTGAACGACAGCTGCTAAAAAAATGTATGTTATCGGCTAATCTATTATATCATAATAGGTCTTGTATTTGGTATTACATGATTGGATTAACAGAAGCAACATACTCCTCTATTGGAGAATTCTCCGGAATTGGTAATGGGTGAAACTGATGGAAGGGGGATGTCAAACGGATTCGGGGTCTGCAGCACACGGTAAGGAACAGAGACAGCTGGGGCTACGGGGACTGAGAAAGATGGGGAACCCCTCTAATAGATGATTGCAGTGCCATCTATTAGAAACTAGTATCTTTAACTGTTGCACTACTAAATTTGAATACGCAACAGTAAAAAAAGATATTTCCATTTTCGAACTTTTGTGGAAGATGTACTGTAAACTTAAGGTTCCCGACCATTTTTAACAGACCAACCCCTTTTCCGGATTGCCGTTCTTGAAATCAATAAATAATAAGACAGTATTTTTACAAAAAGCAGATTACCATTAATAGCGATTCTTTTCGTGGTATCTGAAGTAATTACCGAGAGATGTAATGTCCTTGTCCCAACTTTCTGTAGTCTTCTTAAACACATGAAAAATTCTGTTTTGTGAGAGCTGTTTCAAAACCACCCTCTTGTCCATTCTACATACTTTCTGAACGGTTGCCTGTTACTCGTTCTTTGAGCTAGGTAAAAAGATTCTCAGAGTGCGTGATGAGGACTATACGCATTGTTAAACTCTGCAGTTCCACTCTATAGATGAGTGCTGGACTAAAAGGATATACATCTCACAGTAAGCACACACCCACACATAAAACTGTTTAAAAAAAATTCTTATGTATACATTAACTTTTAATCCTTAAACTCAGTTTAATCCTTTATTACAGTAATTATCTGAAAATTCACAGTATCTGTATACATAAATAACAGCATTTGCAATGTTAATGAATAATTTTTTACAAACAAGAACATAATGTTTGGTTAATCTGTCCAAAAAAATTCCAGGCTACATATACAGGAATATAAGTTCAAAGCATCCGCTCTTTATTTTCATTTATCATTCTTTGTTTGGCACGTTTATAATTTTTCCTTTACCCATCTTTATAAAGAAAATTATTTTTTACAAGTGAAAACACATGGATTAGCCACTTTTGTTTGACCACTGAGACTCTACGTCTGCTTTGTCGGCATTTCCTTTGATGTTTCTATAAAATAAAAATTTAAAATAACAGGTGTTTTTGAAAGTTTTTATCCCTCCAACGCACCCGCAAGTTCATGTTGATGGGGTTTTCTCTTTTGATTTATGATTTTGAGGCAAAAATCTACATTTACAGAGTGAAATATAAATAGCCTAAACCTTTGAAAAATTCCAACTATAACCAGTGAAAATATCTATTACCAATTGCACTGAAATTTAGCCACTATTATCTGAATCGCCCGGGTTTGTTGTGCAATAAGAACTCCTAATATAAATGCAACCGAACGATTGCCGGAGGGTAGTGCGCTTCTCGTAGAATCCGGACTTTGCGGGTTCGAATCCCGCTGCGGGCATATGTTTGTAGTCGGTCAAAATCGGCTTTAAGCAACCCTCAGACACATCCAAGGAACTCTGGGAAGAGAGCCTAATCAATAACCTGGCACTGATAAGGAAGGCCAGGAACCTGGTTGACTGCCTCACCGCTAATCAAGGTGCCATCGTGTGGCCATGAAGATTTTAACCTAAAACCTCACTGCAAGGGTCAAAGTACCCCTTCACGAATGGTCATCACAACTGCCCTGTGCAGATTGTGCTTCCCTCACCAACACCTGCTCTCATGTCAGAAAGTTCCATGTAGTACACCAAATCAACTGGACTTTTAACCTGGGCAGGACTCCTGCGGAGTATCCTCCACAGCATCGAAAACTGCATTGGTTATTTGTCTAGATTGTCTACATTTTTTTTTTGTTATTTTAAATTTTATGGGCGGAATGCTGACTTGGCCCCTGCGTAACGCATTGTTGCCGGACGGTCAGACCGAACCAGCAATTCAACACCCTACACCCGACTTCGGGTGGTTGGCTGGTTACAGGTAGTACACGGCTTTAAGCTGTAGGTCCCGATTTCATTACCCCTGATGTTTAAAACAGTAGACCATATCGCTCTAAACCAAATCAAATCAAACCAAACCTAATCGAAATGCAATCATGGCTTTATCAAACACACAACTCCAACGTTGAGGAACTTTACGTTTATTGGGGATAAAAATGCAACGGCCAACTGATCATATGAACAATACGACAGCTCAGAATCAAATTTCCAAGAATATACACCTTTTTCACAAATGTCAAACGCAAGAGTGAGAATAACGTGATTTCCCCCCATGAGATTAGAGATTGTTCAGTGATTTTTGGGAGACATGAGTGAGTTTTTACCATTAAATCTAGCTCGAAAAATACACAGTTCTGCAATTTTAGTTATTGGAGAAGCGAAACCATTTTCTTGGGACAGCTGAAAAATACGGCCAGTGGATAGAAAATGAGTATTTATTCAAACGTTAGTTCTTAGAAACGGGTAAAAGAAGTAGGCGACTACTTCTTTATGTGGCATTTTACGGCTGGGAAATTAGGTATTAAGAAATAAGAAGGGGAAAAAAAAGAATTTTAGATATCTATTTTAGGTAATAATTTTGATATATGACATAAATATATACCGGATCAGTTCAAGGGTGTAGGTCAGGGATGGACAAACATTTTTCGCCGCGGGCTAAAAATCGAAAGAAAATAAGTTTGGTGGGCCAAGATAAGTTTTTCTAAAATTTTATATACAATATGCAAGTACCTAACGGTTTAAATACGTTAATGAGATGAATGAAATTGCGATTTCATTTTTAAAAGTTCCTTATACTGAGGTTCGAAGTGAGATGTACTGATTTCACGGAACTATATACTAAATGCTATATATACTAAATGCTCATCTGTCAGTCTACTTCTGAAATTATTCTTTCTAAGGTTCAAAGTTGAAAACACTCTTTCGCATATAAGCAAATATCCGCTGATCCTCTGGGCGTAAGATGATAAATTTGGGATATAATATTGAAGCAAAGTAGAAAAAGAGATGGATATATAATGTATAAGAATATATTTTTTTAATCTGCCTCGGACCGGCAACTTAAAATTCTATCCGTGGGCCAGATAAAAACTTCCGGCGGGCTGGAGTTTGCCCATCTCTGGTGTAGGCAATTCTTCACCTTCTGCCCAATAAATTTAAAATAAAAAAGAAAATATTTATTCTATTGCTGTATATAAGTCAATTACAAAATTCTACAATCGCATCTTCAAATTCCAGAATTAAAAGATACTTAACTGTTTAATTTTTTCAATGCATACAAATACTGAATTTTTGAGAATACAATCACATTCGAACTTAACTTTTGATGCACCAAGAGAATTTTAACTTTAAAATTAATTTTTCAATTTCGCTGTCAATAAATGTTACAAGTTAACGAACTGTTTGTTTCTAAGAAATCATAGATTTTATAATCACACTTGTGTTTTGACTATATCACAGAACTAAAACATAAATGAATATTTTTTAGATAACAGCTTTCCTTCTTATTAGTGTTACTTAACATTATGTATTTACTATTTTACATCAGTTTAAATAAATGATATGAAAATAAATATTATAATAATATAGTTATGAAAATATATTGCTTTTAAGTATTTTACACGTCTTCGAAGAGTTTTTATGTATTTATAAATTGTATTTTATAACTCAAAATGTGAACACTCTGACACAAATTTGAATACTTAATTCAGAAAAAAGAAAAGAAAGAAAGCGAGAGAGAGAAGGAGAGAGTGGATGTGTGAGGGAGAAAGAGAGAAAAAAAGAAGGAAAGAATGAAGGGAGAGAAGGTAGGAGACAGAAAAGGGGAGAAGAAAGGAAAAGGATAGTCAGATGGAGAAGAGGAGAAACATAAAAGAGTATGAGAGAAAAGGGTTAGTTTGGTTTGGAGTGCTACAGTCTACTTTTTGCAACACGAGGGCTAACGAGACCGGGATCTACAGCTTAAAGGCGATTCCGAACGGCTACGAACATCCATGCCACTATGGTATTCGAATTCTAAGAAATCATAGATTTTATAATCACACTTGTGTTTTGACTATATTACAGAACTAAAACATAAATGAATATTTTTTAGATAACAGCTTTCCTTCTTATTAGTGTTACTTAACATTATGTATTTACTATTTTACATCAGTTTAAATAAATGATATGAAAATAAATATTATAATAATATAGTTATGAAAATATATTGCTTTTAAGTATTTTACACGTCTTCGAAGAGTTTTTATGTATTTATAAATTGTATTTTATAACTCAAAATGTGAACACTCTGACACAAATTTGAATACTTAATTGAGAAAAAAGAAAAGAAAAACAGCGAGAGAGAGAGAAGGAGAGAGTGGGTGTGTGAGGGAGAAAGAACGAAAAAAAGAAAAAAGGAGAGAATGAAGGGAGAGAAGGTAGGAGACAGAAAAGGGGAGAAGAAAGGAAAATGATAGTCAGATGGAGAAGAGGAGAAACATAAAAGAGTGTGAGAGAAAAGGAGTGGTTTGGTTTGGAGTGCTACGGTCTACTTTTTGCAACACGAGGGCTAATGAGACCGGGATCTACAGCTTAAAGCCGATTCCGAACGGCTACGAACATCCATGCCACTGTGGAATTCGAACCCATGAACTCTGGTACCGAAGGCCAGCATCATAACCATTCGGCCATCGTTCGCCGTGAGAGAAAGGGGAAGGTCGAAAAGAGGAAGAAAGGAGGGACAGGGAAAGGAAAGAAAAAGGAGTAGGAGAAGGAGTGTGAAGGAGTGGAGAGAGAGCGAAGGAGAAGGAAGGGTGAAACAGAGAGAGTGTGTGAAAGGAAGAGATGAAAAGAAGTGAGAGCGAGAAGGAGAGTGAGCAAGAGAGAAGAGACAGAATCGATAGAGGGAGAGAAAAATGAAAGAAATGGAAAAGAAAATAAAGAGTGGGAGTAAAGAAGGGGGAGAAAGGGAGTGAGAGATAGAGAGAGGAAGAGGGAAGTGAAGAAGAGACTCAGGGGAGTGGAGGGGAGATGGGAGACTTCAGAAAATTATTAGAAAATGTGAAAGGAGTTCTTAGAAGACAAAGGGGAAGTGGATGAGATGAAAAAGATTAATCTAAATAACAAACATTCTTCATAGTGATCTCAACTCTGCAAGGGTTCAGAAAGAAAAAAAAAAGTTGGATAGCTGAAAGAAAAACAAAAACCCCAATCGCCATGGACAAAAAGGGAGATATTGGCCCCTAAAATGAAGGAGATTGAAATAAGAAGCGCACCTTCCCTGTTGACGACGTCCCTAGCGATCTGTAGCCAAGAGCTGTTCCTGAATATATACAATAAGCTTTATATTTAATTTTGAAATTTTTTATTCGAAAAGAATTCAACAATATTTTTTCTAATTAACATATAAAAGAAATCGAAGTAATCGTCTGTTTAGTCATTTCAACTCACATCGTTTTTTTTACACTGTGTTGCGTATATTGCAGTTCCTATTTCTCTGTAATCGATTTACGTATTAATACATTTTATTTTTTTTTGCACTTCACTTTATCCGTTTATGTAAGTCATTTTTTAAGGAAAGTTCGGAAATCTTGAATAACGCAATTCACGCATGGGCAATTTTGCGTAAAACTCAGAAAGCACAGTAAGACGCGGTTCTTAGATTACGTAATCGCTGTATTTACAGCAGAAAGCTCGAAAAGAGCTGTAATTTGTTAAAAACCTGTATAAATTTAGTATCAAACCAGGGCCATAAAAAACAGGACAGAGATCTTCAAAACCGAACCCAAGTCAAAAATTCAAACAATTCTTGTTGAATTTATTATTACCATATATTTTTGTAATAAACCAATAAAGACATGGAAACAGTGTCAGAAGTTTTGAATGAAACCCCACCCTTCTTATTTAACGAATTATTTTAGTCTAATTAAATTATTACATATTACAAAAAAAGCTGCATTGAGATATCCCTAGTAGAACGCGAATTATAGTGTATGTGTATGTGTTATTATGAGTTGCTTTATTTGGAATATATAGGGTATTCGACTTATAAATCTAATTATAAAAAATGTTTCAAATAAGAAAAATATTCTTACATATATATATATTTTTTAAATTTAAAAATTGAATTTTGAGAAAATTATGTAATCTAATTTTTTATACCTTCTTCACATTCGCTATCATTATATTTAGAAAAAATCGCAACACAGAAAGTTCCACAAAAACTTGGCTGTGTCTTGGCGATGTGTAGCTTGAATTGGAAAACTTACTTTCTGGAATTCTCGTAATTTCTTTTCCCTTATTATTAAACAGTCCGCCATATTATTTTGACGCTGCTATACTTTACTTTATTTAAAATTTATCGGAATTTTAGGTACCCTTCAGAGGGTCATGTAGAAGAAAAATATAAGATAAGAAAAACAACAAAAAATAAATTGTAGGGGAATGTAGAGGTGAATATGAATTAAGGAGTTACAACTATTCCAACATAACTCCTTAATTCATATTCACTACTATTGTAATACTAGCTTACATCAAACCTTCCATATATGGAATTCTCATTTTATTATTTTATCTTACTACTTCTATTGTATTCACCCTGCCCAAACTCAAGCACCCCTTCCCATTTTTACTATCTTTTTTACTATGTTAGAGCCAAACAAATTCCATAGTGTTGTTTTGCCAAACTCCCATGTATTACAGAACTAGAGGGCCCGGCCAGGCAGTTCTGTAACAAGTGCATCCTGTGAAAAAATAAATTGTAGGGGCTTAATTCAAATTGACTTAGTTCTTGTGCTAGCGTTATCGAGTTATTTTGTATTATGTCTAATTAGCTCTCGTGTTATAAAAACTGACCATAGCATCTCAAATCAAACCAAGCTCGTAGATGGCAATTGAATAATGAAAGCATTTTGAACTTCATCTGCTTTGCTCTTCGCTCTTATCTCGACAACTGTTTTCTGCTGTCATAATTTTTAAAATTTTCAGGTGTTTCATTGTGTATTCAGAAAACTATATATCTATGATATATTTAAAAAATCATCACTCAGAAATATGAAACTTGCAAACTTCCTGTTCAGTTTTCTTGCTTATGGTCCTAAATGTAAATCATGTGAAAGAGGGGAAAAATCCAGAATTATGGATATTATAATACAATAATTATCAGTGGTGCAGCCGAGAGGGGTAGTGGCTAAGGGGGCTTAAGCATCCCATTAGGAGATAAAAGTTTTTCTCCCTTTTTTTTTCTTTTTAAATTTATAGTTTCTATAATACAAATCTTTTTAAAATTGTTTTTGATACTCTCTTCTCCATCTTTTTTCATCCTGTGAAATTTTTGTTCATCGATAATTGAAAGCGATGTTTCCACAACAGAAGTGTTTGACTGTTTGTTGAGCAGATCTAGAGAACACTTCTAAAGTTTGTGTATTAGTCTGTCACGCGCCCTCAGTTACCCCTACATACTAGTGTCACATTCTGGGAAAAAATCTTGACGCCTTGTAGAGACAAGAAGTGACGGTAGACACATTGAATTTGAAAAGTAGTGTAATGAGCGTTGCTTCTGTGATCAGTGCCATATTATAACACACACAGGGCACACGGGGCACGTGCCCAGGGCCCACTGATTTCAGGGACCCAAAAAGTTTTTAGATCCAGAGGTAATTTTGAAACAAATAAAGTTTGTAGACTGAAAAATTTCATGTTCTTATTCTATATACAAATAATATGAGCTAAAATATTGTAAGTTTTTCATTATTTCACAGAGTACTCTCAAGTATAAATACCCACAGATTTGTCAGTCATGGGTTTGTACTTAAAAACTAATGGCAAGAATGCAGGTCATTTTGCAAATGGAATCCATCAATCCGATATCTAGATTTTGAGAACTTTTTTCAAAAATGTTCGCAATCGCAAAATTGAGCTTTCTGATTGGTGGAATCCGTTTGCGAAATGTTTGGAATATGATCTGCATAACAGTATTCCTTTTCAACCCCATGGTCAAATAAAAAAAATGCTTGTTGCATTATGTAAACCTTTCAGCTATACATTAATAAAATGTAATAATATACAAGGGCCCAAAACATATTCTCTGCCCTGGGCCCAAAATCTTGATAATCGGGCCCTGACTGTGATTACAGTCAATAGATTTGTGTCATAAGCCCTTACTCTGGTATTTGCGGTTCAGTTCGAACCTTCGTTGTGACGTTATTTTGACACCAGCTTGCGGCCACTGTGCGAGCAAACGATCAAACTGACGTCACAACGAAGGTTCGAACCAAACCGCAACTTCCAGAGTAAGGGCCATACTAGTCATAAGTGACAAAAAGAGATTCGATTTTTCGAATCGAATCGATTCGAACGATATGTTAGTGAACAACAAACTATAGTGGGAGAAAGAAATTTGAAGTAAAGAGCATAAAATAGATAAACTGAAGTGAGACTTGTGTCTCCACTTTATCAAACGTTTTTTATTAACGTGATTACCGAAACTTTAAGACAACTGTACATAAGAGAGCTATACCATATTTTTACCTACAAAATACCTACAATACGATTATACCTACAATAGTTTTCTGGGAGGAACTTGGAAACCGAATCCGGATAAGAGAAGTACTTGATTTTTATTTTTAGCTTTTAGTAAGTCACTTCTCATTCCGCCCCGGCCGAAGCCATACGGAAAGTGACACGTCACCGAGACATCTATCGAGCCAAATACCAATATTATAAAAATTTTCCTAACTAAACTGAGTCAACACCGAACCAGGCAACTGAACTGCATCCACTGAAACATTTCTCGACATTGAGCCAACAATTCTTTATTTGAACAATCTTACAAAGATGAACAGTACAATACAAAGTTACCACAATAAAGATACAATATAAACTTATATAGAATATGCAGATGAAGATCACAATCAACAATTCGTGTATAACTCAAAAAAGAATTCAATAATTGAAATCAGTCCTCTGCTTGACATGGCAGAGGAACATAAATATTTTAACTTGCTGATAGTTTAAAGGGAAATAGGATTCCCTAATACCCTGAACCAAGCTACATTCATAGATGAGGTGTTCAACAGTTCCTTCCCTAACTCCACACCAACATCTTGCAGTCTTACCAATTTAGCTATTAGTATATATATATATATATATATATATATATATATATATATATACATACATATATATATATATATATATATATATATGTATATGTATATGTATATGTATATGTATATATATGTATATATGTCAGGTCTAAAAAAGGGGTAGTTGGGAATTATGTAAGTTAAAAATGATTCTAAAAAGAGAACTCTTTTATAATAATAAAATAAATGAAAAAGACCCACGCTCGCGTAAGCTTTCAGGATAATCCTGTCAGGTGGAAGCATTTCTCAGCGATTTGATGAACTTGCAAACAGATAAGTTGGAATTTGGTGCGTGGACATGGAGCAGTCAACACCTTCATGCATAGCTTCGATACGAACATTGAAAATGGCGCTTGTTGCTTTCCGTAAGAACGATGAGTTAATAAAACTTATTATTATCAAGAAGACTATGTTCCATTCGCCTTAATTCTGCACCACAACCTGACACACACACACACACACACACACACACACACACACACACACACACACACATATATATATATATATATACGTATATATATCGGGGCCAATGATAGGGCTGCCTGGTATCGTTTTCTGGAGAAGGCTACCCACACAATACAGCAATCTCTATTAGACGTCTATAATACCTCACCTCATAAAAAACTCTGTAACGTATCCGGTCCCTGTTTTAGGTGACACAATGAAGAAGCAGGTGTTTCTTGATTAAATGATTTATTTACACCTCACAGCTATATACACAATACAAATACAGTTCACAAGCATGTGAAACACTAGACGTAGGCCTAAATAGAGACGTACACAAAAGGTCCCTGCCGAATGGTTTAGTAACCGACGGAAGATAACAATTCGGTAGCTTCGCGTAAAAGTTCTCGGTAGTAATTATGTAGACAGTACACTCAATTAGACGAGAGTTTGAAGTAGCAATTGGTATCTTCGAAGAAGATAAAACGAAGTCAGAGTTCCTAAGAAGAATACACGTTCAATCCTGAAGAGGATCGAATTAAAAGAAAACCCAAGGTACAGGGTATCGTTATCAATCTCAGCAAGAGATATATCCCAAAGTGGGATTTTCGTTAAAAAAAACTCTCCGATGGAAAGACTGGTCAAAACGACCTCCGAATTAACGTCCGAATTAGCTGGTTGCTAGCTAACTAACTACTCCTCTAAAAAAATTTCTCTCGTCTCTTTCTAGGGCAGGGGCCCCCACCCACAATTTCATTACTGAATCATCTGGCGATGACTTCACCTTCAACCAACTGGATTGGTATGGGCTAGACAATCACCGGCCGCAGACCCTGAGTCTCTGGAATTCGTGTCGGTTTGGTTTGGTTTGGTTTGGAGCGCTACGGTCTACTGTTTTGCACACGAGTGAATTCGTGTCGGCGAAGATACAATGTCGCAGCATTCCTTTATGGTTCCGATGGTCATACTTCTGGCTGTCAGTCTGGTCGGCCGGTTGTCTGGTTTGTTGTTTCGCTACTGTAGGACACAAAAGTCTAGACATCGTGGTGCTGGGGAAAACAACCCCTTTGTATCCACATAAGTAAAGTTCTTTGATGTAGACACATCGTTAAATCACGCCGTTACAATATACATCGCGTCTTATGGAGCCCTATAGGAGTTCCTAGGTGTGCTTCTCTTTGAGATTCAAAAGACGTCTACGATATCTACGCCCCGCTCGATATCACGTTTATACGAGAGAAAATTTCGAAATTTCGTGATTTAGATGTTTTAGATCTCTAAAGGACATGCTCTTCCAGATGTTTTAGACCTCAAAAGGACGTGCTATTCCCCTGCAAAACGTTGTATATTTGTTCTTAATAATAAATTAGCTTAATTGAATTAAGCTAAAATATTAATTATTAATATTTGTTCTTAATAATAAATTAGCTTAATTTGAACAATTTGCATTCTACTAGAGCATTAAAGCAAAAATAACTGCTACAGTGATTTTAAAAAATAAAAGTAAATTTACGGAAGTATAACAAAATGTATAAAAATAACGATATATATATTATTTAAGTAATAATCAAGGACCATCAAGGGTTATCATGCCTCTGAAGAAAAAGAAGAAGAAATACAAAGTAAAATATACAGAATACACAAACAATTCGTCTTCTCGTAGAATAAAAAGTATTCTTACAATGAGTAATATTTTGTATTTTTGGAAATAAACCTTTAAGTCAATACTTTGTATTGTATTTTTTAGGTGGCATACCAATTTTGAATCTCTTTGGTATGTAATTAACCAAGTATACTGGTACAGAACTTACTGTAGAGTCCTACTTCTTGCTTACGTGCATTTATAAGCTCATTTGTACAAGAAATGCACTTATATTGAGTTCCCAAATTGTTGTTAAATAGCATTCAAGACAGGTGACTTTGGAAAAATTTCACAAACTTTGGCTGTTATATTATACTTAGAACCGAGTATTTGTGTGCTTGGGATCCTTATTCTGACTTATGACGTATCATCACCCAGACTCAATTTATTGCATTCGAATGCAATTATTTTTCAAAAAATAAATCTGATAACTTATGCCATAAATGGTAACTAAATTACCAATCACCGAAGTACTCATACAACCCAAAGCCAGAATACATCCAACTCCGTGTTTGTTTGCTGTAAATTCTTGGATGCATCTCTGAGTTTTGGTTTCTCCACACCATTTACTTGCTGACCGAACCCAAAATATTAAATTTACTTTAGTTTGAAAAAAGTAACGCTAGGTAGTTATTACGTGCACAATAGCATTGATAGTGTACTTGGCAAGATATTGGTAACAGAACAATCATTCTTTGTAGTTAGGTCAACAAAGGAGATATCAATACAGATTTTTAAATGTTAAGTTTTAAGTTATACTTTATAACATGATAATACTTTTTATGAGTATTGTAAGTAACTAGTTTGTTCATAGTCACACGCCTTATTGAGTTTCTACATCCTTTTTTTACGCATACATCGTTTTCTATTTCCGTACCCTTGAAAAGTAATGGATGAAAACTCCAATGGATATAATTGGAATACAAAACTAAAATTCTGTTAACAATATTTTAAAGGAACATTCGTGCAGACCTCATCGTCATTTTTTCCATGATTATCTGTTAATTATATCTGCGAGCCGCTCTTCGTGCATCTCACTCCAATATCCCAAGCGAAAACAAGAAACATCCGAGGCAATAAAAATGGCTTGGACTGGGATCCGTCATTAATCCCCCGTAGCTGGATTTCCACTCTGCTACCAACGCACACAATCCCATATGTTGTATTCCGCGTTATCAGGTAGAGCTGGAAGCCAATTGCGGAAACACGGTCTTGCACGATCGTCACGCACTGCTTTAGGAGGCAAATTATTAACACACACACGAGGGAGGTAATGGCAAAGAAATGCAATTACTTTGGAGGTGGGTAGGGGAGGAGGAAAGGCCTCCCGCGATGTGTAATGGAAAAGAGAAGAAATGACAAACGGATGCCTCCGCCATCTCATTACCAGAAGTTTGGTGGTGGCACTCCCGTATCGCACCTTGCACACCGTTATTTTTAATAGATCTCAGACCTGAAGTTTGCCAGCTACGTAGATTTGTAAAACATTTTACATGTCTTTTTTGATAAGTGATGAAACAGTGGTTCAAACACGAACGAATTTCAAATATGTACATGGATCTTGCAACTAAGGGCACCCCCGATGGCAAATGGGCACTGCACTACAATTTTAGCTGAACGATACAAGTGATTCGGTGTCTCTTTTATTTTGCAAATAACGCTACTCTAATAGGCAGTCAGAAATTTGTGGTGGTGGTAGATAATTCTTGCTTGGGAGTTAAACTTTTTAACAAAACAAGAAAAAGCTTTTGGAAAAAAGGTGATATCAGTGCCTATAAATTTTCTTTCCAATTAAATATTTTTTTTGGAAAAAAAAAATAAAAATTAGCTACTTACTTAAAAGGGAAAGTTAATATAAGAGGGAGGAAAATCCTAAGAGCACGTAAAAACCCTATACCAAATTTGAACTTTACAATATTGTAATTACTAAAGCAATACACATTTAAAGGACTTTGATTGGTTTTTTAATGTATCATTTTATTGTTAAATAACACAGATAATTGGAATTAAAATTATATAGCATTTATATTTATTTGCTTTTTATAACATTTTATTATTAAAAATTAAACAAAATTAAACCAATTTGAACTTTACAATATTACCAAATTTGAACTTTACAATATTCTAATTACTAAAGCAATACACATTTAATGGATTTTGGTAGGTTTTTCATTGTATCATTTTATTGTTAAATAACACAGATAATTGGAATTAAAATTATATAGCATTTATATTTATTTGCTTTTTATAACATTTTATTATTAAAAATTAAACAAAATTAAACCAATTTGAACTTTACAATATTACCAAATTTGAACTTTACGATATTGTAATTACTAAAGCAATACACATTTAATGGATTTTGGTAGGTTTTTCATTGTATCATTTTATTGTTAAGTAACACAGATAATTGGAATTAAAATTATATAGCATTTTTATTTATTTGCTTTTTATAACATTTTATTATTAAAAATTAAACAAAATTAAAAGAATTATGTGCGGTATTTTTTTTTATATTTCATTTTTTAATTTATCTAAAGTAAAATTTAAAATTTCAACTTTGGTAAGTTATTAATATTTCTTTTCCGGTTTCTTTTAGCACTGACAGTAGTTCGATCAACGCTTATAGGGCGATTTCAAATAAACACAGTACTTGCTTTATGCTTGTGACGTTGCATGCGTCACGTGATCAGTGGTGAAATACGGAAACGCATGTCGGTCATTGACCCCGCCCGTGGTTGCAGCGTTCATGTACGTATTTGAAATTTGTGAACGGGACTAATGCTGCGGAGATTGTACGCGTGGTTGCATTAAGTGTTTTTAAAATAATTTTCTCCTTACCTTTCTATAAATACGGGCCAATTTATAATTTATTAAAAAACATTTTACAATTTTTGGATTTAGAGCGTTAAACCAAGACATCGTCAGTCTAGTGTATGTATATATATTTATCAGGTCTAAAAAGGGGGGATTTGGAAAAATTAAGCGAGTTGTAAACGATTTAAAAGGGAACTCTTTCGTAACAACAAAACAAATGAAAAAACCCAAGCTCGCGCAATCTTTTAGCATAATTCGGTCAAATGACAATATATTCGTCGGAATTTGATGAGTAAACAAAGCGATAAGTGTTAGTTTACGCGAAGACGTAAAGCTGTCAGCAGCATCTACGCGTGTCTTCGCCACGAAGTAATGAAAATGGCGCAAGTGACGTCTAAAAAGGAAACTATACTTTTAATAAAGAGATGATTTACCAAGAAAGACTTCTTCCGTTCGCCTATTACTTGACAAGACATATATATATATATATATATATGTATATATATATGTATATATATATATATATATATATATATATGTATATATATATATATATATATATATATATATATGTATGTATGTATGTATGTATGTGTGTGTGTGTGTGCGCGCGCGTGTGTATTTTAATAAAGCAGAGTCACTTGCCCGTTAAGCGTTTGTTCATATAACGTGCAATTTATTGACCCCTTTATTATTACAACCCCACATAGACGGTCAATGTTGCTCCCCTGGATAACACAAACATGAAAGCGAGTTTTGTAATTTAGAAGTAGAAACCAAGTAGAATGCCCCTGCGCTTGGTATGCCCTTTCTAGAGGTATCGTATAGGAACTTAGAGCACATGGCGGGACGAAGTTATTTTACGTGACACAGGCGCTATTAACAAACATGGAAGGTCTTTGGTTAGCTAGAGCCACGATTCCACCACCCTCTGGTTAGATCGACACTTATTATGAATAATATTAATAAATATAATAACATCGGAATTTTAATTTTTAACTTTATATATGTCTAATGCATCCTACGAAGTGGTTTGAATGAGCCAGGCTTGATATAAAGCAAAGAGAACAACCCCAATAACTCCTACATCATTATGAATGAAAAGGTTTCGAAATTCGGCGTTTTCCCTCCCTATACACCTGATCTCTTAAGCGGTGATTCGTTAAGTATGCAAACGAACCTTTCATTTTACGTTTTCCATTCACTACTAATCATTGACATGGCACTGAGCATTTTTTCTTTGCTATTCAGCAAAGGCTATTGTCTGGTGTCATTAAAAGGTCTAACGTTGTCCTTGACTCGCATTTTGCGATTTGTGTCTTCATTACTGCAGCTCGCTCGCATAAACAAAAGTCCACTCCATTTTAATAAGTACATTCCCTCGGTATAATAGCAGTGCAGGAAATGTGAAAAATTTCACCAATTTTGCAACTCTAGTTACTATTATAACGAAGCAACAGGATGTTTCATGTTTAAATGAAAAACACAAATGCGTGCGCATTCGTGGGATAAATAGATAGCTTACGTCCATTTCCCTCGTCGTATGTTATTATATCCATCATACGTTTGAAGACTTATTTTACGGAGAGCTGACCACACCTAACGGGGATCCACCCATATTGTAATTATTAGTTCTTTCCCCCCTCTGTCTCGTAGCAGTGTGCGCAATCCAGAACAAAATGGGGCTTTTCGAATATTGTACTTTGGTCTTTTTCACATTGGTTTAAAAAAATAAGTGGTATATTAAATTATATAATAACAGATTTAACTTCTGTAAATTCTTATTACAGTAAAATATATTTGAATAAGTTCGATAAAAACAAGTGAAATCTTTACATTTGCTGTGTGATAGGGATCAAATATTTAAATGTAATCAAGCTTTGTAAATGAAATACAAGATGAAAGACAAATTTGACTTTAAATTTCTTTAAATAGAATTAAGTATAAATAAATAAATAAGTAAATAAATAAATAAAGCTCCAATGAGTAAAGCAAGTCAATGAAATGCATGTATTTATCCCTACTGATTGATAAATATAAAGTTTGAAGTGAATTATGACATATTAAGAAGACGATATTTTCATATCGTATTTGTTAGCAAATTTTCGTATTTATTTGCATTGCTCTAGTGAAGAAATCGGACTGTCTATCTGTTTGCTATCACTCTAGGAAAAGTACAGCACTTATAAAACTTATAAAATGAACTAATAAATTAAAAAAAATGAAAAATCATCAAAAAATGTAAGACTATAAACTTTGAAGAGCTGAAATAAAGAATTTTACATTTGTAAAACATTTTTTTTTTCACACTGGTTTAAAAATTAAGAGTGGTATATAAAATTATATAAGTATAACGGATACAACTTTTGCCAAGTTTTATTACAGTAAAACATGCTTGAATAAGCGAGATACGAGTAAAATTTTTACATTTGATTAATGCTGTATTATAGAAATCAGTTGTGTAAATATAAAGCTTCTAAATAATATACAAAATTAACGACGAAAATGACTTTAAATTTCTTTAATTAGTATTAAGTAAATATAAATAAATAAACAAATAAAGCTCCAATGAGTAAAGCAAGTCTATGAAATGCATGTATTTATCCCTACTCTTTGATAATGACATTTTAAGAAGACGATATTTTCACATCGTATTTATTTGCAAAATTTCGTATTTATTTGCATTGCTCTAGTGAAGAAATCATCGGTCTATATATCTGTTTGCTATCAGTCTAGGAAAAGTACTTACAGCATTAAAATACGAACTAATAAATTTAAAAAAATGAAAAATCATTAAAAAATGTAAGATTATGAACTTTGAAGAGCTAAAATAAAGAATTTTATACTTGTAAAACATTTTTTTCATATTGGTTTGAATATAACAAGTGGCATGTTAAATTATATAAAAATAACAGATACAACTTCTGCCAATTTTTATTACAGTACAATATGCTTGAATAAGCTTGGAAAAAGACGAGTAAAATTTTTACATTTGATTAATGCTGTATGATAGAAATCAACTGTGTAAATATAAAGTTTCTAAATGACATACAGCGAACAACGAACAACGAAAGTGACTTTAAATTTCCTTAATTAGTATTAAGTAAATATAAATAGATAAACAAATAAAGCTCAAATGAGTAAAGTAAGTATATGAAATACATGTATTTACTTCCACTCTTTGATAAATATAAAAGTATGAGGTGAATTACGACATGCTCAGAAGATGTTATTTTTGATATGGTATTAGCTAAGTTTCGCATTCATTTGCTTATTTAGTGAAGGAATCATCAGTCTAAACAATGTTTCTTATCAGTCTAGGGGAAGCACGGCACTGAAATATGAATTGATAAATTAAAAAAAATAAATGAAAAATTATTAAAACATCAAAGATTATAAACTTCGGATAGCTGAAATAAAGGCTTAATAATATGCAGATAATATGCCGATGCTGAAATAATGCTTGTAAAACATTCTCTTCATATGACAAATTAAAAAATAAATGAAAAATTATTAAAACATCACAGATTATAAACTTCGGATAGCTGAAATAAAGGCTTAATAATATGCTGATAATACGCCGATGCTGAAATAATGCTTGTAAAGCATTCTCTTCCTGTCCCGTAAATATAACAAGAATACTTTTTAGTTTCAAATACCGGTTTCAGTCATCACAGATAACAGTATTTTATTTTTTAAAGTAAATAATAATATAATGCTGATAAATATGCTGCTAATAATATGCTAACAATACTATGCTGAAAATATGCCGATGCTGAAATAATGCTTGTAAAACAATCTCTTCCTGTCCCGTAAATATAACAAGAAAAATTTATTAGTTTCAAATACCGGTTTCAGTCATCACAGTTAAAAATATTTAAGTAAATATGAAAATTTCCAAGCACAAACATTCTTCAAAAACTAAAACCGCTCGTTTAAAAATAACAAGTAGCATATTAAATTATAGAAGTACAGTGGATTCCGCTTAATGTGATCAGTTTGGGACACAGCGATTTTGATAACAATAACCGATTGATAACAATAAACGATATGCAAAATGAGATAAATTTACCCCCTCCCTCAAATTCACACGTACTACATTTCAAAATAAAATGAAAAAACTCACCTTATATTTATGTACTGTATATTATCCTTTAAAACATAATAATTGCATACATAATAGAAAAAATTGTAGACAGTCAACAATTGATCATTTTTTTAAGAAGCTCATTGATAAATTGTTAGTAATCATAATCAACCTGTCATAGCGATTTAAAATTTCGATCCTTTGTTTTAATGTTAAATCATTTCGCTTTCTGGCTTCCGTATCGACAAGTTGCATGTAAGCGAGCAAGGCATAAAATGTGCATGCACTCCTTCTCAGTTCCGATAAGAATGTGTTGCATTCTGCTTATCTGTCAACCACTGACCATCAGCAGGGTGTGCGTATTTCTGAAAAATTCTAGGAACGTGTAATTTCCCACTCCTTTGTCCATTCTCCATTTCCCTAGGTTGAAGAGAATTTTTGGAAATTCAAACAACATCGAAAAGAAAAGAATGGGTTCCTTCTGAATAAATTGTGAATATTCCTTAGCCAGTTAAAATGAGGTTCAAAAAGTGATCCCATTAACCGATGTAACGATCCCATAAAGCGATAATTTTAACAAGTAAATAGGCCGAACGATGGCCGAATGGTTAGGGCACTAACCCTAGGATCCGGAGTTCGTGGGTTCGAGTCCCACTGAGGCATGGGTGTTCGTAGCCGTTCGGAATCGGCTTTAAGCAGTAGGTCCCGGTCTCATCAGCCCTCGTGTTGCAAAAAAGCAGACCGTAGTGCTCCCAACCAACCAACCAACCAAGTAAATAGATAGAGAAAATCGGGACCAAGTGATTTCGATAACAATTAGCAATTGATAAAATCAACCGCGATCACTCCACTGTATAATAAATCCAATTTCTGCCAGTTCATATTGCAGTAAAATATGTTTGAATAAGCTGAGAAACATAGAGTAAAATTTTTACATTTGATTAATGCTGTGTGATAGTAATCAAATATTTAAATATAATCAAACTTTCTAAATGAAATACAAGAAGAAAGACAAACATGACTTTAAATTTCTTTAATGAGAATTAAATAAAAATAAATAATTAAATAGAGATCAAATGAGTAAATCAAGTCTATGAAATGTATATATTTACTTTCTCTTTTTGATAAATATAAAAATTTTAAGCGAATTACGACATTTTAAGAAGACGATACTTTCATATCGCATTTATTAGCTAAATTTTGCATTTATTTTCATCACTTTAGTGAAGAAATCACCGGTCTATCTATTTCCTATCAGAGTAGAAAGAACACGGCACCGATATATGAATAGATAAATGTAAATAAATAAGTGAAAAATGCAAGATTATAAACTTTGGATTGCTGAAATAAAGCTTTTTATACTTGTAAAACATTCTCTTTCTGTCCCGTGAAAATATTAGGAATACGTTGTAGATTGAAATACCTGTTTTAGTCAATACAGCTACTATAACGATTTTATATTTTGAGGCTATATAAAAAATTCTACGCACAAACTTTCTTTAAAGACTAAAACCGTTGGTTTTACATTAGTTAAGTAGTACATTAGTACATTAGTTAAGTTGAATTTAGTTAAGTGGACAGGTTTTGACGACATTTAGATATGATCTCTACAATGACGTTTAGTGAAGGGACAGCGAAAGCTAGAATCGACTGCTTGGTTTGCTGCTTCAGATGTAAGGCCCTCATAATGGAAGAGTGTATTTAATTTGTGGGTCATCACCTCGTAGCGTTAAAGTTTGGTTTGATTTGGTTTGGAGAGCTACGGTCTACTGTTTTGCACACGAGGGCTAACGTAGCGTTAAAGAAACGGCAAGTTGAATTTAGTTAAGTGGACGGGTTTCGACGACATTTAGATATGATCTTTACAAAGACGTCTAGGGATGGAATATTCAATTTGTAATATTTCTTGACATGGTTTAAAAGTATATTGTTAAATAACTGATGTAAATTCATAAGAAAAAGGAAAAGAAGTACACAAAGTAATAATATTAAATATCATAATAAAACAAATTCATCTTTTCATTAAAAAAAGAAATTTCATTTACCTTTCAGATATATATGCTGAAACCGTACTCAGCTTATAATTTAATATTGCGGAATAACTATAAAACTTTTTTCAAAAATATAAAAACAATTTTATTATAAAAATAAATGACTGAAATTATACATAAACTGTGAAAAAATAATAGTATTAGAAACATAACAAAAAATGAACTAGGATTTAGAAACTGAAATTTAGCAGTCTAGGAGAACTTTTGTGTTATCAACTATTTTCAGGTGTTATAATATTTCAGAAATTTGTCAATTTCCATCATACGCTTAGTAAACTAAAATTCAAATTAAAACAGGAGATTAAAAATAATAGGATTTTTCTAAAATGGTATCCGAATTTACAACAGGAAAGAATATCAGGACTTTCTAGGAGAAATTAACTAAGTTGAGATTTAGATGGAATGGCATATCACTTGTTAAGGCTGTGAAGATTCCCCTTTGTTCAGAGCACGCGCCAAATCAGCTGATCGGATATCCCACATGTTGACCAGTTTACAATAGCGTGGTGTCGCAGAGTCTGGGATATTGACAGTTTGATTGAATAGGCATTATGCTGTTGATCGGTAACATTATTGAATCCTCGGGTATTCCGGAATCGGGACAGCTAGCGAATGAGAATTCAACTAAAAAAACTAGTTGTAACCTTAGCTGGAGTTCTCAGGTAACTGGGATCATAACTGACCAAAAAACGGTTGGCGGGACTGTAACTGATCCCCAGGTATAAAAAGCCTAGAATTTTGCGACTCGGGGCTTTACGACACTTTTTTTTTTACGGAGGTGCTTTGACCTCGTGGAACCTTTCGTGTCTTTTGACCGGAGCCAGCTTTTTAGTGATTGCATTCGGAAGACTCGTAAAGTCCGCTGATATAAGGAACGGCAGGGTCTCGGATACCGAACGAGGGATAGATTGAGTTGCATTGCACCCTGGAAGAGCCTCTCCATTTGGGAGAGTATTTAATCTTTTAATTTCCCGACTGTGATCGTCGTGGCAATTCAGTGCCAGCCGAAAATCCTCTACATTTCTACTTATTTTGGGGAGAATTAGAATCCCGTTGTATATATAATAGTATTTTCTCCAGAAAGAATAAAAGTAATTTCGAACTTTATCGTGACTGTGATCCTTCCTCACGCTACCTCTTCACTGGAGAACATTGAAGTCATCACATTGCTAATGAATTTCTCACATGAGTTTCTCAATGTAAATATTGAAACAACTTTAACGAAAACGCCTTTACATATGACTCTTAAACACCATTATCTTCTAACGTATAATTTCAGCGTTTCTCTTTTCTACTGCTATCAATTCACATTTTTTTTCAACAAGAATTAATTTTACGCCTCTGTGGTTTATCATCTCTGGAGTTCCTGTTCACTCGCTAATTTTTTTAGGCCCAAACTTTATGTTGTGTAAACTTTATGTGTAACTGTAGTTCACGCCTGAGATTGCCTAATGTAGCCTAAAGGCCCATCTAAACGTATTTCAGTCAAGTCGACGGGAGATTAATTTGTTTTTGTTTGCATTTTCGGAATTCTCACCTGCGGGAGATAAGCAGTAAAAGTTTTCAAGAGATTAGTATTTATTAAATACAGATAATATACGTTCTGTGTATTTGCAGCTATTTGTATATCAAAACGTTTAGCCAATTTACTCTTAGCGCATTTTTGCTAAGCTTGCCGAAAAAATGTATCTCCAACTTGCTATGGATTAATTTTTTGCAGTCATTAGCTAAGAAAAATATCTTTAATCCTTTTACTATTGGAGTGAAGGTGGCTAAGCTCACAACTTTACTTTTTTTTTGTGGAAAAGCAGGTCAGTCCATCCATTCTATGATTTCTAGTGAAGTTTGAGATATCGTCCCTTTCAATAATTGAATATGTAGGAAAATTTGTGATATGTAGTTAGAGTGAAAAGATACTTTGCGTGCAGCATACAGTGTCAGTTTTTGACGGTCCTGGAAGCTGAAAATATGTTCTCTCCTAATTACCGATGTTGTGGAATTCGGCCGTGGAATTTACTTAAGGAAAAGACTATCTTGGCCCATGGTGTGATGTTGGAGTTTTTTATGACTCATGCGATGCCTTATGTGAAGACCCCCCTTTGTCCAGAACTAACACCCGGGATCAGCTGATTTGAAGCCTCCTGTTCCTACCTGCTACAATAGAACGGCGACAGACTGTCAGGGATGGTGACAGTTCAGTTGAATAGGTGTTACTCCTTGATCGGTTGCTGGTAATGACCCCCGGAGGATTGCCTGGAGAAGCCTCAATCGGGACAGCCAACGAATGAGAATTCAGTTAAAAAACTAGCTGTAACCTTAGCTGGAGTTCTCAGGTAACTGGAATCGTAACTGACCAAAAAACGGTTGGCGGGACCGTAACTGACCCCCAGGTATAAAAAGCCTAGAATTTTTCGACTCGAGGCTTTTCGAGATTTTTTACGGCGGTGCTTTGCCCTCGTGGAGGCTTCCGTGATTTTTGACCGGAGACAGCTTTTTAGTGATTGCGTCCGGGAGACTCGTAAAGTCCGCTCACATAAGGAACGGCAGGGTCCCGGATACCGAACGTGGGATAGATTGGGTTTGCATTGCACCTTGGAAGAGCCTCTCCATTTTAAGAGATTATTTAATCTTATTTTTTCTGACTGTGCTCGTCGTGGAAATGTTATGAAAGAACTACTCTCTTATTTTTCGACTTGTTTTAAGAGATTAGAATCCCTGTATATATAACTAGTATCTACTCCAGAAAATAAAAGGTTTTTTTCAATTCTATCGTGACTGTGATCCTTCATCACGCTACTTCTCAAGAACATCGAAGTCGTCACACTTATTTCAGGGGGTTGGGGGCATTCTTTTAAACAAGCAGGCTCACTCCGTGTGATAATACGCAGGCCGTGAACCGCATATTACTTATTTTTTTTATAGTACTTATGATCTGTCACAGCTAACGGGAACAGCGGACGCCCTTCACGCATGCCGTATAATTCAGAGCAGCGGTTGATATTCTATTAACCCCTCCCGGTAGGATTTAATAATGAAAAACTGTGCATGAAATAACCATTTAATTTTTATTTAAAAAACTTGTTTCATTTTACAATTCTTACATATTCTTAATTAAAATCCACTTTTTACATAGTGTTAAATAATATCAGAAACAGTAAAATTAAGAAAATATCAAAGCAAAACATTAATAAGGTATACAGATAATAGTCTTCAAGCTAGTGGTACTTTTCAAAACAAAGTGCAAAGGAATTCTTAACTGTTTACACCGCCAAGTAGTCTCACTTTTAATTTGATTCTTGTAACACACACGGCATTTCTAAGTAGGTTTTCTTTCATTCTGACTCATTAATTTGGCAATGACTTGTACCAAGTAAACAATATGCAATAGTGACTTAAGTGTTGCCAAATTCAGTACACTAGAAATTTTAAACTAAATTAATTATCATATTTAACAGTAACTTTAATCGCATGACGAGTGTAGCTCGTCATTGTGCGGTATGGAATTAAAAACTAATGACGAGCTAGACTCATCATTTTACCGGAAGGGGTTAAGTGGAAATTACCTGTGCAAAGGCAAATACATTATACAATATTTTTTAAACAAATGTAACAAAAACACTACACTAACATATTATCCCTTTTATAATAAAAACTTTCCCAAGAATTCCTTTTAATGAATATTATCACACTAGCATATAACCCGTCATATGACGCTATCAGTAAAATTTTTCATTTTCTAGAATTGTAAAGTACATTATGAAGCAGGTAAAAAAAATGGTTTGTTCTTTGGCTGAAAATTATCAGGTACACACTCAATAATTTGTTTATATTTACTGACCGCATGTTAGTTGCCAACTTATTTTTCTTGTCATGTGACGTGATAGGATGGACAGCAGGGGGTTTAATACTGACATAAATTATTTGGCGGTATATATGAATGATGTCCAAAATTGAGAGAATTGATCGCAAACCGTGGGGTTATGTATAAAAAACAAACGAACAAACTTCTTAATTTTCAAAGATTAATAACTTGAACACTAGATATTTATTAGTCCATGAAATAGACTTCTAGACTTTTATGTAAAGAATTTGTTGTTAATACCGATGATAAAATTTTCATTGCAACAAAAAATAATCGATGATTAAATTTAAAATGATCACATACGTACCTAATCTATTATTTAAGATAAATATAAAAGAAAATTATTGACGTCATATCTAAGTTCAGTGATAAAACGTACGAAAATAATGCAGACGATATTTAAATAATTTAAAATAAGAAATGATTAAATGAGATGGTTAAAGGAATGACGTCATAATGCTAGAAAAAAATGTTACTTTTACCTATTTACTATGTGATAAATTGATAGATATAATCTCCTGATCTTAACTGGGGATAATAGAGGATGAATTAATGGCATGAAACTCTCGAAAAGGGGAGGGAGGTGTAGATTTCGAAAGTTTTCGAACTCGTTTTAAATTTTGCTAACCCTAACTCATCGAAAATCCAATATGGATGCCGCTATCCATTCCAGGTACAACCACTTCATAAATTCAAAGACAGATAACTTAGGCTATTATTATATAGGGGATGTTTTATTGCCGGAAAACCGTCAGAAGTACAGTCGAACTTCGATAAGTCGACTTCCTATAAGTCGAATAATCCTCTACCTCGAACTTTTAATCAAGTCCCAAGTCATTTCCATACTTTTCTTTAAAAAACTGTCTCGATAACTCGGAGAGAACATCTTCTAAGTCGAAGTTTTTGTGATAGATTTCCCCGGTAAAAAACACAATTCTGTTCAAAACTTCGAATGTCAGTCCACTCGTGACCTTCGAGGACCTTCGAAGGTCACTAGCAAACACAGGACGCTATTCACATCTTACAACAATACCTGGAGACCACCGAAGGTACAGACAACACCCTATTTAACTGTGTTCAAAAATTAGATGACTTTGTGAATGCCAACAGCCTTAAAAATAACTGCTTTTTTCAAATGAGTTTTACATGGTATGTATACTAATTAATATGTAATGAGGCCAAATTTCTTGAGTTTTAAACTTTTTGAACCCATTTTTCTCTTGTTGTTTACATAGGCTATTAAAAATTCAAATGCGTACAACTATAGTATTATGGCACATATAAAACCATTTAAACCATGTCGACCCATCCTAAGTGCCAATTGAGAGGAATGGTAGGTAAATTCGATAACTCGAACTTCGGATAAGTCGAATATTTTTGGGGATCCCCTGAGACTTCGTGTTAGCGAAGTTCGACTGTATTAGGCTACCGCTCTTTGATTGGGCAGCTCCAAGCAGCAAGGCGATATGATATTGCTGCCTTATTATATCGGTTTTTTAAAGATATTTTGATTTAGGTTTCATTAGATAACTGCAAATACATGCTCGACCTATCAGAAATATCATTGTGACCATAAATATTATAATCATCTTGAAATTAGGAAATTATAATTATCTGTCTCAATTCACATTACGGAGAGGCCTCATTTAACTTCATTAAACAGGAAAACACCGTTAAAAACACAGATGGAAATGGTATGGAATGCACCTGTCTTTAAATAGTGGTTGATAGTCAAAAAGGAACACAAGCACGCATGCATAAATATTACCGTTTAGCTAGTAGAATAAGGAGTGAATCTTATTTCTGAATGACCGCTTCCCACTTATTAAAACAAGTCAGTTCCGGTTAAGGATCATTATTATTACAGTTTTATGAGCCCAAAAAACACATATCAATAACCCATTTGCGTGTTTGGGTGGCATTACCGGAAAAAGAACATTGATCCACGGGCGCGTTTATATACCTTAATGTGCCTTATTTCGGGGTATTTAACGATTTATCCCGTATTATTCCCAGACTAAGGTGGGAGTTTCATGAATGGATATTTCAGAAGGATGACATTTTTTTTTACACTCTTGCGCTCCATTGAGCTGAATAAAAAATATCAACAGTATCAACAAACAATATAAGTCTACTGATAAACAAAATCTATCATACAAGGAACACACGAATATAAATATATAATCATTGAAAACATTCTTCATCGATTACACGGGAGATAAACCTCCAGTATTGTTTGTCCGGGCTTGCTGTGCAAGAAGAACTTTTAGTCTAAATGCAGTTGTGAAGTCATTAAAGTAAACGAGTAAGAAATTGTGGAACTTCATTTTTATTGAGGATCATACCGCACCAATCTTACGAATTGTCTGTACGGTGCAACAGATCTGCATAAAATACTCCAATAATATACATTAATAATATTGATTATTACTGCTATAATTATTTATGTTATATATATATATAATATACATACATATACACACACACATACATACATAAATACACATATATATATATACTTCAATTGTTCTTGATGTCGGAACCAGAGCAATCGAACCAAGCGATATTGTTCCCATGAGATTTACGATGGTTCAGCAATTTTATGACGGCGAGAAAAAACTTTGATCATTTAAGTTTGCTCGATAACCACATAGGCAGCAATTTAGTTACTGCAGAAGTGATATCATTTTTTTGAGACAGATGAAAAATGTGGCCAGTATATAGAAAATTAGCATGCAATCCAGTATAAGTTTTGAGAGATGGATAAAATGAATTTAACTCGGAGAACATTTCTTTATCTGACATACTATGGCAGGGAAATTAGCTATTAAATAATTAGAGGGGAAAAAGGAGAATTATGGATATCTATTTAGTGATAATAAGTTTAGTTGTCCTATTGTTAATTTAGGAATAATAATGTATTATTTTTAATCTTCACAACGATATATACGCTGAAGAGCCATTACATTATGATCAAACTCCATTTATATAAATGGACTAGCACATGAGCAAAACCACTGTTCTTGCACACCTGATGTTAGAGTATATAAAGCGTCTATGCTTTTTATTTCTAAACATAGTTCGATTAATAACATAAAGGAAAAAGCAGTTGATTTATCGGATTTCGATAAAGGCTCGGACACTGTGGACATCAATATTAGAAACGGCGCATTCAGTGGGCTGTTCACGTGCAGCTGTTGTGAGAACATATCGAAAGTGGTGTTTGGATGGTAAAACGGTAAGTCGCCGAACAGCGGTGTGTCATCCAAGACGCATTGATTCGAGAGGAGAGGGGAGATTGCTAAGCATTGTTTGCAGTGACCGAAGAGCTGCGACAGCCAAAATTACCACCAGCTACAACAGTGGCGATCCAGACAGTGTTTCTCAACACAATGTGCAGCGGACATTGCTGTGCATGAGCCTACGCAGCCGGAAGCCGAAGCATGTCCCTGTACGCACAGCACGTCATCGTCAGCTGCAATTTGCCAAGAGACATCGGAATTGGACATTAGAAGAATGGAAGTAAGTTGCATCGTCCGAAAAGTCACGTTTTCTGGTCCATCACATCAACAGGCGTGTGCGAATACGCCGGTTTTCAAGGGAAACCCTGGCTCCCAAATGCACAGTTGGATTGAGACAAGCCGGTGGCGGGGGTATTATGGTGTGGGCAATGTTTTCATGGTGCACATTAGGACCCCATAATTCCCATAGAACAATCCCTATGTGTGCTAAGTGAACATCGTTGTAGACCAGGTTCACCCGTTCATGGCAGCAGCATATCCGGCGGGGGAGGGTGTGTAACAACAGAATAATGAACCGTGTCATTAGGGTCGAATCGTCATGGAATGGTTTGAGGAACATTCCAGTGATTTTTTACAAATGTCTCGGCCTCAAAATTCACCTGACATTAATCCAATAAAGCATTTGTGGTCCCCCCCCCAAATTTGTGCCACACTATTCCCCCACCCCTCCGTAATCTGCGGGAATTGCAGGACCAGTTGGTGAGCGCTTTGTACCAGTTACCTCAGACTACCAATCAGCACTTTGTGGAGTCAATGCCACGCCGGGTACTCTCGGTTTTGAGGGCTAAAAGTGGTCTTACATATTATTAATAAGGTGGTCATAATGTATTGGTTGTTCGGTGTATATATATAAGCACATACAAAGGTGCTTGCTGGAATAAATCGTATTAGTAATAGAGTTTGCGAGGTTTATAAGGTTACCAGACCAGATTTAGCATATGTCGAAAATATATGGAGCCATTATTAAAACAAAAGATAGTTCGGGCGAGTTTTTTAAAATTTTTATTTATTTTTTTTTTAAATTTACGTGGCTGTATTATGTATATTATGCCCTCTGTTTATACTGCTAATATAGTGCACGAGTTAGGCCAATTTTTTTTCTAAACATTCAATTTCGATGTATTAATCATTTGATTAGCCCAGTGGCGTTGGGGAAGCATTTCGCGTTCCCACAACACAGGTCCGAGGTTCGATCCCCAGGCCGGGCAAGGTTGACTCAGCCTTTTATCCCTTCAGTGGGTAGATGAACTGAGGACCAAGCATGCTTGAGAACTAAACACTGGGGGTTCCGCGTAAGATTGACCACCTAACCGGAACATATGCTTCGCACCCCAGGACTCTTGGTCTCGGAAACGGAGTTGGCACCATAAGCCCTGGTTCCCTAGGGGCTGTTGAGCCGAGGAGTTTAGTTTAATCATTTTATTACGAATTATTCTGTTTTATATTCATTTATTACAATTACATATTCCCCACGTTCTTTGTACTCGATGACTTCGGCTAGGGCGGGAAATTCAACTTTCTTTCCCATTTTCTACCCAAATGTCCAAAGTAGGTCACAAACAAGACACATTTAATATTTGGGCTTCCTTCTCTTTGACAAACGGTTTTGCAGCCGGAGGATGTTTTGATTCTACGCATGGGGTGCGTTACAATGGCATTTAAGGCCTTTTTTCAGTGATTTTAAATTTTTACTGGACATATATTCCATCAGTAATTACAGGATTAAGTTATTTATTAAAGCAATCTACTTTAATGCTATTTACTAATAATATAAACATATTTAAAATATTCAATTCGTTCATGTTTTATGCGAACCCGCAAAAAAATTGTTGGCAAAAAAGTAGTCCAGTTTTTAATGCGTTAATATAAGATTAAGCGGATTATTATTATTTTGCATAAAGTTTATGATTAAATTTATAGTACAGTTCATTAAAATAGTAATTTTATGCATGCATTGCCAGTAATTTTTCCATAATAAGATATAAAGTTTCATATACAAACACTAAAATAAAAACCATAAAAAGTTGATGAGATGTAAACTCCCGTATAGTTGATTAAAAAATAGCCTTCTGGGAAAAACAACCAGCTCCTAGGGGTAATATAGATAAAGGCAATCCAGTCTTTAATGTGTTAATCATATCCGAAAATTAAACTTTTTTTTAAAAAAAAATAATACTTAACAGAAGTTGTGACCTACTAAAACTGTTTGTTACTAAAATATTTCCACCACTTTTATATTTTTAAATATGAAACAATTACTCAACTAAAAGCTTTACGCGTGTAATTTTCTCCCCAGCCGATTCTGTTTTCAAACGGGTATGCACAAGTTATGAGGTTATATTTAGATCCGAAACTTTTATCATAAATAAAAGTATTATAATCATTTAATTAAAAGATTGTTTATGTTGGTCTAAATCACCTCATAACACGTGCACACCTGTTTGAAGACATCATCCGCTGGGGAGAAAATTACGTGTGTAACGCTTTAAAGGCTAAAATTAATGAAGTTTTACCCAAAAAATATCAGCAGCATTTACTTAATAATTGCAAGCCTTACCAGCTATGTGGCTTGACGTGAATTAAGTTTGAAGTACATATTAATATCAATGCTTGAAATATGAACATGAACAAAAGTTATCTGATAAAATTTTGCCTGTCAAATAATTTAGTTATGATGAAATAACATCTAACTCTATGGTTTACATTTATTCCCAATTTTTATTAACGTTAATCATTTGCCCAGTGAAGGACACATTTAGACAAAAAATACTTTAAAAGGATCTTAATATTTAAGTTATTTTTGTTCCTAAGAAGTTGCGACATAGCGAAATGTGTTCCCTTTATGGAATTTCCGAATCCGTGGATACCGTTCTTGATCCTAAACACCCGGTTTCTAGGAGCTGACGTTACGTACAGACAGAAAGACGCAAGCACATTTTAACAGTGTTTAGAATATTAAGCAAAATTTACTATTATAAAAGTATATAGGTTTAGGAAACTACATAATTTATTTAAGGAAACAAATAGCATATAAAGAAATATTTAAACACTTCAGGGAATATAGGACACAAAATAATCGAAACACAAAATCACATTTCCACTATCTTAGTTAAATACTGTTACAAAGTTTTAAAAAGCAATAAGAATGCAAACCACATGTTTTTACGATAATTACTTTTTATATGTTTATACAGACTGGGCATGCTACAGTTTCTAACAGGTGTTAAAAGTTCGTTAATATCCGAACAATTTTTTCCCCGTCAGAATAGTTTTTAGAACTGGCAGATTTAAATTTATTTGGATAGCTACGGTCTACTTTTTTGCAACGAAGGCTAATGAGATCAGGACCTACTGCTTAAAGCCTATTCCGAACGGCTATGAACATACATGCTACAGTGGGTTCGAATTCATGAACTCCGATACTGAAGATCAGCACCCTAACCATTCGGTCATCGTCCGGCTCACATTTCTAAATTTATTTTCTGCGAATTACATTTGGGATACTTAAGGACAATGATGGTTTGGTTTGGTTTGGAGTGCTACGGTCTACTTTTTACAACACGAGGGCGAATGAGACCGGGACCTACAGCTTAAAGCCGATTCCGAACGGCTACGAACATCCATGCCACTGTGGGATTCGAACCCACGAACTTCGGTTCCGAAGGCCAGCACCCTAACCAATCGGCCATCGTTCGGCCTTAAGGACAATGAAATTTTTTTTTTTTAAATATTATTCCAGAGGAGTTTGTTTTGAAGCACTACGGTCTACTGTTTTGCTAGACGCGGGCAAACGAGACCGGGACCTACTGCTTAAAAACGACTCCGAACATTCATAACATGACGGGACTCGAACCCGAGAACTACAGAGACGAAGAGCAGCTCACTACTCATTCGGCTATCGTTCAGCCTATCCTAGAAGGATTAATAAACATGAGATAACAGAGGATTAAAAAATCAAATAATGCGATTTTTGAAACCAATTAAAAATTTTGCGAGCAATCGTTTAACAAACTATAAAAACTAATTTAAATTGTTTGTTCGCTTAAAAATGAAAACAAGATTAAAAAGAATTTTAGGTTTGGGAGTTTTAATACAATTTATATATTTCTAAATTTATAAGTTCGTAGTTTTTTTTTTTAATAAAAATTCCGAAATTTTCAAATACAATTCTTATGCAAAGTAATCTATAAATTAGGACTAAGCGAATAAAAAACTTAACCACATTATATTAATATATTGAAAATAATGAAATTAAACATTAAAAAAAAATTAGAAAAATTAAAAAAATATAAAATAAAACAAAAATAAAAAAAAAAATAATTTAAAAAAAAATCACGAATAATATAAAAAAAAACACAAAAAAAATAAAACAGCAAACCGTTCAAAAAAAAAATAGAATTTATAAAACAAAATAAAAAAAAAACAAAAAAAATGAACAAAAAAAACCACAAATATCATAAAAAACAAAAAAAAAAAAAAACTATTAAAATAAAATATTAAATAAAAAAAAACACAAAAAAACAGAAATTATAATAAAAAAAAAACATTTAATAAAATAAAAATAAAAAAAAAAAAATCTATAAATAATAATTAAAAAAAAAAAAAAAATAATAAGCACACCATTAGCCCATGTGCAAAATAGCAAACCGTAAAAAGCAAAAAAAAAAAAAAAAAAACCAAAAAAATATACTTCCTGTGGATATAATATAAAAAAAAAAAAAAAAAAAAAAATTAGAAAAAAAAACTAAAAAAAAATATAAATATAAAAAAAATAATGAATTACTAAAATTAAATAAAAAAAAATAATAAAAACATTTATAATAAATAAAAATAAAAAAAAAAAATTAAAAAAAAAAAAAAAAATAAAAAATATACCACCAATACTAAATAATAATCGGCCAAGCAGTTTCATAGCAAAATAGTCAAAAACCTATAAAGATATTTATAAAATTTGTGGATATATATATAAGAAAAATTTTTCCTAAAATGAAGACAAAATAAATTTGTGTCTAGAATCTATAAATTAAAACTAGGCAAAAAAAAATGTATAAGTATATTGATCAAAATTCAATGAATTACTAACATTTTATTGTTATTAATATTATTAATATAAAAAAAGATAAATCTATAAAAATAATTAAAAAAATTACTATATTTCCTATATAGATAGCCGAACGCTGGCCGATTGGTTCGGTACCGGAGTTCGTGGGTTCGAATCCCACTAGGGTATGGATGTTCGTAGCCGTTCGGAATCGGCTTTACGCAGTTGATCCCGGTCTCATTAGCCCTAGTGTGCAAAACAGCAGACCGTAGCGCTCCAAACCAAACCTATAATAGATGTGGTTTTTTTTATTTATAAATCTCACAAATTCCCCCTCGTTCGGCAACACCTGCTGTGGATAAATTTACATATGAGAAAAAGATCTTTCATAAAACGAACACAAATAAATTTAGAATTTGTGTCTAGAATCTATAAATTAAAACTAGGCAAAAAAAAAAATTTTTTTTTGTGTGTCATATTATATGTATATTGAAATTAATATTAAAAATAATGAATTACTAACATTTTATTGTTATTAATCAGAAATTATTAATAGAAAAGTTTGACATTTATAATTATCGCTATATCTATAAAAATAATTTAAAAATTAATCCCATAATACTATAGTTCCTATAACAGATAGCCGAACGCTGGCCGATTGGTTATGGCGCTGATCGTCGGTACAGGAGTTCGTGGGTTCGAATCCCACTAGGGTATGGATGTTCGTAGCCGTTCGAAATCGGCTTTAAGTAGTTGGTCCCGGTCTTATTAGCCCTCATGTGCGAAACAGCAAACCGTAGCGCTCAAAACCAAACCTATAATAGATGTGGTTTTTTTTTTATTTATAAATCTTACAAGTTCTCCCTCGTCCGGCCACTTCTGCTGTGGATATATATACATATGAGAAACAGATTTTTCCTAAAATGAACACAAATAAACTTAGAATTTGTGTCTAGAATCTATAAATTAAAACTAGGCAAAAAAATTTTTTTTGGGTGTGTCACATATGTATATTGATATTAATATTCAAAATAATGAATTACTAACATTTTATTGTTATTAATCAGAAATTATTAATAGAAAAGTTTGACATTTATAATTATCGCTATATCTATAAAAATAATTTAAAAATTAATCACATAATACTATAGTTCCTATAACAGATAGCCGAACGCTGGCCGATTGGTTCGGTACCGGAGTTTGTGGGTTCCAATACCACTAGGGTATGGATGTTCGTAGCCGTTCGGAATCGGCTTTACGCAGTTGATCCCGGTCTCATTAGCCCTAGTGTGCAAAACAGCAGACCGTAGCGCTCCAAACCAAACCTATAATAGATGTGGTTTTTTTTATTTATAAATCTCACAAATTCCCCCTCGTTCGGCAACACCTGCTGTGGATAAATTTACATATGAGAAAAAGATCTTTCATAAAATGAACACAAATAAACTTAGAATTTGTGTCTAGAATCTATAAATTAAAACTAGGCAAAAAAAAAAATTTTTTTTTGTGTGTCATATTATATGTATATTGATATTAATATTCAAAATAATGAATTACTAACATTTTATTGTTATTAATCAGAAATTATTAATAGAAAAGTTTGACATTTATAGTTGTCGATAAATCTATAAAAATAATTAAAAAAAATTAATCACATAATACTATATTTCCTATAATAGATAGCCGAACGCTGGCCGATTGGTTCGGTACCGGAGTTTGTGGGTTCAAATCCCACTAGGGTATGGATGTTCGTAGCCGTTCGGAATCGGCTTTACGCAGTTGATCCCGGTCTCATTAGCCCTAGTGTGCAAAACAGCAGACCGTAGCGCTCCAAACGAAACCTATAATAGATGTGGGTTTTTTTTATTTATAAATCTCACAAATTCCCCATCGTTCGGCCAGTCCTGTTGTGGAGAAATATACATATGAGAAAAAGATTTTTCATAAAATGAACACAAATAAATTTAGAATTTGTGTCTAGAATCTATAAATTAAAACTAGGCAAAAAAAAAATTTTTTTTGTGTGTCATATTATATGTATATTGATATTAATATTCAAAATAATGAATTACTAACATTTTATTGTTATTAATCATAAATTATTAATAGAAAAGTTTGACATTTATAATTATCGATAAATCTATAAAAATAATAAAAAAAATTAATCATATAAAACTATATTTCCTATAATAGATGTGACCTTTTTTTTTAAAATTTATAAATCTCACAATTTTTTTCTCGTTCGCCCACTGCTTCTGTGGATGAATTCTGTGGATAACAAATAGTTTTAATAAACTTGTGTGGATAAACTTTAAATTTGTGTTTTGGGCCAACTTAAAAAAAGTTGTTGAATAAATTTAATAATGCACGTTCTCGATGAAGAGAGCAAGCAGTAATATCAGTTAGTAATGTTTATTTTTATATGGCATACGAAATGAATTGATAATAGTCAAAATTTATAAATTCAAAGGATCGTAAAGAGTTCAGTTTTGAATTCAAGATTAAATATATTTATCAGACCAGATTTGTCACCTAATGTCATTCTTTGATATTTTACTCTACAAAAATATTTCTTATCTTTTAAACAAAAGCATGAAACAGAAAGGATAAATAAAATAAATGATATACGAATGAATACTTTCTTTAGAACTAGCAGACATATAAATTCAATAAATGCAAAATTATGTTAACTATAGAATTACGCAACAATTTTTACTAAACTAAATTTAACTGCGTAGGAGGGCTAACTATTACAAAACAATGTAACATCAGTAATTTAATTTTGAATTTCGTTTAAGTAAATAAATATAAATATGCTAAGTAGATATTCATCTATTTAATTCGATTAATATTTAATTGTTTTCTTAAAATATAGAAATGCCAAAAAGTACATATCTGACAGGCTACAATGTAAACTAATTCATGTGGTATTTACTTTACTTGTTTTCGGAAAGATGCGTAAGACTTGAGAATTTATTATTATTTGACGAGTTTCCTATATTTTATGTCAATCCAAAAATTTAAAAAGTAGTCTAGAATCTAAAAAGTAATTATTTAATATTTAATAATTTTTAAAAAAATTAAAATTGCGTAAAAAGGAAAGAAAGTAATCCATTCTTATCTAAAAATCTATTTGCTATGTAAACTTTTAAACTAGCAAAAAATCATAAAATAATGAAGTAATAATTCACAAAATGTTCGGAGATGGTAAATAATAAAATCAATTAAAACGTATGTCTCCAAAATTGCAACAAGTATATTGAAATATAATATATATAAATTTTATCTGAATCTTATTTCATATATATTATTGGTTAGAAGTGTTAAAAAACTTTATGAAAAGAATATATATATATATATATATATATATATATTATATATATATATATATATATATATATATATATATATATATATATATATATATATATATATATATATATACATATACATTATATATATATATATATATATTATATGTATATATATATATATATATATATATATTATATATGTATATATATATATATATATATATATATATATATATATATATATATATATATATATATATATATATATATATATATATATATATATATATATATATATATATATATATATAATATATCAGAGCAAAAAGCAGTGCACGTAAATCGTCAACATTCAAAACATTACATAAACATAAAATAATTGAGTAAAATATCGAAAACTGTCGTATTTCCCAAATAATGTAAGCAAACGACGTGATTGAATAGTAAATTTATAAGGGTTATATCAATAATAATTAAAGCAAAGAATTGTATACATACTTTCTATGCGGTATATTTTCCAAATCAATGAAGAATAAAACACCTGCAATTGTGGAACAATGCAAAACACCTTTTTATCACTTTAATGCTCTTACTGGGAACTGAAGAAGTCAACTTGAGCTGACGATCAGAACTCTTGTTGCTTAGCAACGACTGCAACGCCGCAAAAAATGTTACGTACAAAATATCACACTTTAATAAATTTTCGCACCTAACAAAACACTTTTCACTGTGCAGCACTGATACTTCACATTTTTCTGTTTTTCAATCGCATATCAAGGGTTAAAAAAATTATTGTAATTGTGAGGTCCAGCCATGTTTTGGTTTTGGATAGAATCCAAAGAATCCGCTGAGGCAATTTTCAGTCTGGATTTACGGATAGCGAAAGTAGGACATGACGTATTCAGACGAACAGCAAACGTCACATCCGCTTTTACAGAAAAGATCACGGGCTACTCAGAAGTGTTTTCCAGATATGTGGGACTGGGTCTTGCAGTTACAGAATTATAGGCATAAAATAATTTCTTCAGTGAATTTGGGTTAACTTCGAAATAAGTACGCAGAAAGATTAAATATTTTATTTCATATTAGATTAAACATTTTCGATAAGCTAAATATAGTCCGATGAGCAATTATCATGCACTAAAAATTATCATATCTTAAAAAATAAATAATTTTAAAATTAATTTTAGAAAATAGGAGAAAATCTCCTTATTAAATGAAACAGAGTTACGTTTCTCTAAAAAGAATTTGAAAATATGAAATCAGTGTTTTCACTTAAGCTGTAATTATTAGTTACATATTTGTTTTAGCAAAAAAAGACGTGAACAGAAAATTAAGAACTGTGTACAATTCGAGTTTTTTAAAGTCCCAGAAGATGAAATCATAAATCACAAAAGTAATTAATCTGAATAAATAACTTTGATATTTTTTATGCAAGAACCATTAAGCAAAAAATCATTTTTAATTAGGTTTTGGTAAAAGAAATGAAAATAATTGAGAATAATCCACAAAAAAAATCTAATTAACAGCACTATTAAAAACAAATTTAAAAATATTTATCTTGTATTTTTATTTTTTAAACTAAATCTCTACTCCTTTAAAAAAAATGGCTACCAATTATGGTCAATTATGAGAGAGGAAAGGATTAAGTATTTCACTTCTTTTAGTCTTCTCTGCTCACCATTAAGAAGCAAGAAAGTTATTTTATTTCACGTAAAATAAAAACATATTTTTTACATAATTGGCCTCAATATTTTAATAGAATATTCTTTCTATTTACCCGAATTACAGAACCAAAAAAAAAAACGAGGTTATTTTTTAGTAAAAGCTACTTATCTTACGGTGAAAGTAACTATTCTAACACAAACAAACGACATACTTATTATTATTTTTTTTTGGCATCACTGGATGAATCGTTCCCGATGAAAGTAAAAAAAGGGGAAACAATGCAAGAATAAAAGAGAGGGGGAGAGATGCATTTAAAAATAATAATAATAAAAAACCTGGAAATGATTGTCACGTGTTCGAATAAAGAATGGCACAAAGAAAGGAGAAAATATTCAGTGAAACTGAAAAAGGAAATGTTCTATGAGCTTAACATGTTGCTTGCTGATGATAAGCGCGGACGTGAAGTCGGAATACGCAACGAAGAGATAGCAGTGAATAGGTTGACCTAAATTATGGCAAAGCGTTTGTCCTATTGACCCACTAGCCCACTGTCGGTGCGCTTATTTGGTTAGCCTTTACATTGGTACTACTTCTACAGCTCGTCGTTCCAGAAAGGATAAGAGGGGTGGAATTTCTAGACTAATTTGGACGCCGGTGAATATTTAACATTGTAATAACAAGTGAAAATGGGATTTTTTTTTGGCGGTTATTGCGTAAGTGGTTTGTCTGAGTAGCATTTTAAATCGATGATGTGTGAGTGAAAGTGAGCTTAGTGATGTGTGGTCGTTGTTTTAATAACTCGAAATGGGGTTATAATCTCAAAAATGACTTAGTGGGAAAAACCGATTGTATTACACGAGGATAATTGTTTGTTTTAGAGTTCTGACTGTTGCTGCTTTTCCGTGTCTATAATGCGATTTTTATTCTCTCGTATGCGGCATATGTATACAGGAAGAATTGCAGTCCTCGAAAGATTTAATCACGATTTTGGGACGAATTGTGACTCAAGTCTTTTTTCAACGTCAATCAATTAGTTAACTAATTTTTGTAAGTGCAAACATAATTACTGTGAGCTAGTTCGATAAATCTGATAGGTGGATTAATAAAAAGCTGTAGGGTTATAACTAGTTTTAGACCAATTATTAAATCGAAAGAGAAATTGAAGAATGAGTTATATAGTACTAAGGTGAGCCGCGGCTGTCAGTCGGCAAAGGCGATGTCGTAACTGGAGGGGTGCTGGACGGGATCTATTGGACGTGGTGTAGGCTTTTCTATACTAGGGAGAGGAGTAACAACGATAACAGTACTGAGGTGGACACGCTAAGGTTCACGAGAATTGCGATGTAATTTCTTATTTATTATAAAGAGCCTTTCCTTAGTTGTATTCATTTAAGGTATCCGTCTATGTTCGGAGAACTTTTTTCTTTAAACGTAGAAACTAATTCATGTTTTTAATTTTTAGATTTATTTTTCATATTATCATAGAGATTTGCACTTAAAAAATTATTCCTGGAGAAGTTTTTATAAAATTTCTAATAAATGAAAAAAATTTAGTAAAATAATCTGGTTTTTTTCAAAAGGTCTAATTTTTTAATAAATTAAATTATTTCAATATTTTTTGACGCA
>CM063511.1:149128415-149130915 GCA_032207245.1 Pardosa pseudoannulata | reverse complement strand
AATATATACTGTACAATTATTTAACAAAAACGAAAAACGATATTTTTACGAAATCACGAAAATAAACGATTTTTAAAATTAAACGCCGATAATGTGTTAGCGCCTATTTCTTCATCACTATCTTTGTCACAACGGCTCATTTTATCAATTTTGTATTCAACAATAAAAAAAACCAAGCTTCAAATTGACAAAACACGTCTTGTACTTTCTGGAGCTAGAAATTCGATGGAAGACGAAATAACGCAACAAAAGACCGAGTAACTCGACAATCATAACTTGTGGAAAGAAAAAATGCAAAGCGTTGCTTAGCAACACAAACAACACGAATATAATGTCACATATACATATAATTATAAGTATTTAGTAGATTTGTGGGTATTCACCACAAATCTACTAAATACGTATTTTTACGTAACTTGCGCTCCAGTGACAGACTGCAAAAAACGTAAAAATACGTTGCCAGAACGCGAAGTGTTAACGTGATTTAACTCTCATAAAGTGAAGGTATATGATGCTTGAACAAAGTTTACCAGGACTATTTACATTTATTACAGATGTCCACTTCCAAAGTTTCCCCCTTTATTAACACCATATGTAGAAGGAATGTGTTAAATATGATTATTTAAAGACATTCCTCTGAAATTTTTGATATTATAAGGTTATTGTATTGAGACCAGATATTATAAGGTTAGCGTATCGAAATAAAATAGAAAAATAGGCGTATGGAGTACTTTCGAAAAAATTATAAGGATAGAAACTGTAAAATATGAACCTACAGATTGAATCTGAGTGCATAACAATAAAGATAATACTAAAAGCTGCTAGTTTGTTTTCATTAACGTGATATAACGCTGATAAAGTGAAGGTATATGATGCTTAAACAAAGTTTACCAGGACTATTTACATTTATTACAGACGGCCACTGCCAAATTTTCCCTATTTATTAACACCATATGTCGAAGGAATATTTGAAATATCATTATTTAAAGACATTCCACTGATATTATTGCCCCAGATATTAGAAGATTTAAGCGTATCGAAATTAGATAGAAAAATAGGCGTATGGAGTACTTTCGAAAAAATTATAATGATAGAAATTGCAAAATATGAACCTACAGATTGAATCTGAGTGCATAATAATTAAGATAACTAATTTCAATACTAATAAGTGCTAGTTTGATTTCCTTAACATGTTTTAACACGCATAAAGCGAGGGTATATGGTGCTTTAATCAAGTATGGTAGAACCTCGAATATCCGAGCCTCGATTAACCGAAACTCTCCGTTAACCGAAGTCAGTTTCTCCTTCACTGTATCATCCAAAATTTTCTCTTTGCATACATGCATTTTTAAAGTTTTCTTTTTTCCCACATTCCTTTTGTATGCAAGCCGTCCTTTCCAACTTACGAGTGCAGATAAATATTTTGGAATTCCCTTTTATATAAATCCTTCTCTCAAGCAATTCTCGGTATGAGTATACTCTTCCCCACTTTCAGTCATCTCTGTTCTAAACAAAAACACATCCCATTTCGAAATTTGGAAGGTCGTACTGCCGAATCCCAGAACAATTGAATGTTATTGCACCAATGACGATACATATTAAACTAGGTAATTATTGATGAATTCTGGATTATCTGAAATAGGTTCGGTCCCAATTACTTCAGATAATCGAGGTTCTACTGCAAACCAGATGCTGTTGTTACTAATGACACTTGGACAAGCCAAGAACATAATCCAGAGATTACTCGAATTAAAACGGAGGGGTGAGCCTTTAGCTTGAAGAGCACCACTAGGTTGAAAGAACGACTTTGCTCAAAGTCGGTCCTCGTCATTTAGAAGCAGGAACTAAGCAGACCCCCAAGTTTGATCTGGCACTTCCAGAGGTATCGTTTGAGAACGTGGAAGACATTGCAACCAAGGAGCTATTTTACGTACCCCAGCAGCCATGAACGAACATGGTGGATCTTTGGTAGGCTCGAGCTTCGAACTCATAACACTCTGGTTATGAGCTTGACGTCTTTCCGACTGATGCCAGTAAGAAATTTCACAAATAAAATTAATTTCAAAACAAACAACAATTTCAATCGACAAATTCTTATGCTTGCTTAAATTAATTTCTCTGTTTCAGGACTTAGCATTTCGTTTGCAGCCTGACTAATTACCACAGTTGTCTTAAAATCACAACGAAAAATCGATGACCTTGTCTTATCTCAATGATTGTCTTCGAACGATGGCCTATTGGTTAGGGTACTGGCCTTCGGTACCGTAGTTCGTGGGTTCAAATCCCATAGCGGTATGGATGTTTGTAGCTGTTCGAAATCGGCTTTAAGCGGTAGGCCCCGGTCTCATTAGCTCTCGTTATGCAAAAAGTAGACCGTAGCACCCCAAACCAAACTCGCTGATCGTGATATCATTACTATTTATTTAAAATAATTCCCATTTCATTACCATTTGATATCCACCTCACTTTATAAAAATTTGAGAAATAGTTAACAATTAGA
>CM063511.1:149078415-149123415 GCA_032207245.1 Pardosa pseudoannulata | reverse complement strand
AAATAAAATGATTCATGCAAGACATGATTTTAGCTTCAAATACAAAATTGTTAAAAAATTTTGTTTAACACAACTCAACATTTCTTTTTATACAAGAAAATCTATAAATTAGATTTGAATAGATACAATACATTAATTTTATAATCACAATTTTCTGCATATATTAATGATGTTTTGAAATATGTGCATAGCTAGACAAAAATTGTGAAGAGAAAGAAAAAGAGAAATGTGTGCTTTGACGTAAATTACTTTAATGTATTAAATGTACATTTCAGTACAAATGTAGATTTCAGGAACTTCTTTACGACTTTTTAAAATCACTAAATTCTGGAAACCATACGACTAATTACATTTTAATAAGAAAAATAAGATTAGAGCATCACATTTTTGGTCTTTTATTAAAATATTTTGTAATTAATTCAGATTTTCTTTTTTCAACAACAGACTTTTGCTGTGATACACCATGAAAAAAGTGACTAAAAGTGACTGTTTACTTAAAAAAAAATGACTAAAAGTGATCAATTGTAAAAAAAGTGACTAAAGGTGAGAAAAGTGACGGTATTGCAAGCCTGTGTTTGAATATGAAATTTTGTGTCACATTATAGTTTGAACTACGTCCGAATGGTTAGGATGCTTTCATTCGGTAGAGTTCATGGGTTCGAATCCCACTTTGGCATGGATCTTGGTAGCCGTTCGGAATCGGCTTTAAGTAGTAAGTGCCGGTTTCATTAGTCCTCGTGTTGCAATAAATAGACCATAGCGCTCTAAACCAAACCAAACATTATGGTTTGATTTAGTTTAGAGCTTTATGATTTTCAATTTTTGCTACAAGAGGGCTAATGAGACAGAAACCGATTCCGAATGGCTGCAAAAATCCACTCCAGAATTGGGATTCGAACACGAGCCCTCAAGTCCCTTCAGGCAGGGCCAATCAATTTGCTCATCCCCAGATATGAAACTTTCAGAAATAATTACTTGTATATATAAAATTACCATTTTAATCAAGTACATGCATGGTGACCCATATTTCACTGTGGTGATTTTCTATATAATAATTATAGTTAAAGCACATTGTCTTTTTCGTTTTTCGTTTACACTTCTACAAACTCTTCTCAAAAGTAAAAACAAAATCCTTATTCAAACTGTGACATTACTCAAAATAAAAAGTTCAATACACATATAGCCGTACCCAGTAACGCTATTCATCCATTTATAAACACCTTTTTCTTAATTTTCAGTTACAAGCAATAATTTTCAATTAAAAGCATCAACGACAAATTTATCACCTGACATTAAATGTAAAAATTAAATCCACTATATAATAATAAACTAAGTGATCTGTCCGTATGTCCTCGAATTTATGAAGTGGTTGGACCTGGAATGGATAGAGACATCCCTATTGGATTCTTCATGAATTAGGCTTAGCAACGTTCGAAATGCCCCTCTTCCCCCCTTTACTATTAATTAATGCCATTATTTCAAAAACTAATTTCCCCGGTTAAGAGAAGGCTATTAAATTTATCAATTTGTCCCATAATAAACTGGTAGAAATAACATTTTTTCTAGCATTATGACGTCATTCCTTTAACCATCTTATTTAATAATTTCTTATTTTAAATATCATCTGCATTATTTTCATACGTTTTATCACTGAAATTAGATATCACGTAAATAATTTTCTTTTATATTTGGCTTAAATAATAGATTAGGTACATATGGGATAGTTTTAAATTGAATCATCGATTATTTTTTGTTGCAATGAAAATTTTATCACCGGTATTTACAAAAAATTCTATCTACCTCCAGGGTGTAGTGGAAACGATAGTTTCATTCCTTTACTTTCATTAATTACTGTGGCAAAAAAATTGGGGAGAACTTAACGATAATTTCTACGTAGCTAAGAAAATTTTAAATTATCTTTCTAAATGAATTCAAGCGTATTCACAGTATCAGGAGACTTTAGAGGAGTACGAAGATAAACAAATTATTGAGCGTGTACCAGATAATTCTCAGCCAAAAACAAACCATTTTTTTTACCTGGCTCATAGGGTACTTTACAACTATGGAAAATTAATTTTTTCCCCTTTTCTAGCAATTAATGCCATTATTTCAAACCCTATTTTCCCCGGTTAAGACCAGGCGATTAAATTTATCAATTTGTCACATAATAAATAGATTAAAATAACATTTTTCTATTATTATGACGTCATTCCTTTAACCATCTCATTGAACAATTTCTTATTTTAAATTATTTAAATATCGTCTGCATTATTTTCATACGTTTTATCACAGAAATTAGATATGACGTAAATAATTTTCTTTTATGTTTGGCTTAAATAATAGATTAGGTACATATGGGATAATTTTAAATTGAATCATCGATTATTTTTGTTGCAATGAAAATTTTATCACAGGTATTTACAACAAATTCTATCTACCTCCAGGGTGTAGTGGAAATGGTAGTTTTATTATTTTACTTCCACTAATTACTGTGGCAAAAAAATTGAGAACTTAACGATAATTTCGACTTAGCTAAGAAATCTTTGAATTATCTTTCTAAATGAATTCGACGTTAGTGGGAGACTTTAGAGGAGTAACGATAAATTATTGAGCGTGTACCAGATAATTCTCAGCCAAAAAGAAACCATTTATTTAAATGCATCATAAGGTACTTTACAATTACGGAAAATTAATTTTTTCCCCTTTTCTAGCAATTAATGCCATTATTTCAAACCCTATTTTCCCTGGTTAAGAACCAGGCGATTAAATTTATCAATTTGTCACATAATAATTAGGTAAAAATAACATTTTTTCTAGCATTATGTCGTCATTCCTTTAATTATCTCATTTAATCATTTCTTATTTTAAATTATTTATATATCGTCTGCATTATTTTCATACGTTTTATCACTGAACTTAGATATTACATAAATAATTTTCTTTTACATTTGACCTAAATAATAGATTAAGTACATATGTGATAATTTAAAATTTAATCATCGATTATTTTTTGTTGCAATGAAAATTTTATCACCGGTATTAACAACAATTTCTATCTACCTCCAGAGTGTAGTGGAAATGATAGTTTCATTCCTATACTTCGATTAATTACAGTGAACAAAAAGGGAAGAATTTAATGATAATTTCGACTTAACTAAGAAAATTTTGAATTACCTTTCTAAATGATTTTAACGTTATCCTAAACTGGATTCACAGTATTGGGAGACTTTAGAGGAGTATGAAGACAAACAAATTATTGAGAGTGTACCACATAATTCTCAGCTAAAAAACAAACCATTTTTTTTATTTACCTTATAGGGTACTTTGCAATTCTGAAAAATTAAAAATTTTACTGATCCCGTCAAATGACGGGCTATATGCTAGTTTAAAATAACAGCATCCAAAAAAGAGGGGAAGTATGGATTTCGAAATTTCTAAAGCAGGCAGTATTTTTCGACATGTTCGAAAAAATTAGAATAGTTTCTTTGTAGCCAATCGAGTACATTAGGAATGCGAATAAAATCAATGTAATCTATGTTAAAACACTACGAAAAATTAGAACATTATGTTGTATTAGAACATTATGTCACAACTATGCTAACACATTAGAACACATTACGATTAAGAAATTACTTTTTTCCAATTTTTTTTTCACACGCTACAAACTCCCGTAATCCACCGGCGTGTGTTAGAATTGCATTTAGTAAAATATATTCGGATTCAAATATTAAATTTCAAGCAATTTCCTTTGTTTACAGGAATGGAAAGAGATGAAAGTTCCGATTATCAGTCTCCTAAAAGATTAAATATCAGAAAAAAATCAGAAAAGAAATGTGGAAATAACCCTTAAATATTATCAGCCTTAGACGATTTGCGAAAGAGGCTTTTTTTTAACGTAAAAAGTGAATCAATATTATGTTTCATTATCGAATTAGATAAGATAAAGTAAAGAAGTGTAACTAAAGTAATGTTTTCTTAACAACACAAAATGCTCAGTTATGATGAGAAGATCGACAGTTAACTCCATTTTAGTACCAAATGTAAATAATTGCAGACATCATACTATGAATTCTATATGGTTTTGGTAGCAACAATAGACCATAGTATTCCAAATTAATGGAAGACGATTCTGAACGGTTATAAACATCCATGCCAGTAGCGGAAATCGAACCCGCGAACTCTGGTACCGAAGAGCAGAGCTCTACCATAGTAGAGAGATCTTTAGTGGCCCAGTGTGTGTATGCAACACGTGAACCATCGCACCAAGTTCGTCAACAGAGAGAGCACTGCAGTGGTCAGTAATGGACCATAGTGTGGCCATCGTTCTACATTATATGGTTATTAAATTGTGTGCCAAATACCAATAGATTTCACCATAGAGTATTTGCATATTTCTATTAATAAGGCCTGTACACTATCAAGGCCGGCTCTAGCAGTTTTGCCACGCCAGAAAAAAATGTGCAAAATTCCTCCCCTTTTTCATGATAAAAATTATTATTCAAAGACACAGGTTAACATAACTATACCTATAAAACTTAAATAGTTCTTACACGTAATAAAACATTATAACTACAAATATAAATAAGCAACTGCTAAAAATTTTCTCAACTGAGAAGTAGCCCATATTGTTAATTGCCAAGGCTTGCTTAGCAGTGTGACTCAGCTGCAATCATCATGGCGAGAAAGGTTGGCAGAATGATGGCCGAATGGTTAGGACGCTGACCTTTAGTCCCGGAGTTCGTGGCTTAATGATTAAATTTTAAATTATTCCATATGTACCTAATCTATTATTTAAGCCAAATATAAAAGAAAATTATTTACGTAATATGTAAGTTCAGTGATAAAACGTATGAAAATAACGCAGACGATATTTAAATAATTTTTAAAGAAAAATATGGTTAAATGAGATGATTCAAGGAATGACGTCATAATGCTAGAAAAAAATGTTATTTTTACCTATTTATTACGTGATAAATTGATAAGTTTAACCTCCTGTTAACCGGGAAAAATAGGGCTTGAAATAATGGCATTAAACGCTCAAAAAAGGTGAAGGAGTGGATTTCCAACGTTTTAAAGACGACAGTATTTTTCACTGTGATATGAAGAATATTTATATCAATTTATTTTAGAATCTGATGGATAGTTTAGGAGAAGATAAACTTTAGTCGCTTTAAATTTTGCTAACCCTAACTCATAAAGAACGCAATCTGGATACCTCTATCCATTCCAGGTCCAACAGCTTCATAAATTGGGGGACAGACGGACAGATAACTTAAGATATTATTATATAGGGGATGATACAGAACTTTTGTCTTCCAAAACGAGTGTTTTTATGTCTTTTGTGACACTTTACCCAAAGTACGATTTTAATTGACTTAATGACTCCAGCTAACACCTGAAAATTAAGTTGTGTTGCATTTTCCTCAAACATCCGAAATATAATTGGGTTTAAACTGTAAAATTAAAACCGTTTCAACCCAATGAAGCGATCATTGATAAATGCCTCTAATGCTACAAAAAAACTAATTTGCCATAACAGACTGACAGTGAAACGGCTTTAGAGAATTAAACTGAGAAAATAATACCAGGAAAAAAAATCGCACAACGATTTATAAGGTTTAAAGGACTACACAAAAAATTACTCTTAAATCTGCCGTACTTCAAAATCACCTGCAAAACAAATGCGATAATACTAGGAAAAACAAAGTTGCAATGTAATTTGATTTCTTTTCCTTAATTACACGTTAAACGGGGATAATACTTCTCTCCACGTTGAACAATACATAGAGTCATTCATGCGTATTTCAAGATCACTTAAGAATGGGAAAGAGTAACGTTCCTCTTAATTTCTGCCAAAATCTTGCTTACTAGAGCGTGTATTAAGCTGAAAAATCAACAATACATCCCTGCTTACATATACGAACACATAACAGAATGACCTTTAGTGTTTAATGATAAATACATTTACTAGGTAGGTTTCATTTAACTTGATTTGACCTTCGCTAAACAGTTTTTGACTTTTGTGACGACTTCAAAATTCTCGAGTGAGAGGTAACGTGAAGAATGGATCACAGTCAAGATAAAATTAGAAATTACTTTTATTCTTGATTAACTACGGCTATTTACAAGGGGATTCTAATTCCCAAATCATGTAGAACTGCAAAGGATGGTTGCCTGTATAACTTCCTCACGACGATCACAGTCGAAAGAAAAAGAGATTTAATAATCTCATACAAGTGGGGAGGCTTTTCAGGGTGCAATGAAAACCCAATTTATCCCCCGTTCGGTATCAGAGACTCTGCCGCTCCCTATATGAGCGGACTTTACGAATCTCCCGAACTAGAAAGCTGGCTCCAGTAACAAAACGCGAAAGCCTCCACGAGGTCAAGCACCTCTAAAAAAATGTCGAAAAGCCCTGAGTCGCTGTAGGCTTTTTATACCTGGGGGTCGGTTACTGTCTCGCCAACTGTTTTTAGGATCAGTTAAGATCCTGGTTACTTGAGAACTCCAGCTAAGGTTACAGTTAGATTTTTTTGCTGAATTCTCATTCGCTAGCAGGTCCCGATTCCGGAATTCCCGAGGATTCATTAACGTAATCAATCAGGGGCGTATTCGTCTATTCAATCCGATTGTCAAGATCTCAGACTCTGCGACGCCACGCTAATGTCCTAGTAAACAGGTGGGATCCGATCAGCTGCTTTGGCGTGTGCTCGGGACAAAGGGGAGTCTTCACACTTTGATGAAAGCAAGTACACGATAAAAACCATCTGTAATGGTTTTAATACGTTACGACTCACGTTGGGGTTACTGCAAGCCATCATCACAGTATAGAGGGGAGATCAATTATGGCGAACGATGAAAATGGGGAGGATAGAAGATGTCTTTGAGATTAATTTGTCTCTAAACGTCAAAGACTGCCAATATGTTGCCCATCCGTACTCATCAAGACTGGTTTCATCTAGTGAACCAGGGTGTGCAGTCAACCAATCAAGGCGTGGCTTTGACCGCCATTAAGGCGACCACTACAGTGGCCCATCATGGACCATTAAAGGTTTATTGGTTTTAATTTGGAGCGCTACGGTCTACTGTTTTGTTACACTAAGGTTAATCAGATCATGACCTAATACTTAAAGCCGATTTCGAATGGCTACGAATACCCATGCCAACAGCGTGATTCGAACTCATGAACTCTGGTATCGAAGAGCATAACTCTACTATTCGGCCACTTAAGTTCAGTTCGGAGACTTAAGTTTTGTATCAAATTGCAACGATCATTAAATGAAATTATACTTTCGTTGCACATTACACTTAAAGTGTGGCCTGAAAGGGAGTTACATATCTTGTGCTTTCTACTGATATCAATAAAAAAAAAGGATATAAGGCAATGTTGAAAAATGTACTTGCTTTAGATCCAAAACTTGATTCTATTATGTGCCACCGTAACTGTATATGGAACTATATATGGTAACTATATATGGAAAAGTAATAACAAAAAGAAACATAAGAAGAAAATAGAAAAAAAATAATTAAACAAATATAGCAAACCACGGTAGAATTTGGACAAGATATTTGCAAACTATACGAGTCGCACACTATAAAAAATGTGATAAAGATGGTTTCACCAGTGCCATTCCCCTTCCGTTACTCTGACAGCTTTGACTTCGGTTTTTAGGGACATCTGTTTGCGCGTGCGATCGAGGAAAGACCCAAAAGCTCTGTGATAGAGTAATCTACAATAACCTATGATAGTCACGTATTAGCGTAGCCGAACGATGGCCGAATAGTTAGGGCGCTGATCTTTGGTAGCGGATTTCGTGGGCTTGAATTCTACTGCAGCATGGATGTTTGTAGCCTTTCGGAATCGGCTTTAAACAGTAGTTCCAGGTCTCATTACCCCTCGTGTTACCTCGTGAGGAGAAACCTATCCTGTAAATTGAACAGGCAGTACACATGTTAACACAATGACTGGTTTAATTTTCTCATTCTTTTATTTTCTTTCATCAGTAGACAGGTGTTTTCCCTAAGGCACATATATTTTTTCTTTTACCAAATTATAAATACTCCTAAATTTCGTCTATTTTTCATAATCCGTATTTTAACCTTTTAGTGTTTGAATATGAAACTGTGTACCACATTATGTTTTGAATTTCGTCCCAATGGTTAGGATGCTGCCGTTCGGTACCGGAGTTCATGGGTTCGAATCCCACTGTGGCATGGATCGTTACACAAAAGGAAGTAGACCGAAGCGCTTCAAACTAAACTAAACACTATGGTTTGATTTAGTTTGGAGCTTTAAGATTTCCAACATTTGCTACATGAGGGCTAATGAGACAGGAACAGATTCCGAATTGCTGCAAAAATCCAAACCAGCATTGGGTATTCGAACAAGAGCCCACCAGTGCCTAATGGCGCCAATTAATTCGGCCATCGCCTGGATATGAAAAATTCAGAAATAATTACTTGATTGCATAAAATGTCCATTTTAATGAAGCACATGCATGGTGACCCATATTTTATTATGGTGATTTTCTGTAGAATAATAATAGTTAAAACACATTGCCTTTTTCGTTTACACTTTTACAAATTCTTCTCAAAAGTAAATACAAAAAATCCTTATTCAAACTGTGACATTACTCAAAATAAAAGGTTGAGCACACATATAGCTCTTATGGTAATTTGCACACATTTTAAAAGAAGTGTGTGTGAGGGGAAATCCATCCTGTAAATGGAGAAAAAATCAGGAAGAGCATTTAATTTGTAAATATTCCTAATTACCCATTTTTCATTGGGGGTACACCTGCTCGTGTACACAGAGGACTTTAAACGAGAAACATATCGCATAATTCATACCGTAAGGCGATTCCATTACGCTTTTTGCTCGGCACTTTAAAACATATAAAATATTTTTGCGATGATAAATTTTGGACATCCTTTTGAACCATGCAGTAGTATAAGTTCACAAAGCAGATGTGTTTCAGAGAAGTAATCAATGAAACACCACGCTAGAATTAGATGACATAATACTCGGAAAGAAGAAAGTGTGTTGGTAAACATACGGTAAAAGTGTGACAAAAGGTGGCGCTAGTCACAACCACAAATAACCAGCGAATCGGAACTCCCGAGAATTACGTCACCCAAAATGGCGTAATCGCGGCTTGTTACAGGGGAAACTCCACGTCATTTCGCGAGTCATTTCTGCGTTATCTGACATTCGAAATCAAATTGTCGAAATCGTACTGGGAATGTTGAGAAACCACCAATTGTGCTGGCGAGCAACAGACGTCTGGGAAGTTGAAACATCGCGGGGTGAACGAAGAAGCCTGAGCATGCACAACGGGGGAAGGGGGATTTATTTGTTGGGATTCTTTTGGATGCTGAGTTGGAAAAATGCTTTTGAAATGAATGTAAATATATACAGTAGAACTATGACTACGTGTATTCTGTTCGCGAAAACTTCCGGTTGAAAAAATAAAGTAACGCAAAGGTTTTACCGCGACTTATACAAACGTTCTAAGGTGTATTTGTTATACAATGGACTCCGCTTAATGTGATCAGTTTGGGACACCGTGATTTTGGTAACAATAAACGATATGCAAAATGATATTTTTACCCCCCCCCTTTTAATTCACACGTACTAAATTTCAAAACAAAAAGAAAGCACACACCTTATATTTATGTACTGTATATTATCCTTTAAAACGATATAAACGATTAACGATAATAAACGATATGCAAAATGAGATTTTTAAACCACCCTTTTAATTCACACGTACTAAATTTCAAAACAAAATGAAAAAATACACCTTATATTTATGTACTGTATATTATCCTTTAAAACACAAGAATTGTATACAAAATTTAAAAAATTGATCAATTGTACAATTTTTTCTAAGTTTTGGTTTGGAGTGCTACGGTCTACTTTTTGCAACACGAAGGCTAATGAGACCGGGACCTACTGCTTAAAGCCGATTCCGAATAGCTATGTATATCCATGCCTCAGTGGGATTCGAACCCACGAACTCCGGTACCAAAGGCCAGCACCCTAACCAATCGGCTATTGTTCGGCCTATTTTTTCTAAGAAGCTTATTGGTAAATTGTTCTTAATCACAATCAACTTGTCATAACGATTTAAAATTTCGAGCTTTTGTTTCAATGTTAAATCATTTCGCTTTCTGGCTTCCATATCGACAAGCTGCATGTAAGCGAGCAAGGCATAAAATGTGAATACGCTCCTTCTCAGTTCCGATAAGAATGTTTTGCCTTCTGCTTATCTGAAAACCATTGACCCCCAGTAGTGTTCGTATTTCTGAAAAAGTCCATGAATGTGTGATACCCACTCCTTTGTTCATTCCCCATTTCCCTAGGTTGAAGAAGAGAATTCTCGGAAATTCAAACAACAGCAAATAGAAAGAATGGATATATTCTTCTATATATTGTGAATATTCCTTTGCATTAAAAATTTCGAAAACTGAAATTAACGATGCAACGATACATAAAGCGATCATTTTAAATACAAATGAATAGAGAAAAATGAATAAAAGTGATTTCGATAACAATAAGCGGTTGATAACATTAACCGCGAATGAATCCAATACAGTTATCTTTCATTCAACCGCTTCATTAATCTAAGACTGACGGACAGATAAAGCTATTATTATATAGGGGATTAGATGTTAACAACAATGAGATATGTAAAGTAATGAACCTACGAAGTGACTATTATGATTATTTTCTACAGAGCTATATATATTCTAAAAATCTAACTTATAACTACATAAAAAGGTTAATTTTTAAGTATTCTTCCTACAATATGAAAATACTCTTTGCTCTAATTTTATGTACATTTTGTTAAAATTCAGTTTTTTTCATATGAATCTTGATTTTTACAATGTTTATAGAAAATGAAACTGTTATTCTCTATCTTTTTCCGTGCTCTCATTTTCAAAAAAAAAAAAAATTTTTTTTTATTTAAATATTTATTTTTTTTTTTTAACAAGAGAATTTTAACACAATATGTAGGGAAAAAATCGTAGCGCCAGAATGATTCGAACAATAGTTTGATAAATAAAAAAATGATTTTGTATATGAAAGATAATGTATTATGTAATTATGAAATATATTATCTATAAGTCTATTACATCATTATAAAACAAAAATGATAGTAAGGATTTTTATAATCAACAGCATTACCGCATCATTTGAGGAATATTTACATAAAATAAAAACTTTCAAAAATTGTCTATTTAAATTTTTTATCACTCGTATGAGACAAAATGGTTTGTATATAGTCTGAAAAAATTATATAAAAATTTTTTAATATATATATGTACATGTACTTCAATTCTCCATATATGAGAAGCGAATCTTTCGAAACCAAATCTCTATCAACATCGATATAACAAATCGAAACAAAGAATCGTTATTTCGATGACTAGTATATAAAAGTTATACCATATTTTGAATGAAAATAAAATAATATAAATAAAAAAAGTTTTAAGAAAAAAATATAGAGATATAAAATATATATATGATAGAATATTAATTATATATATGATATATCTGGGAAGTAACAAAGATTAAAAAAACAAGAAAAAGATTAGAAGGGAAAAAAGCAAATTGTTGATAGGATCTTGATTATATTAATGTTAATCCAGACGGGATTTGATGTTTAACCTACCTATATGTTTCAATTAAATGTTTGTATTTGTAAATCTGAGTAGTTGATGTGTGCTCAAGCCATCCAGGATCGACATATATACATTGTTCGTAATAATAAATTATTATATAGGGTATAAAATTGTTATTATTAAAATTACATTGCATGTTTTGATAATACTTATGTTTATGATACTCTGATAGATATAAAAAAGCTTTCGCTTTTCATTCTGAAATGTCGAATTTTCAGCCGCCTCAATTGACCTAAAAAATTAATAAAGAGAGCAGTCTACATTCACATCACTACGAGTATCAGCTCTACATTTACAAGATTTTCAAATTTTTTCAGTGCCATTTTTTTTTGTCACGTGTTTAGTAATCCTACATTTTATGAACAAGTCTTTACGGAAACAATTGGTATCAAAGCTTCCCTGTTTCTACAGTATTTCTGCCGCACCAGAATGCAATCGAACGAGGAAATCTTAATCTTTTTAGTATCTGTCGTCTGATCATTGAATTCCCGAGGTTTTCAAACACATCGTTTTCTGTAAAACATTGTTTAAAATTTCGAATGAATGACATCGTGCAGAGGTTGACCCTTTGACGTTTGTGTAACGTGCTAAGAAAATCACGCGAACAGCATTTTGCTCTTGCACAAGAATATCCATGTGCGCAGGATAAGCATCTACAACAAGGAAAGACCTTTCTTATCTCGCACGAGAATTGGAGGACTGTTTCTAAAACTCGACATTAAATAGCTCATCAAGACATTCAACAGTTTTTTATTATTTTCACCAATTGTAAGGGAAAAAATGCATTTGTAACAAATGTAATGATAAAATTGCGTTTTAACATTGATAAAAAACGATATATTTGACTATAAAATTCTTTAAAACTGCACACTTGATGAAAATTTAATTTAATTTTTTGAAATTTAAAGAAAAAATTTTAGGTATTCAATATTTTTGTCTCAGTTTGGTTTATATATTTATTGTAACATATTTCAAGATTGTACTTGTACTTTTAGGTACATATAATATTATTTTATTAGGTACTTTCAGGTACATAATATTATTTTATTAGTACCTTTAAGTACATATAATATTAGGTACTTTATTGTATAATATTATATGTACTTTTAGGTACATATAACAATATTACAATATTTTTGTTCCTGTTTGGTTTATATATTTATTGTAATATATTACAAGATTGTACTTGTACCTTTAGGCACATACAATAATACTTTATTAGGTACTTTTAGGTACATATAATATCATTTTATTAGGTACTTTTAGGTACATATAATATTAGGTACTTTATTGTACAATATTATATGTACTTTTAGGTACATATAATATTATACAATATTTTTGTTCCTGCTTGGTTTATATATTTATTGTAACATACTACAAGATTGTGCTTGTACTTTTAGGTACATATAATATTATTTTATTAGGTACTTTTAGGTACATATGATATTAGGTACTTTATTGTATAATATTATATGTACTTTTAGGTACATATAATATTATATTATTAGGTACATTTAGGTACATATAATATTAGGTACTTTATTGTATAATATTATATGTACTTTTAGGTACATATAATATTATACAATATTTTTGCTCCTGTTTGGTTTATATTGTAATATATTACAAGATTGACTAGTACTTTTAGGTACATATAATATTAAATTATATGTAATATATGCTTCTATCAATAATAAATACTGTTTTAATATGAAGTATTAATACTAAATGTTATTCAATTTTTCTTAGTTAAAAATGTGAAACATATAGCAATGTTAATTCAGTTTTAGTCCTCCATCGCTTTCCTGAAACTAAATGTTAGCTCAAGCCCTGAATAAAACAAACAATTAACATTTTTATATTGGTATTTTGTTGTGTCCGCATTTCAAAATTCAAAATAAACTCGCCAAGTAAATTATCTGAATGATTTTGCTGTATAGATTTCATCCTATTAAATTTTAAGACTTTAAAATACAAATAGAATAATTCTAAATAGCTCTTAATTGTAATTTGCTTCTTAAAAGATAAATCTACAGTTCAATAAATAATAAATAGTTGGAAGTAGAGCTGTTAATAAAGAGGTGGGGGTCCACCTCAAACATTTTACAGTAAGGTTACTGTAAAATAAATAAAAATTAAATAATAAAATGTATAATAATAATAAAATAAAATAATAATAAAATAATAAAATAAATAAAAATAAAATATAATATAAATAATATAATATAAATATAAAATAACAATAAATAAAATAATAATAATAATAAAATGTATACTCATTGCCACCATTCTATGCACATAGGAATTAAAAAAAAAACACGTATGCATTAATTGGACTCTGAACAAATATTTTTCATTTCTTGAAAAATAATTGCAACAAAATATGTCTTTTATTTAACTTTGTTGGTGTAATAAGGAAACCAACCATTTCTTAAAAGTTCCACCTCGAGAAAATGAAAATCGACAACGTGTAGTTTACTTACAGGACGAAAAAAATCTTTATAAAAAATGACGTAGGATGAGAAGAATTAAAGAACGAAAGGAGAAAAAAAACCGCAATTACAGGGCCATCTATCACCATTCATCGTTCATTCGAGCGTTAAAAGGGAGAAAAATATTATTACGAAGCATTAAATCGTAGTTTTTTTTCGATGTATAGAGGCAAAAATACCACGAGTTTTGAGGGGATGGTAGACGTTATACAAATCCTTTTTGGAAAATTATCTACATATAACAACGGACGTCTATACACATATATATAGAAGTAAACATTAAACAATTAAAATTTTTTTAAATTTAAAGTTGGGAAATATTTTGTGAATTTTATTATTTTCATCGTTTATTAATTAGGGGTTTTGATCAGTTTTCATCTTCTTACAGTAAAGAGCCTCGAACCCTTCGTCGTACCTTAGCAATTCCGAATTACAATATGTCTATATTAATTGTTTTATATATTTATTATATTCAAATAAAGGGACACGTAACTTTTAAACCTACAAATATTCAATTTTATTATTTTTATATTTAAAAAAAATCTGTACAACTTTGAATCGTTTAAAACAAACCCCACCGAAATATTCAAATTGGAATCTGTAAAACTATATATGTTTTATAAAACACCATTTTATAAAACTGTGTTTTTTTAACTTTTATGCACTGTAAATACAATACAAATAAAACTGTTGCACATATTAATTTCAAATTTTCACAGTTAATAAATTATAGACGTACTACGAAACTTTACCTACTTTTTTCGGTGTTGTTTATATTTTATAAAACATTTTAACCCTTGTTTATATGTTTTATAAAACACCATTTTATAAAACTGTGTTTTTTTAACTTTTAAGCACTGTAAATAAAAAACTATTGCACATATTAATTTAAAATTTTCACAATTAATACATTATAGATGTACTACGAAACTCTATCTACTTTTTTTGGTATTGTTTATATTTCATAAAACACCATTTTATAAAAAATGCACCATTGTTAATATGTTTTATAAAACACCATTTTATAAAAAATGGTGTTTTTTTACTTTTACGCACTGCAAATAACAACTATAACACATATAAATTTCAAATTTTCACAGTTAATACATTATAGACCTACAACGAAACTCTACCTACTTTTTCAGTGTTGTTTATTTCATTTAATATTTATAATATTTAAAATGGAATTTTTGAACATTATTTGAGATCTTTTAAATCTAGTCACCTGGTGCCTTATTTCTGGTATTTTATAAAAAATTTAAATAAGTGGAGAATCATATCTAATAATTATACAAAAAAAGTTATTGTAACTCACTTCGTACAAGACTGCCCACAGTGTGCCAGAAGTTTTTTTTTAAATTGTTGAAACAAACCCTCACTTTTTACTTCATATTGTTATTTTTTAAAACAAAGTAAATTCAGCAAAAATAATTAAATAAAAAAAAAGAGAAGAAATGCTGAAAATCCCATGTATTTACGATAGTAATTCAAAACGTTATGATAAGGCGAAAAAATAATTAATAAAAAAAAACTCCCATTTAAAGCAACTTAAAGGTGATGTATCCTCCCCAGAAAAATACTTTCATAATTTTGTAACAGGTGAAACAAGACTTGAATTCCTCACATTTTTTGTATCATTGTATAAATATTAACAAATGAATTGTCAGCATGCACCAATTTCCTTTAAGGAGGTATGAAACCCATTAAAAATTATGTAGCATTCATAAATAGAAAAAACAAAATGTTGATGAGTTATTTTCAATCGTCCTCTGTATTAGAATGTAAAATTTAGACTCGGTCTTCACAAGATATCAAGATATTTCTCATTCTCAACACAAATCCTTCCAGAAATATAATTCAAAACACTATACTTTGCATTATATATCATCAACTCATACATAAAATATATATAAAATTTTGTTGTAATAGTGTAAATATTTAATTTTAAAAATCGCTAATTTAAAAATATAATAGCAATAATGAAATCGTTACATGTATAACTCGTAATACCTGTGTACTTACATGAATACCACTAATTTCTTGAAACTATTAGTACAAAATAAAAACTATGAATGCTGAATAAAAAATATTTTAAAGCTTATATTATTATATGAAAGGGATTGGTGATCACATTAAAATTTTGACATGCAATTATTTTCAATAATTCACTTATTTCAATTCTGTGAATTATTGAAAATAACTGCATATAAAAATTTTGTATTGGCTGGTAGCAGGTAAATGGCCTATATGGCGCCCTCCCAGACATAATGTTAAAAAAATGATTTAAATTCATAAAATAGAAAAATAAGTTAAAACTTTAAAAATATTTAATAATTACTTTTACCTGTTTTACATAATCATTCGCCAATTACTTCCATGAAAAAATTCTTACCTAAAAGAAAAAGCAAAATAATTACTACGATACAAATAAAAAACTAAAAACAAACCAATAGCATATTATATTATATTATAATAGTATGAATATTATAATAAGAAAGATTTATATATGCTTTTACTTTAAAGACACTTTATTATAAAGACAATCATACAGGTGTTTTTTTCAGAGGATAGACAGTCTTTTTTCTCTGAGAAAGGCCAGATTCTATATATGTACATCGGAAGTAAAAGCCAGAATGTTACAAATTTCGAATTTTACAGGACAGCATAAGATTTTCTTTTTTTTTATTACACATTTGTTTGAGTTGAGGCAGTTTTTAGCAAAAAGCTTCATAAACGTCTTTGATGTAATAAGGAAGCTATTGTGTCTGTAGGAGTTCTTTTTGCCCCGCAATCTCTGCCAATTTAAATAATATGGGATAATTCTCCAGAGTAATTGGTGGAAAATATTTTTACTTGTTACGCACTACGCCTATATATATATATATATATATATATATATATATATATATATATATATATATATATATATATATATATATATATATATATATATATATATAAAAGATATAAGTTGCTCACCACGCGGGCATTGCTTTTCGGTATATGCGTCATTGAAACCAACTGATAGTAAGAGAGAGAGAGAGAGAGAAAGAAAGAAATAAAACGAAAAATCGCATATACCTTTATTTCTCACTATAGACCACAAATGTCTAAAAAATAAAGCCGCAAATACAAACAAGCTTTAATCGTTTGAGTGGGTCGAAACTCTATCTCATATATTTTGTCAAAAATGCGTGGAAGTACGATCTGATGCTGTATGTTACTATAATTTTCCCATTAATTAAGAGAAAAATAAGACTTAATCTCTAGTGGGAAAATCATAGTAAAATACAGCAGTGCGGTAAAACTTCTATGCATTTTTGACATAGCACATGACAAGCGCGATATCGCTTCGTAGCAGTCAGACGGTTAAAGTTCAAATTCAATCTCTCTTCATGAAACCCAACTAAACACTAACCATTATGGTTGAAAATATTAGTAAATATTTAATAATGCATAAATGCTTATTTATATAATTATATGATTTTTTTATGATAGTCGTTCGACGCTAAGGAATCCTTTACAACCATTTTAAATCTTTATAAATGCTTTTCGAATCACATGTTACGGTGCAGAATAAGCTAAAGAAAAACTTTGAAAATCTTTTCATGAAAACAGTTGTACAAAATACTGCATTACACAATTATAAGAATTTAAACTGAGTTATAAGAATTTCTGAGCAAAATAGAGATTTTTTTTGTTTGAAAAATTCTGCCAAAAGTTGAAAACTTTCCATAAAATATCTGTAACACCCTCCATTAATGTAAAAACTGAACCATTTTTAACTCGACTAAATACTAACTATTATGAGTGAAAATATTAGTGAATATATAATAATGCAAAATGCTTACTTATATAATACGATTTTTGTTTATGATAGACATTCGACGCTAAGGAATCCTTTGCAACTATTTAAAATCTTTATAATTCCTTTTCTAATTGTGTTACGGTGCAGTTTAAGCTAAAGAAAAATCTTGAAAATTGTTACCATGAAAACAGTTGTACAAAATACTGCATTATACAATTATAAGAATTTAAACTGAGTTATAAGAATTTCTGAGTAAAATAGAGATTTTTTTTGTTTGAAAAATTCTGCCAAAAGTTGAAAACTTTCCATAAAATATTTGTAGCACCCTCCATTAATGTAAAAACTGAACCATTTTTTAACTCTGTAAAAGAGGGTGATTTATAGTTTCAGGGAAGCATACATTTTCCGCCATCTTCTTTAATATATTTCAGAGAATGATAAATTACCACATATAAAAATAAAATAAAAATGTATGTGTCAGGAAAAAAAAATCTAGAATTTTATTTTCCTATAATGTGATGCTTGGTGCCATAGAAAAATCGATAAATATTTAAAGTTATTTCTTTCCAATACGTAATAAATACAGGTGTAAAATGATAATGTTATCAAATAATAAATATGATACTTCATGATGACAGCATATTTAACTTTTCACGTAATAGATAAACTACTGAAAATAGCAGGTGTTTGTTAAAAGCATTCAACGATGAACTTTTGATTAAATACAATAAAAGGATTGAAGAATGCCTCTGTACTGCCACTAATTTTAACCAATATAATCAGAAGTTTATAATTATATTGTTTTACATTCTTAAGAAAATCATTCAAAAGAAAATACAGTGGACTCCGATTAATGTGATCAGTTTGGAACACCCTGATTTTGATAACGATAACCGATTGATAACAATAAACGATATGCAAAATTAAATAAATTTACCTCCCCCTTTAAGTCACACGTATTAAATTTCAAAATAAAATGAAAAAACTCATATTTATGTACTGTATATTATCCTTTAAAACATAAGAATTGTATACATAATTAAAAAAATCAATTGTTGACTGTTTACAATTTTTTTATGAAGCTTATTGATAAATTGTTCGTAATCCTAATGTTTTTTAAAGTCACCGGAGCTCTGTTGTACTCCTCGTTTCGACACTTTCAAAGCAATTCGGAGGCTGAGAAATATTTAACTGCTTTACAGCATTGGGCTGACTCATATTTAGTAACCTGTCATAACGATTTAAAATTTCGATCTTTTGATTTAATGTTAAATCATTTCGCTTTCTGGCTTCCATATCGACAAGCTACAAGTAAGCGAACAAGGCATACACAATGAAGACACTCCTTCTCAGTTCCGATAAGAATGTATTGCCTTCCACTTCTCTGACAACTAATGACCACCAGCAGGGTGTGCGTATTTCTGAAAAATCCCAGGAACGTGTAAAACCCCACTCCTTTGATCATTCCACATTTCCCTAGGTGGAAGAGGGAGAACTCTCGGAAATTCAAACAAGAGCGAAAGGAAATAAAAGAATGGGTTCCTTCTGAATGCATTGTAAATATTCCTTTGCCAGCTAAAATGAAGTTCGAAAATTGATAACATTAATTGATGTAACGATGACATAAAGCGATAATTTTAACATAAAAATGAATAGAATAAATCGGGACCAAGTGATTTCGATAACAATAAGCGATTGATAACATTAACCGTGATCACATTAAGCGGAGTCCTCTGTAGTTCTTTGGGGCTTTTCAGTACTGGAATTAGTAGGTTCGAACCCGACTTCTGGAATGGATGTTCGTAGTTATTCTTAAGAATATAAACATAAGAAGAAAGGACGGCGCCGTAGAGATAATGTACACATGCAAGAGAAAGAAATATCTCCAAGAATCTTATTACAAAAACAACTTTACAGGTTCCTGCTCACATTCGGCTTCTTTATTTCTCTTTTAAGTGGTGTTTGTTTTTGTTTTTTAAATTATTAATTTTGTAGATTTCAGGTATGGGCTTTTTAAAATACCTTGTAGAATTTATATTTGTAGTATATGCTAATATGTACACAATATTTAAGTTAATGTTTTATTATGTTCTAGATCAAATTTGCTGTTAAAAAGATAGCAACAAGTGGTGTTGAACATTAGTTCGACCGATAGACCGAGTCTATATTATTTTTTAGAGCAGATGTAAGTTATATTTTATATTGTGTCCATTTGTTTCAATTCCATGCGTTATAAACGAGTATTTATGCGTTATAAACGACTGTATTTCGTACAAATAAATGTTTCCCGAACATCTTTTTCCATCATACCAATGGGTAAGAAATGGGGGAGGGATTAGGTTTCTATATGCTAAAGTTCTCTCACGGGTACGATATTACGATACCGGAACATGACGTATTCTAAAATAAAGGTCTACACGGTTCCAAGACGTAATTCTATTCATACCAGAACCATCGTGATTTTAGTGTTAAGGAATTCCTATAAGTGAATTCTTAAAATCAGATTATCCAGTACTAATTTTTTTAGGATAATTTCTTAACACTTCGCGTGCTGGCAACGTATTTTTACGTTTTTTGTAGTCCATCACTGGAGCGCGGGTCACGAAAAATTACGTATTTAGTAGACTTGTGGATACCCGCTAACCACCACAAATCTACTTAAATAAGTATAATTATATGTATGTGTGACGTTATATGCGTGTTGTTTTCGTCGCTATGCAACACTTTGCATTTTTTCTTTCCACAAGTTATGATTGTCGATTACTCGGTCTTTTGTTGCGTTATTTCGTCTTCAATCGAATTCTTAGCTCCAGAACGTACAAGACGTGTTTTTTCAATCTGAAGCCTGTTTTTTTACTGTTGAATACAAAATTGATAATAAATAGTTCTATTTGAAATTTTCAAAAGAAAATATTTTTGAATAAATTGTAAAATTTTAAAAATCGTTTATTTTTGTAATTTTGTAAAAATATTGTTTTTTTTTTTTTTGTTAAATAATCATACAGTATATATTAAATAATCATACAGTATATATTAAAGTGTAAAATAAAAAAAAGTTTCGTTCATAAAAACAAAGTAGTTTTCGATTTACTGCAATTTTTCTAAATAACTAAACTTTGCGAGATTCATGAAAAAACGCCCGCTGCATTCGTAAGTTGGTGGTAAAGTATACTCGCATGCTAAGTGTTAACTTAATTACAACTCTGAGACTTCACGTAATCTTTGACATGAACTAGCTGTAGCAATCCTTTTTAAATGTCTCAGCTAAAAATATTCGTTAACAATCAATGAATATCAATATTCCATCCATTTTCAGTTCATTCCAGAAAATGTTTTCTAGTTTGATAAATAGTACTTATAAAAACTATAATAGGTTCAAGGCTTAATTTTCTCTCCTATCGAGAGAGTTGGTTTACAAACATTCATGAGAGAGAAAGCGATAATATCGCGCTTATCTCCGCAAGCAAATAAGATCAGTATTTACTTATCGGATCCATTATTTTTCTAGATAAGCGACCGAAATTCGGAAGTAAGATAAGAGTGTATTACATCAATTATAATATATTAGAAAAAATATTTGCGATTTACGGGCTAAATCATCGGTTTTAATGGATTTAAAAGTCGCCATACTTTCACTTAATTGAAATTTAATGTAGGGAGAGAAAAATCGATTTGACATTCAATAAATTTCCACTGCACGCAACCAGTAAACATAATTATACAGTAGTTTGAACATCATGTTTCAAATCCGTGAAAAATGATGGCGCAAAACTATTGAAATTCATGTGTTTTAAGACTAACTGGATAAGAAGTAAGTAAAGATAGATATTACAAAATTTGAGCAGCTAATGAATTAAAATACTAAAGTCTGGTTTAAACAATTCCAATTTAAAGATTTTCTTCCGAACTAAGAATCTACAGAGCTTTAACAAAATACCAAAGCTTCAGGAACAGGTTTAAGCCTCAGCGTGACATTGTCGACAAGAAAGACAAATGGGAGAGAAAATTTCTACAAAAGAAAAAACTTCCTTAAGACAAGTTTTATCCAAAGATGCTTGTAACGGAGGCAAACGCTTTGTTTGGTTCAAAATTAAAAAACATATGTTTTCATGAATCAATGATTTGAGTTAAAGCTGTAATTATAAAGCATTTAATTTAAAAAATAATCTTCCTGTATAGAGATACATTTCGTAATAGCTGTTGTTGCTGTGGTCTTCAGTATTAAATAAGCATGAGGAAAAACGATAAATGCTCCATTTTTGAAATTTTGTGGCACTAGAATTATGAGAACTGTGGTAGCTCACTCGGTAAAGGCAGCGATATCGTAACTGGAGGGTTTTGGGTTCGAAACTTGAGCCGGCCTAAGATCCACCGTGTTCGTTAAAGGTGACTGGGACAGGTAAAATTGGTTCGTTGTCCCATTGTCTTCCAAGTTCTCAAACGATACATCTGGGGGTGGCAGCCAAGCTTGGGGGGGTGTTCTGATTGGTCTCTGATTCTAAATTATTAGAGCCCATTTGAGCGAAGTCGTTCTTTCATTATTCAAGTGCTCGTCAAAACGAAAGGCGCTCGCGTTGCCTTAATTCAAGTGGCCTATGGCCAACGTTTTTGCCCAAGTGACATGAGTAACAACAACAACAACAGCAGCAGCATTATGAAAAAGTAAAACTTCAATACAACAGTACTTAGTTCCCAAACAATGGCTGAACGGTTAGGGTGCTGATCTTTAGTACCAGAGTTCGTGGGTTCGAATCCCACTGTGGTATAAATGTTGAAGCCATTCGGATTCGGCTTTAAACAGTAGGTCCCGGTCTCATTAGCCCCCGTCAGCAAAACAATAAACCGTAGAGCTCCTTACAAAAAAAAAATATATCTAACAGACAATAATAGCTTATCTCATTCACTACTCTAAAATGTTTGTCTTCCACCCAGACATATTTTGAACATTATTAAACAGTTTACACAATTAACGTAAAACATCGGTGTAACTTCATTTTCAGGTTATTATATGCAAAATTAGACCGTAGCTCTCCAAAACAAACCAACAGTACTTAGGGGAACCAATAAAATTATTGTTATATAAGAATATATCGTTACATAGAGGCTCGATATAACGATATGATGCAACAATAAAAATTAAAATATAAAGTATTAAACTATTAGATATTCTCAAAGTACATAAAAGCTTAAAAGAAAATTAGAAGTCATAGAGTAAAATTCACGTGTATGAAAAACTGATTTATTTAAAGAGAAAAAAAATCTTTATTTTTGTATTACTTTTTTTCACTCTTATATCCATTAAAAAGAATAAATAAAAGTCTAAAGAAAGCAAACGATTATAACTTGTGGTTGAAAGGATTGAAACAAATGTCCTTAGATACATAACAAATTCAAAGGATGTCCATAAACAATGCGATGCATCTACATTTTCATCGTCTATTTCTTTACTGTCGTTTTGCTTTCTACCCAAGATCTTTCCAGACAAAATATCTACGTCACTCACTTCTGCAGAAACCCCCGTTATATCATTCGCTGTTAAATATTCCTACATCTTTTCCTGGTGTTTAATATCTAAAATATCGTTTCCGAGGGGTAGGATATAATGATCATTCAGGAGTACACCATCGTTATACAGGGAATATTGCTGTAAGGAATATCATTAAATCGAGGAAACATTAGGATTATATTAAATGCAAATTCGTCGGGACTGTGAAATATCGTAGCAGAAGTATCGGGTATTGTTGTAGAGAGATTTTACGGTAGATAGAGAACACGGTTGAGATAACAGGTCTCAGGCCAGGAGCAGTAAATATACTAGAGAGTATCATACAACATTTTCAATCTTGCTGTTGTTGATTCCTGAATTTTAGAAGGAATTACAGTTAGAATTGCTGCACACAGAAACCTTTTTCTACAAATTACAAAACTTCTACACAATTCTTATTATATCTTCCAAAAACAACCTAGGTGAAAGAGTTTAAAATTTTGTTTACGGGAATTTTGATTGGATTTACAAGATAAATTCAAAATCTATCTGAGAAAGCAAAATTAGCATTGCTGCCCTTATCAACTTCATAAATATCTCCGTAAAGTGGGATTACTCGCCTACTCATCTATCGAATCAAAATATAGGAAATGTTTAAATGCAACATCGGATAGTCATCTGAAATTATGACAAATTAATCATCATGTAACAAAATATAAAATACACTCAAAAGCCTAAACATTATGACCACCTGTCAATAACGAGTAGCTCGCCACACACCTTCAACCTGCCTTGGCATGGATGTCACAAGTCCTTGGTAGATGGCCAGAGACAGATTGTACCAGATGTTTAAGTAACGGCTACGCAAATCCCAGATATTGCGAATTAGTGGTCTTTGAACTCTGAACTGCCGTCCCATGACATCCCAAATGTGTTCTATCGGGTTGAGATCCGGTGAGTTAGGCGGCCAGATCATTAACTGGAATTCAGCATCATGTTCCTGGAACCACTCCAACATAATTTTAGCCTGTTGGAACATTCTATTTCCAGCTGGAAAAACAGAGGTCATGTAAGGGTGCAACTGGTCCGCAATGATGTTTGGATACCCTGTAGCATTCATGGTCTGCTCTACCACAACCACGGGCCGCAGAGACGCCCAAGATAACGTCGATTGCAAAATGTAGCGGTGGTCATAAGGTTTTGGCTCTTGAATGTATATAACCACATATACTCATTAAATGTTTAAACATTATTTTACGTCATGACGTGCTATTTTATTTATATCTTTGGGTAACATTACTTCTAAATAGCATTTATTTGAACGATATTCAGTAAGTATAACGGGTTCCCCCATACAAATTGATTAAATAGGCTTAAAAAATGAAAAGGTTCGGAAACCATCGCTTTAAAGAAATAGGATACAATTTGTTGATTAAAATAAATAACAGAACATTAGGTATACCCCCAAAAAAGTATAGGAGTAATTGTGTCAGAGTTACAGAAAGATCAAAGATCTTATATGATCTGTTAATATTTATAAATTGTACAGAGCATTAAGTTTTTGGGGAAATACCTAATGCTCTGTTATTTATTTTAATCAACAACTTGTACGCTATTTCTTTAAAGCGATGGTTTCCGAAAAAATTTAATGGTGAAACTACAAGTCGTAAAAGAGTTCTCTTGTCTTCAAATAACATATAACATTATCGTTTTGAAAGAAGTATCATTCTGTGATTAACCATTTAACTCCATATTTCTTTTAAATAAACTGAATAGCTAAAGAGAGGATGGTGATAATATATAGTTTTAGTATATGATCACTAGAGACTATTAAATAGGAAATAGCTGGGATTTTATGCGCCTTTATTTTTCATATACCAGTTAACGATAGGACATTATAATGATAGTTTTTCTATCAATCAGAGCCTATTGTTATTTTTCTCTGATAAAAGACACTGAGTATGTCTGCAATGATTATTCTCCTGATTATGCCTTGTAATTAATTACTTACCGATCTAACTGTACTAATATTATAAAGAAGTAAAATTCATGTTAGGGGATGATTTCAGGAACTACTGAACCGATTCTAAAAAATCTTTTACTATTAAAAAACTATTCTATCCTTAAGTAATATAAACTTTATTTTATTTAGATAAATATATGCTTTCTGTTCGAAAACTCAATATTTGTAAATTAAGTCAGAAGAAACGCTCTGATTGACTGCTTTATCCGCTTGCTTTGACCAATATACCTGAAAATAAAGTACTACAAAAATATTAGTCATTAATATATCTAAAAAACTAAGTAAGCTGTACGATATACCTAGCTTTAAGCTTTAATTTTTTAGGTAATTAATTGATAATCTTTACTTAAATATATATCTAGTCTCTCTCTTTTATTAAAATTAAGCAAATTATTAAAAAGCTATAAATATTTTTAAAAAATTCCGTAGAACGTTTACGTGTAATTCGTATTCTACAAATGCGATTTTTACAATTTTTTCTAGATTAGATCATCGCTTTAATATTTTAATATTTATATACCTATTGCCCTTTAAGAGTGATACAGTTCAACATATGATTTGGTAAAATTTTAAACAAGCGTTAAAAGTTATTAATTTTTAATTTTTTCATGTGCACACTAGCTCAGTTTTATATCAATGGACATTAAGTCTTTTTTAAAAAATATTTTATCACAGCGGTTAAGTTTTTATATCGTGAAACATGGAAAGTTTTAAAATACATGTTAAACCACCAAAACACATATGCTTTGAAATTCTAGTATTTAAAAAAAACACTCTTTTGTTTCAAATTTTTCAGAAAATCTCTAACAAAATTTTCATCCCATCCTCGTTATATGTAATATATCAAAATGTTAACTTTAATTATATTTAAAATTTTTTTTTGTTCTATTCTTTAATACTATTTTTCAGTAAAAATCTGATTTAGGAGCTTTACAAAATCTTTTTACCAATCAAATCAATAAACAATTTTCATCTCTCTGCTCTTTCCCCGTTTAATTCTTAATCTTAACTGACCTAGTTTCACTTCTGTAAAGTCTAACTTGCTGCATATGTGGTTTTCGAGCTAACTTAACTAATCAATACTCATTCCTGACTGCCAATAATGCTGAATAAGCTGGTGGTCTCTAGAAAATAAGTTTCTGTCATCACACGTTGTTAGGTTCGAAATTTGTGATAGAAGCGTATATTTGTGAGCATTCGATGCAAAACTCTTGTTTTGTAAAGACGTTCATTTAAATCTGAATTTAAAGCTCTACTACGTTGGACTTTTCTTAATGGAGCCACGACATCAAATCACTTAGATTCTCTCATAGTCCAGTTAGCCCGAGCAATCCAATTAATAGGGGATAAATTTTCTTGTGTAATATGCTAGAATAATTTCACAGGTAACATATATAGCTCTTTATGTGTGTGCATGTATGTACACTGTTTACCAATAAGTATTTGGATACCTATGCAAATGACGATATCTGCGATCCTGAGGTACGTCACGGCCTCCGGTATACATTGTGTAGGAAACAGGCATTAGTTGCATGCATGATGCCGCGCAGTTCGGAGCTCTCTGATTTCGAGAAAGGTATAATTATCGGGTATCACGAATGTGGCCGATCCTTAAGGGACATATCTAGCGATCTCAAGTACCCAAAATCGACAGTGGCCTATGGGATTAAGAAGTGGAGCGGTAATTGTCGGAATGTGCTCCGAGTCGGCAGACCAACCAAACTGGGCTATAAAGACCGACGAGTGCTGTCCAGAGAAATGCGGAAGAACCGCGCGCAACCGATAACCCTTATCCGCGAGGAGTTTCAACAGGCCATCCGGGAGTATTGTTTCAATGAATACCATCCATAAGGAAGCACATCTGCTTGGTTTTCATGGTCGTGCTGCTGACCATAAGCCTTTGATCACAAAGTTCAATCGCGTTGCTTTGTTAATGTGGTGTAAAGCACATCGAAATTGGACCGTAGATTAGTGGAAGCGGGTTGCCTCGGAGGGTTCACGCTGTAATTACCTCTCGTGGAGGCTCTACCAACTATTGATTTTGAATAAAGTTAGTTTTTCTTTTTTATCACAGGTGTCCGAATACTTATTGGTAGACAGTGTATTCCAGGTTCAATTCTAAACAGCTGGTCCAATCTTGATAAAAATAAAGCAAATAAAGTAGTTCGCAAACAAGGAAAGGAGAACTTGAAGAACGCTGTCATAAGAGATAGATCATAGTAGCCATAAGACTACTACCAAGTTACCATAGAATCGTCATTTCGTTGCATTTCAATGGCTGATACCAAATGACATTGATAACTGAATTATCGCTGTCATCGACTCTGGTGCATTACGCTAATTTATTTAATCACTTTTTAGAATTAAATTTTATATGAATATTGCATTATTCTACTGTCCAGAAGACTTACTTAGTATATGTATTCACCGTATCACGCAAATTGTTTTAACAGTCCAAATATTTATTTTAAAATAACAATCAGTTTAAGATACTTTCTAACGAAATTAAGGAGATCCTAAGAAAATGATAAACAGTGGAGTTACATATATCACAAAAATTTACGGGCGGACGCATTTGAAATAATCTTTCTTGATTAGTTAAGCTTTTCAAGCATAACTATTCAAGAGAATGGATGTCAGCAAAGAATCGCTGTCAGAGAGCGTTTAGAAAAATAAAAAAATAATAACAAATAATGTGAAAAGAAAATATATTTAACAAAAATAAGCCTTCGCAAACTAAACATAAAATATATTTTCGCTGACAAGGTCATTTGGTTGGGTTGATAGAGTTATGATCTTGTTTTTTTTCTACTTGAGGGCTTGTTAACAGAATATTGCTGAAAGTAACAATTTTTCTGAATAATCCTGATGACACGAGAATGGGTATAAAATTTATACTAAATATAAAGCGGTCCACCGTTTAAAGTATTTAAATACTTAAGGAGTGATGCTTGGTAAAACTTGTTAAGGTATACTAAAAGAAAGGTTAGAAAAACAACCGGATAAATTCGTTTAAAATTTAGTTCCTTTTAAAAAAAAGTGTGTTGGCAACCAAAATGGATTTTTTTTTTGCTTTCACTAGTTAAATACAATAACCTTTTATTTATTTTTTTCTCCCGATTTAAAAATTATGTTTTTGTTTTCATATGAAATAATATTCAAAACTTGTAAAGGTATACTAAAAGAAAGGTTAGAAAAACAACCGGAAACTTTCTTACGTTTAATTTATCCCAATAGCGAATAACGAAAGATAATTTTTTTTTATATTATCATCACATTATTAGCTTAACATTCACTGGTAATATAATTTTGCAACACGAGGGCTAATGAGACCGGGACCTACTGCTTAACCCTTTAAAGGTCACTATTATAAATTCTTTGGGATTGAATTAAATTAGTTCATAAATGGTATTTATGAACTTTATAAATTTAAATACATATTTTTATTTTTTTACATTTTTTGAGGGGGGGGGGTGAATTTGAGGGGTGGTTAAAGTGCAAAATCCAGTTTCTTGTACGGAGTGAAGATGCTTTTTTTAAGGTTTAATTATGCTGCGGGAACAATGATTATTATCTGAAAGGGTATGATAAAGATAAACTAACCAATTTACAGCCGGACGATGGCCATATAGTACAGCGTTGCTTTTAGGTACCGGAATTCATGGATTAAAATCCCACTGCAGGTATGGATATTCGTAGCAATTTCGAATCGACCTTAAGCTGTAACCTGGGCAGGTGCGGAGTATCCCCCGCACTTCCGTGAACTGCATTAGTTGTACTTATTAGTCTAGATTTTCTACATATATATATATATATATATATATATATATATATATATATATATATATATATATATATATATATATATATATATATATATATATATATATATTGTTATTTTAAATTATATGGGCTTGCTTGCTTGACTTAATGCTGACTTGGCCCCTGCGTAATGCATTGTTGCCGGACGGTCAGACCGAACCAGCAATTCAACACCCTACACCCGACTTCGAATGGCTGCCTGGTTACAGGTAGTGCACGGCTTTAAGCTATAATTCTCGGTCTTATTCACCTTCGTGTTGAAAGACAGTAGACCGTACCAAAAACAAACGATTTTTAAGTGTTGTTTGGATAGACATTTATTTGGGTTTATTAGTAAAAGTATCATATTACTGACATTTCCAGGTAAAGTAAGTTTAACCACGTATATTTCAAATGAAGTATAGAGCTCTTTTATACTCTCCGTTGGGAGTTGAAAATGTGATAAACATAGAAAACCTAAAAAGTCCATCCTATCACTTTTAAAAGCATAGAAAAAAACAGGTGGTTTCGCTTTGAAACCACTGTCCGTTAAAGGGTTAAGGCCGATTCCGAACGGCTACGAATATCCATGCAACAGTGGGACTGGAACTCACGAACTCCGGTTCCGAAAGCCAGCACCCTAACCATTCGACCATCGTTCGGCTACTGCTTTGATAGAATACTAGAACTAAATATCCGAGAAATATAGGAGTGAATTCTCCTATAACGGAATTTTTAAAATTCGATTTCTAAATAATGCGGAACGAAATTACGAGTCACTCCTATAACGTGGTTTTTGCACAAAAGCATTCCGACAATTCAAACATCTTGAAAAATTTATCTATGGTAGCACTTATTTCGATGTGTTAAATTTCTGTAGTTGACATTTATGTGGTGTTCTCAGATCCCGTTATCTAATCATTTCACTAAAAATGAACAAACAATAGAGCCTTTATCTCTTTTAATCTGTATCTTTAATCTTTTTTCTATAATAAAATTTTATCTATTTGTTTGTATCGATCTCAACTTGATACTTTGAGAATGCAATTTTTATATAGGGATAATTTATGTACAATTCACTTATTTCTGAGATTCTACCTGTATCGCGATACGAATTAATTTTATTTGTGTTAATTTTAAGTTCCTCGTAACATGGTTACCATATAATGAGGTATAAAATGATATTGTCACGAAGATTCGAATGAACACACCGTTTAGTCCAGTGGTCGGCAAAGTGCGGCTCCAGAGCCGCATGTGGCTCTTTGGCTTAAGTGCGGCTCTGGCACAAATATCTACGGAAGGCGCAATAATATTTTTATTAAAAAAAAAAAAAAAACTTGGTAAGAAAAATATTACATCTTATTTTGAGAAATTAAAATTCTTCTATAAATCGAGAACATGTATAATTTTTTGTTTAAATTAAAAAATAGATAGGTAATTAGAATTTTATATTGTTGTAAAAATACGTAACGAACATCGAGTTTAATTTTATTAGTTTTCTTAAACGTAAACATAAATAATGTACAAGCTACCGGCTGAAATTGTTCGTATGTTTTCGGCGTACTCCGGTGTGGTATAAAGGTATCACAAGCATGCGCGCTCATACTTTTTCTAAAGTAGTGGGGGGTACAAATTGGCATCACAGACCAGCAACTGGAGTGTGAACAGTTTTGTCTTATCTACCGTGTCTGGAATTTTCTTCTTTTGAAAATGACATTGTTAGGTTTGAAATACAATTGCTGGATTTAAAAATCAAGGGGATATAGCTCTCTAAATTCGAACTTCTTTGTGTTGAATTGGAAATATTGGAGAAGAAGAAATGTGATCTGAGTTCACAATACAAATGGTCTGCCTGGAGAAGGAAGACATGATCATTTTCAACGCTTGCAATAGTATTCCTGACTTTTACAATCAGCTGAAAAAGTTCACGTTTGCTGTTCTTTCCCTTTTCGGTTCTGCATATATATGCGAATAATCTTTGCGAACATTATCAAGAGTAAACTGAGAAGTCGTCTTATTGATAAGAACTTGGAATCATGCTTAAAATTAAAACCAACAACATACAAACCTGACCTACTCGAACTTTCCAAGGAGACTTAGCAAGCACATTGTTCGCATTAACCCTCTAAACGTAAATGGATGTAATGTACATTTCTGCCAGTGTTTTCCCCCATGGAGTTTTGAGGTAGGAGGGTCAAGTCGATTGTTTAGGAACTGCACCCCTCTTTGACTGACATTTATTGAGGGATGCACCCCTACTCCCTGAGGCACAAAGACGCTGATAGCTTTTCATGGCTTTGTAAATCTCTATTTCGAAGTATTTCATTTGCGGTAACAGATGTATCTCTAATTGCACCACTTAAATATCTTGGATGACTTTCGTAAAAAAATATAAATAATTCTCTTAAAGAATATTTTTATTTGTACTTTTAGAATCCATTATTTCTTGTGGGATAATATTCCAGACTTGACGAGCTTTATGTGTATTAAAAATTAACAATGTTTAATATCTATTTATATATCTATTTATAACCGGAAGTAAAGGGACAATAACGAGGGTGGGTTTCCCGTATTCCATTCTAGTCGACAAAGGGTGAAGTAAAAAATTATAGAACGCTTTGGCCACTGACACAATAAACCTTTAGCGTATTTTTGGAGACTTTTTTTCCTCGGTGTGTTCCACTCGGAGGGTTAATAAATATTTATTAATTATGAAATTTACTTTTATTTTAGTGTACTACATATTTAGTGTAATAAAAGCTTACTAAATAAGCAGATATGGCTCCCAATTTTTTTTTAAAAATTGTTTTAATGTTCATATTTGGCTCTTTGGCTAATAAGTTTGCCGACCACTGGTTTAGCCTAGCAGACGAATTTATTGAAGCAAAGTAGCAACTCGCAACTTGACAAGATCGAGAAGTTGCCTACAATAAGTGGGTATCAGCTTTTATACTCGAACAGAATATCCGAGAAATAACTAATTTACATAATAAAGAAAGATCTAGAATGTTAGAAAACATAAGGCAACAATAAATAACATTTTAAAATTAAAAATCCATATTTTGGATCAACCGCCATGGCAAGCACAGAACCCACACACGTTGGGTCTGGATCTCATGCTCTGACCATTAGGCCACTGAGCTCGTGGGCAAAGTTTCTTTATGCGGCATTATGATCTGTCTTATTTCTCGTTTCTAATAATGCGGTTTCCATAGAACGCATTTTGATGAATTCTGATCTTCATATAACATGGGTTCCCTATTACGCGGTACGAATATTTCACGTTTCAGAAGACTTGACTGTGCAACCAATCTATCGTTACTTCACTTCTACTGTTTTGTTGTCACGCTAGAAACGAGACTGTGGTGTGTCATATTGGATACAGGAATATATTTTTGGGGAAATTTTAAGGATTATGTAGCAATTGTTGGCAAATACATTATGAGAAACTGGAGAAGGAAGACAAACACGAACCAGAATCAGTACAGAGTATTTCTAAAACGCACGAATTATAGTCAGAATGATAAGTATTTACATGTATGCACATTTATGCTACTACTATTTTGAAGAGTTTGAAACAGTATAAAGCTCATTCTTTACAGTTGAAATATTCATTTGTACTGAGCAGGTAACAATAACAAAAAGTTTTTTCAAGTATAATTCTAAACATAATCTGTTTTCTATAAAACGTTACGTACTTCCAATTAGTGTTGTAAATAATTTATTTTTACCCACACATTTTACAGAATTTTTATATTATTTTTATATATTTCGCATTCACCGATTTTTCTCATTCATATTGTTTTCCATTTATGGTTTTCCCTTTTTGTTCCCATGAAAGACAATAAATCGAGATTCCATTGTAGATGATAAGCATTTATAGAAAGATAGTCAAAATGCAAAATACTTAATTTTTATAAGGGCCTATAAAATTTTTGGAAACTCTAAACCGTAAGCTCCTCCGCTATTCACCAAATAGCAAAAAGTCGCTCAAAAAGCAGTAGTCTTTTTAAAAAAATTTTTAATCTATAAGAATTTATTTTGAATATAACATATTCTTAAAAAAATGCTTCCTGCAATAACAAAGAAAAAATTAATAATTCATTTATAATTTTAAACATGTTTAAATTTCCTATAACATGCATAAAATTATTGTAATTCCCTTGAAACAAAATTAATTTACTATACGTTAGATTGAAATGAATGCATATTTTTTTCAAATCTACATGCCCGATATCAAGAAAATCTTTGTAATGTGAGATACATCCAGTCTAACAAAAAGTTATTATTCAACGGGGACCATTTTTATGTAAATGAAGGGAAAGAACGATGTGATAAACAGGGAGAGAATAAATTGCGAAATGTACTAGCAGGTCGAAATCCTTTTCTTCTAAATAAAGCAGAAGTAAATAAGAAAACGCTATCAGTCGTTTTGTTCTGCCTGAAATATTACATGGGAGTGAATTGTAGAAAAACATGGGGAAATTAAATTTCAAAATAAAGAAATTTATACTGAGAAATACAGTGGATCCCGCTTAATGCGATCGCGGTTAATGTTATCAATCGCTTATTGTTATCGAAATCACATGGTCCCAATTTCTTCGATTCATTTGTATGTTAAAATTATCGCTTTATGGGATCATTACATCGGTTAATGTTATCAGTTTTCGAACCTCATTTTAACTGGCAAAGGAATATTCACAATATATTCAGAAGGAACCCATTCTTTTTTTTCTTTTCGCTGTTGTTTGAATTGCGAGAATTCTTCCTCTTCCACCTAGGGAAAAGGAGAAAAAATAAAGGAGTGGGGACGTTACACGTTCCTGAATTTTTTCAGAAATACGTTGCTGGTGGTCAGTGGTTGTCAGATAAGCAAAAGGCAACAAATTTTATTCGGAACTGAGAGGGAGCGTATTCACATTTTATGCCTTGCTCGTTTGCATGCAGCTTGTCGATATGGAAGCCAGAAAGCGAAATGATTTAACATTAAAACTAGATATCGAAATTTTTAATCGTTATGACAGGTTACCAAATATGAGTCAGCGCAGTTAAACATTTCTCAGCTTCTGAATTGCACTGAAATGTGTTGAAACATGCAGTACAACACCGCTCCGGTGACTTTAAAAAACATTATGATTACGAACGGATTTATCTACGAGCTTCTTAGAATTGTAGACAGTCAACAATTGATCAATTATTTTTATTATGTAAACAATTCTTATGTCTTAAAGAATAATATACAGTACATAAATATAAGGTGAATATTTTCATTTTATTTTGAACTGTAATACGTGTGAATTAAAGGGGGTGTAAATTTATCTAATTTTGTATAACGTTTATTCTTATCAATCGGTTATTGTTATCAAAATATGGTGACTGAAACTGATCACATTAGGTGGATTTTGTCCTTGGTAGAACATAGAAATCTTTGATGCTTTATAAAAAAAGAAACTACAAACAGTAATAGCATATAAAGACGATTCATATTACATACTAATATATATTATATTATTGGTAACATATTAAGAACTTACATTAATGTATCTAAATTATCTAGTTTTAATTCCATTTCGTTACGAAGCAAAGAACCTAATTCAATAGCTCTATCTCTTCCTTTGCCAATTTATAAAATCAACTTGCAACTTTTACTCTGTGTTTATTTCAAAACCAATTGGATTCTTCTTGAGCATTTCGAACTCTGAGTACTTATTTCGCAGTTCTGAGGGACTAACAGGAGCTAACAAACCATTAATTTGCTGAATTAACCAATTCATATGAAAAAGTGCGCTGTCTTACTTGAGGGAGTTAAGTTTCTATCAGCTTTTGGCAACTGGCAAACAAATGAACTGAGCATCTTTGCTGAGTCTAGACAGAAACAAATTAGGTTAGAGATTCTTTTAGATTTTTAGATAATATGTATGGCCAGCGAAACTTTGGTAGACCATTGATGTCTTATATGAGCTTGCGTCGCTGATGCCACGGTGTAATACGCATAAATTATATATATATATAGATATATATTATATATATATATATATATATATATCACGTCCTTTTGCATTCCCCTTTTTATACTCCTACTAAAATCTTTTATGCTTATGTACATATATATAATATACATTATAATTTTTATATGTATATTTTATATATATATATATATATATATTATATATATATATATATTATAAATATATATTTATAAATATATATTTTATATATATATATATATATTTATATATATATATATATATATATATATATTATATATATATATATATATATATATATATATCGTAAAAGAGTGTACGACTGGTCGTTTGTAATCATAGCCAGTTGGTAAGTAAAACTGGACACTGTTTCTTAGGAAAGATATTTGTTGCCACAGCGTCAGTTGGATGAGTTACTTCATTATAGAACGGATGAAACTGAAAGATCAGTTAACATGAAAAATCAAGAAATAATCTAGTCTAAGGCAATATATAAGAAAATATCTCTTGAAAAATTTACGGAAAAATATCCGAAATATCTGTCTTCCATACCGAGCATATTTTGGTTAAGAATTTCATAAATCGGCTACTAGGGCACTATAAAATTTTTGTTGGTTAGAACCCTTCCTTGAGGGCTGGAACTGTTGTCTCAGTGGTCATTAGGGGTTAAGAAGGGAAAAAGCAAAGAGACGCTCCTTGACTTTATTTGAAAACCCTGAAATTTTTCGGGTCTAATAAGAGCTTTATATATAAATTTAAATCGGCATGATTGAATGAACTATCGAGCAACGGGAAGTTTTTATGACAGTGCATTCTTTAAGAGTCCCTCTTCGGGGTTTTATGCTAAATGTATACATAATTTACAGATTTATCTTTCCCCTTATATATACAGTAGAACCTCGATTATCCGAAGTAATTGGGACCGAACACTTTTCGGATAATCGAATTTCATCAATAATCCTCTAGTTTAATCTGTAGTATCGTCATTGGTGCAATAACATCCGATGCTCTGTGATCGGCAGTATGACTTCCAAATTTCGAAATGGGGTGCGTTTTTGTTTAGAACAAGCACGTTTGAAAGTGGAAGTGTACACTCATACCGAAAATTGTGTTTGCGAGAATGAATTCTAAAAACGGAAATTCCAAAATAATTATCTGCACTTGTAGTTTGGAAAGGACGGCTTGTATACAAAAGGAATGTGGCAAAAAGAAAACTTTTAAAATGCATGTTTGTAAATATGACAATTTTTATATATAAAGCGAAAAAAAAAATAATATAATAATATAATATAATATATATAATATATAAGAAATATATAATTTAAATATATTCGGTTATATTATTATATATAATATTTTATATATATATATATAGTATATATATATATATATATATATATATTATATATATATATATATATATATGTGTGTGTGTGTGTGTGTAAAGAAAATAATATAATCGGGGAACTAATGTAGGCATTTTGTGTAAAAACCCAAAGATTGCCCGATAAAGTCTCAGGGGTTTTCATATCTTAAGTCAAGAACAAAAAATTTTAGCTTTTCTTTAATAACCTAAATTGACCACTGGGGCTACAGTTTAAGCCCTAGAGATATAACCAATTATAATCTACATTTCCCTAGCGGACAATTTAGGAAATTTACAAACAAAAAGGAAATGCACGCTATCATTGGCATTTTTCCTAGTATTGTTGAGATGTTGACAGGTGTTAAGGGCATTTTACTTATAACTTATACCACTGACCCCTCATTTGCTTGTCCCTATATTGAATACCATCCTCCAACGTTCTTTAATAAAAGTCTAATAAATGTCATTTTTTTTTTTTGCCATGATGCAACCACCATCGTGAAGTCCGTTTATTACATATATATTTTTATATATATATATATATATATATATATATATTTATATATATATATATATATATATATATATATATATATATATATATATATATAATCATTCATTCATACATATACTGACTCTTGGACATGACGTTGATGAACCATTTGGAATATTCAAGTTGAAAAGAGAACTAATCTATAAAAAGGAACTCAGAATTGCTACTTCAGATAAAAAAGTTACTGAGAGCCAAACAATAGTATAGTCGAGTTTTATTTTATGGTTCAAGGTTATGTAGTAACTCATGCTAGGCAAAAAATTTACGAAGAGGTATAGAAATCAAGCTCCACATGCAATGGACCGTGGAGTAAGTTAAGAAGAAAACATATTTGGAAGTTTTTTGTTCCACTACAGGTAACTACTGTCTAGTGTTGTCGAACGAATTACTGTGTTCGCTATTTATCAAAACATACTGTTTTCAAAATAGATACAAATAGCGGAAATAAACAGCAAATCTATTAGAATTTTGCGGAGTATGATTTGACGAATAATGTGTAGCTCTCCTAAGTTTTGTTTATTTATTGGCTGCAATTTTAGGTAGTGCATATGTGTGGTTAGGTAGTGGTTTGCGTTGTTTAAGATTTAGTTCACCCAGATCCTATGAAGAAAAAAATTATTTATTTACATTTTTACAATCTAATTAATTTGATTCAACTTATTTTCCTTTATTTTGGCAACTTAATTTTTTTTTACGGTCAGATCCAGGGTATGTATATATTTTTATAAAACGATACATATATATTTTTATAAAACGAGGATATAAATAAGGTCCTGATACAATTTAAAAAATGGAAATATGCACCTAATTTTAAAAGGGATCGATGAGGAGAGGTGCTAGAATCATGATAGGCAGGAAGGGATGGTGTGGACAAGGTGTTATAGAACAAGGAGATTATGTTGAGGATACTTGGTATTCTTCAGGGACTGATCTTAGACGGCTGATGGGTTATAACTCACCGTCTTATTGCCAGGTATTTATTTTCGAAGCGAGTGGCGGAATAACTAACTGCACATTTTTTAAAGTTGTCTTTCTCGGTCTCCAAAACCTCTCCTTCAGGTTCTCCAGATTTTGTCTTTCTTTTTACTTTCTTTTAACCATCTTTTTATCTCCTGCTCCATGATACACCTCTCTCTCACACTTAACGAACTTAACTCATTACCAATAGGATCTCTTAAATTTATTTCTTTGTTGTGTAAGACCCTAGACCTCTGATTTGACCAAGGTTTCCTGGAATTACCATCTTTTGCATCTCCCACTATTACAGTCCCTCTAAGTTGATGTTATCAATAGCTAGAAGCAAGTTGACCCTAAGGTATCCATAAAAAGTTGTACAAAGGTACTTTCTTTCTCAACTATAAAATTCTTCTTAACAATTTCGGATCCTCTCTCAAACTGTAAGATTTTCAAAATGTAATAAGGTACAATTCAGATCTAAAAATTTCGTTTTCATATTTTAATTAAAGTTTTAATAGTTTTTTTGAAGAGATCTATATTACCTCATTACAGCTAGGAACTGAACTGCTACGTTGAGTTAAGGAGCACTTTTGCGTATGTAAGTAAGGTTTTCCAGGGGAATGATGTGCGTCAATTGTTTGAAAATGGATGACAATATTCGATACTAAACTACAATGGTAATGAATGCGTGACAACTCATGGGTTGCTGACCTATGAAAGACTTTTATGATTATAGCATGCCGGATAATCCCCTCAAATTATATCATTCTCAATAAAGGTCAAAATTTCTTCTAATTTCACACACCTTCCCTCTATTAAGTCTCCTAAGGAAAGAACATGTTGTAGTTGTTGTTGTTACTTATGCCCGTAGGACAGGCCAAGCACGTGAGCCATAAATTACTCAAATTAAGGCGAGGTGTACGCCTTTGGTCTTTTATGAAGAGCACCACTAGGGTAAAAGAACGACTTTGCTTAAAATCGGTCGTCTTAATTTAAAAGCAGGGAACAAGCAGAAGACCCTTCAGGCTTAGTCTTGGACGACGAACATATTTTATGTGCCCCAACCACCCTTAATGAACACGGTTGATCTTAGGCCGGCTCGAGATAAGAATCCGTAACCTTTCAGTTACGAGATCGCAGTCGTTGCCAACTGAGCTACCGCGGTTCAGGAAAAGACATTCAGACTCACAGATTTATCATGCACCTTCTCAACTTAAACAGGGAAATAGTTTGGAGCTCAAATTTGGCACTCTAGGACTCGTGCTTGGTCCGCTAACATTAGGTTTTTTCGATTTCGTTAATGAGTTACTTCGAAAATGAAGATGTTATTTGTTCACTGTTTGTTACATACGAAGGAAGAGATATGCATGTATAATGTAATATGTAAATTTACGTAATAATTATACACACTGGAAACTGATTTATGTTGAAAACGAGTGCTATTCATTACTATATTTATTATTATATGAAGTATTCCTCTATAAGAAGAATTATAGCTTCTTCTGTTTTTTGTATTTGCAATTTTTCACTTTATATGCATATGTATATATATATGTATATATGTATATATGTATATATGTATATATATATATATATATATATATATATATATATATATATATATATATACACACACACACGTGTGTGCGTGTGCGTGTGTAATGGGCAATTTATTCCATTACAAAGGTAAGAGAATCCACAATGGAAAGTGAAACGTAGCCGAGAGGAAAAACAAAGAATTTTGAAGAAGAGAAATGCAGATTTTTACAGCATCATCTCCCGAAGGTTTCTCGGGGTAAAAACCAGTACATCCCAATTTATAGGTGTGTGAAACAGTCAAGGTTTTTAATAGTTAATCAAGTAGAGGAAGCTTGACGACGTAAAGGAAGTGAAACCAATTATATAAAGTGTAATATAGGCAAGAAATAATTTCGGTATTTTCGTTCTCGCTAACTCAACAGAAAGAACAAAAGAGAGTCACCCAGTTTTGACATAAAAGTATAGAATCACCCGAAAATTATTTTTAAATAGACTTATAATTACATTGGTTAGTTTTTTAGGCTAAATATATGCTTACATATAATAATTTTATATATATATATATATATATATATATATATATATATAATCATAAAATTAAGTAAAAATAAAATCAGACAAATAAAGACTAGATTATATACATACATACATACACACACACACATATATATATATACACACATACATATATATATATATATATATATATGTGTATGTGTATATATATATAATAAAATATATGTATATATATATACATACACAAACATATTTATATACACACACACACACATATATATATATATATATACATATATATATGTACATAAAAACATACATACATACATTTATTTATATACACATATATAAACATATATACATATACATACATATATATATATACACACATACATGGCTATATATTAAAACAAAATTGTTGAAAGATAGAAAAGACAGAAAAAATCCCTTTTACAGAAGGGAGACAGGAATCATATTAGCTTTTAAGACCCTTAAAATATTCATAACTTTACAAGGCATGGAGGGGGGAAGGGAACGTAACAGGTACATAAAAAGAGAATGAAAGCGCATAAAACTCGTCTTTTTCTTGCTCCGTAATATACATGCAAATGCGGCATAAAACCATCTTTGCGCGCCAGTGTCGTAACTCAGCACTACGAGGGTCAACGCTATCAGGAAGGAACGACAATGGTGTCTGGGCCCGCTGTTCGATTTCCTCCTTGCGAAGAAGACACACGAGCTTTGGCTTCCTTTGCAAATCTGTTGACAGAATAACGAATTTTTTCTTGCTTTAGAATTTAGGATACAAGCCTTTTTGTGAATTGTTATATTAGAGCTATGAAACTTTACATACATATACATTGAAATATAACTAATTCAGTCATACTAGAAAATATTTAAAGTTTATATGATCTTTCCTTTTTTTTTTGAAGATTTCTGTCAACTTTTAAATTGTTTCTCTTGTTTTATCTAGTTTTGTAATTATTACTAATAAATAAATTTTAATTATTTTTTTTCTAATTATTATTTAAAAATGTATTTTAAATATGTTTGGGTATTATTTTATTTGTAAATTCATAAGAAAATTTACAGAAAATGTTTTTATGTTTGTATGTTGAATTCGTATACAAACATTTTCTGTAAATTCATTCATCAACTGATCAACAAAATAATACTCAAATATGATAAAAATATATTTTTAATTAGTAATTAGAAAAAACCACGAGAAACATTTTAAAAATTCATAGAAATTTTTTAACACATTGACGGACAGTCGGAACAAGTGAATTTCGAGAATTAGTACTATAGGTTTTTGTAATTTTTAGAATATTAGAAGTACAGTTTTACTCACTGTGTTCATGGATTGCAGTTGGGACATGTAAAATAGTTTCATGGTCACAATGTCCTTTCATATGATACCGTAGGAGGTGGTATGCCAAGCATAGTATATCTTCTGCTTCTAAAACACGAAGACCCACCTTCTGTGTTTGTGCAGTGTTAGAGAGTAATGTTGGCAACTGCCTCCAAGTTATTATAAAAAATCTTGAATTGTCATTCAAACTTTTTTGTTACATTAAAACGATTCACTTACGGATGAAATAATTGTCGAGATGATTCTTGGAAGGATAGTAAATTACGGAAAACAGACCTTAATTTGGTGCTACTGTTTTCTCTTTTGTTTACCGTTAATCCTCATTAACTTAACTGAATGTAAATTTAGTTTAACATTTTAGTAACCCAAGGTTAGTTTTTTTTATTAGTCAAAGTACATTCGTCGAATTTATACCTTTATTAATGAGACATGATATCCTTTCAATATTATTATTTTTTTAAGTATTATATTAAAAAAGAGATTAATTTGTTTTTAAGTATATTTATAAAGTCTGTTTGAACAGTCCATTTAATTACAATTTATATTTAAACGAAAAAGTTATAGTGAATTTCTTAGCACTGTTTTAAATAGAAATATTTTTTCGCCAATGTTTTTTTTAACCTAATAAAGCTATCTGCACAAGACTGTGAATGGATTTTCAGATAACTTTAAAATTATAGTTTCGAGTATTTATACTGGCACTTGCAGCGAAAAACAATTAAATTTGACAATTTCTTGTGTATATTTGTATATAAAAAAGAAATCAGCACCTTTTCGTCAATTCCATGCATGTTTTGAATTGTACATTAAAATAAAAAATTTCACTATTTTATGTAAATATAGAAAAAGCTTCAGCATTTTCGATGCATAGAATTCAAAGGTAAACAAACGTGGGAAAAAGCTAAAATTTTCAGTTTTAAAAGAAAGTTCCCAATAAATGACATCATTTACGTAAAAAGATTTTAAAATGTTGAAAATGTAGATTTCAAATTTCTCACATATGCGCAGAAAGATTAGAAGGATCATTTGAGCCAATAAAAAATTCATGTTTTGATCATATTTGACGTACCAATTTTCTTAACTTTCAACAGGATTCATGGCAAAAACCCTCCTCATTTACAACTTTTTGAAGATTCCTGACCTTCCGGACTTGATCTAACTTCTCAGACATACCAAGAAATATTTTTCATAACGACAAGTTCCAACAGTTTTCATCACATACCACCACTGTTTACTAGGAAGTAAATGAATATATAGTAAAGCTCATTTATTGTGAACCCTGATTTAACGAAAATCTAGGTTTAATGGAGAGTTTTAAATGGTTTGTTTAAAGTCAAAAAGGCTATTTAAAGCTTTATGAATCCAGACGGATTTAGCGAGGGCTGTTTTTTGCGAAACTACTTGAAAATCTCTTTCTTGCTGCCAGAAACTTCTAGAATCAAGAAATGTTGTTGCTGCTAATGCTACTTAGACGAAAGTACGTAGGCCAGAAGTCATACAAATTAAGGAAAAGGGGGGTGCCTTTTGTTTTGACGAGCAACTCTAGGATGAAAGGAAGTCTTAAAAAGAAGACTCCCAAGCTTTGTCTGCTACCGTAAGAGATATCGTTAAAGAACTTTTAGGACATTGTGACAACGAACATATTTTACGTGCCCCAGTCACCATTGACGAACATGGCGGATCTTAGGCAGGCTCGAGCTTCGAACCCACATTTTCAAGTTTGTTGCCTATGCGACTGGGCTACTGAGGCTTACAGAGACAATAAATAGAGAGAAGGAATAATCTCAGAATATTTATCAATTTATAATGAAATCATTCCGAAGACTATTTTATGACTAATGACAAACCAAACTACATTCGAAGTCTGAACTGAAAAAAGAGATAACTGATGAATCGTAATTTAATAGACTCTCAAGACGCATCCCCCAATGCAGAGGCTGAAAATAGCGACTACCATCTCCATTAAGGCAGCGGTTCTGAAACTTTTTGAAAACACGAAGCATATGTAGTTGTAGACATACGTGTGTTGTTGTTGCTTCTGATGCCACTTGGTAAAACTAATCCCGATTGAGCCATAAGCTACTCATATTAAGGCAAAGGAGTGAGCCTTTCGTTTTAACGAGCACCGCTAGGGTGAAAGTACGACTTTCGCTCAAGTGGGTCCTCGTAATTTAGAAGTAGGGACCAAGCAGAAAACCCATATAATTGGCCTGTAACCCCCAGAGATATTAATCGAGAACTTGTACTATATGACCACGAACCTATTTTACGTGCCCCAGTCACCTTTAACGAACACGGCGGATCTTAGGCCGACTTGGGCTCCGAGTCCGCAACTCTCCAGTTACAAGAGCGTTGCCTTTGCCGACTCTAGATGCAAATATAATACTATATGCGCATTTTTGAGAAATATGGTATAATAAAATCAAATATTAGAAAAATATTTTGCGATTATAAAATACAAGGGAATAATGACATATTTATCATTTTGCCTTCTCATATTAAACATAAAGACAAAAGATAATTTTCACTTTCGGTTTAAATAAAACTGAAGATTAAATAGATTTCTTTATATGTGAGAAAATCCAATGATTTTGATCCCATGAATATCATGATTGCATCTAACTTTTGCTCAGTCCGAGGTTATTCAATATCCCGTTTCTTTAATCATTTTCATCAGAAATTTAACCATTTTATTTGAGTTTGTTTAGCTGAAAAATTATCAATTTTTGCATGACAAACACTTTTAATATTTCAAATATATGTCATTTACGTAACGATAATACACTATCAGCTACCAATACCTTATATCTAAACTGATTGTCATATCAAGGCTTTTTAAGCCTTATAAAATGTAAAAAGTGACAATCTTGCTATAATGTTCGCAATATCTAAGAAAATTACTGTTGGATGAAAGCCTTTAGAGTCTTATAAACCCCGTGTTTTACGTATGTCCACAAAATCTATTTACAGTCTGATTACGTGGCAGAAGAAGCCTGCACTGTGCAATAAACACCATTGTTAATTAGTGTAATAATGATGTACTGAAAAAAAAAAAGATATATAGCCATAAGAAAGTAGTATAATGGAGAAACAATATTTTTTATTTAGACATACATTTCTCTAGAATACCTCAAAGTGCATCCGAAAGCATTGTAGGGCATACTAGTGCACTCTTTTCAAAATTCTTAATAAACAATTGAAAATACTGTAAAAATACAAATTTTCTGGGAAATCGGGAGATCAAACAATTGCCGAAGAAATCCGAAAGTACATCTTTTATTCTTTTTGATAAATGAATAAATATCAAAAATTCTTTTATTTTGTTTGAGTTGAGACAATTTTCTAATGCATTCTATGCATTAAAATATTTCGATTTCGACATTTTCTGGTAATTTCGGATGTTACCAATA
>CM063511.1:149005915-149073415 GCA_032207245.1 Pardosa pseudoannulata | reverse complement strand
TTCTTTGCAACACGAGGGATAATGAGACCGGGACCTACAGCTTAAAGCAGATTCCAAACGGCTACGAACATCCATGCCACAATGGATTTCGAACAAACGAACTCTAACCATTCGGCCTAAATATGCGTTTGAGAAAACAACTAAGAAATCCTGGAGTGCTACTGAGAAAAACTCGTCACTCTCGTATATTAACCATTTCATAAACAATAATGAGTTCGGGTCATCATTTACTTCACATGCAACTGTACATTTTGACGGTATTACTCGTAAAGAACTATATATACATTTGAGAAAGTAATTAAGTAGTCTTGGAGTACTACCGAGAAAAACTCGTAACTCTCGTATATTAACCTTTGATAAACAATGATGAGTTAGACTCATCATTCACTTCACATGAAATTGTACATTTTGACGAGTATTGCTCGTCAAAACCTAAATTAACGTTCCAGTAAAGAATTAAGAAGTCCAGGAATATTACTGAGAAAATATCTAACTCTTGTTTATTAAACCATAGGTATACAATGACGAGGAGAGGTCGTCCTTCACTTCTCATGTCGTTGTACATTTTGACGAGTCCTAATCGTCAAAAGCAGAAATAAACGTTTGAGAAAACAATTAAGAAGTTCCGGGTACTGCTGTAAAGACCTGAAGACTATGGTATACTAACCTTTGACAACAATAATGAGGTAGGGTCATCATTCACTTCTCATGCCACTATACATTTTGACGGGTCTTACTCGTCAGAAGCTAAATAAATATCTGAGAAAACAATCATGAAGTCCTCAAGTATTACTGAGAGAAAAGCTCATAGCTCTCGTATATTAACCCCTTGACAAACAATGATGAGTAAGGGTCATCATTAACTTCTCATGACACTATACATTTTGACTAGTCTTACTCGTCAGAAGCTAAATAAACCGCTGAGAAAACAATCATGCAGTCCTGGAGTATTATTGAGAGAAAAAACTCATAGCTCTCGTCTATTAACTCCTTGACAAACATGAGTAAGGGTCATCATTCACTTCTCATGACACCATACATTTTGACGAGTCTTACTCGTCAGAAGCTAAAGAAACATCTAGGAAAACAATCATGAAGTCCTGGAGTATTACTGAGAGAAAAACTCATAGCTCTCGTATATTAACCCCTTGACAAACAATAAGATGTGAAGGTCGTCATTCGCTTCACATGACACTTCATACACTTTGACGAGTCTAAACTCTTCAAAAGTTGTTTCTGGCGGATGGTTTGCAGTATATTAGATTACTCAGTTTTTGTAATTTATTATATCAAAAATATTTTTATATTTGTAATTCACTCTATAGTGTTAGAATGTGTTTTAATATCCTATAACTTTTGATGCTTTTAGTTTAGATATTTAATTTTTATCTATTTTTGTTTGCCATACTTCTTCCCTTTTAATTTTACTTGAATCATTTAACTCTGTTAACAATTTTATTCCATTACTAGGAGCAATACATGATTGTTAAATGAAAAAAGTTTAACATTTCGTTTTTGTCACACATATACAACCAGTATCATCAGAGTCGATTAGAGCTAAACCATGATTATTAACTATATGAATGTACCAATTCTCTGTTTATTTGTAATAGACTTTGGTGAGATCGGGTCTTGAGATTAATATTTTTATTGCTACTTCGTTTCTCTTAGAATGATCTCAGATAAAAATATTGTTGTTTTTTCTTTAGCCCTGTGCAAGGATAAATCCCCAAATAATGTTGTTTCTGCTTATGAAGAAAATTAAAATATTCATTAGAATGAAAATGCACTAGTAGTTTTATTTTCAAATTCTGTATATTGCTGGTGTAATATAATCCAAAAATTAAATTAAATTTTGAAATACATACAACTTTACATAGAACCTTTTAAATACCCAATCTAAAAGCAGAGCATGAAATTCCGACCGTTTATTCATTAAAACCTGACTGCAGTTTACGGTGTTATTTTATATATATGGCATATTATTATTTCGCATATTACATAAAAATAAGTTGATAGAGATAACATTTAATACAAGAAGTAGGTTTGCGTTCGGAGCTATTTTTGTGACGTAACATTTTAAAATGCTAAAAGACAATAAAACATTCAGAGCCTTTTTAACATTTCAGTCAAAGAAAAATTGTTTTAACATTTAATGAATGAAATATTTCACATAAAAGTGTGGTGTGGTAATTTAGATCATTAATATATTTGATAATTAATATAACTGATATAATTAATATAATTGATTAATTAATATAATTGATATAAATAATATGATATAAAAATTAATTGAACGGATTCGTCGTGTGTGGGATTATCGGGCGGGGTTCTGATCCCAGTCCCAGATTAGAATTATGTCTTCGTTCATGACACTAAATAAGAATGTAGCATTGTGGAGTTATTTATGAATAATGGACAAGTACGCAATTTGAAGGGGTAAGATTTTCCCCATGTTTGCGGTTTGAAGGCGGGAAAGGGAGACCAATGGAAATATACAGCTCCACTGATTGGACGAAGAGAAGTAAGAAAGGACAGAGATGAAAATAATAAGTGTTCCAGTGCATTCGCCTTTCAGAATCACCCCAATCATTTAGAAGGCCCCAGACCAGTGGTGAGACTGAAGTCAGCAGTGTCTATATCCTTTCACCAAGAGTTTCCCATCATGAGTACCTCCCTGGCTCACCCAATAGATCCACAAAGGTACTTATACATATTTGAATTTGAAATTAAGTCCTCTTTCTTCTTCTTTTTTAAACCTAAATGTTAGGATATTATTAATGCTAAATCTTGAATAATGTGGCACCTAGTTGAAAGTTTGGAAAAGAAAATTTTATGAAGTTTGAATCACATTTTTTTGTACACAGACATGTAAATAACATAATAATAAATTTGCTTGTTTTTTTATTTTAATCTATCAACCTTGTATGTGTTGTTTTTTATTTTAAATGTGTAATATTTGATTTTTAGTATTTCTTAATTTAGCTTATTATTAAAAAAAAAAGTCTGTAGTCTCTCAGAGCCTGTGGTTAAATGTAGAATTTAAATAATCTACACAACGCAAGCCATATGAAATTTAGTCTTGGACTAACAAAAGAATAACCACTATAAATTTGATCATATGTAAATACCTAAACTTAATGAGCGCTAAACGACAAAAAGCAGGCTTTTTAATAAAAAAAAAAAACAGAAACCGAGATTATTCAATTTTGAAATAAATATTTATTTTGTCACGTTAAAATAAAGCAAGAACATTCTCTTTACTAACACTTAAAAATAATACTCAAAGTTAAATATATAAAACTGAAAACATGCAACTAATTTTATGGATATTAAAGATTAAAATCAAACTATAAAACAATTAGGACAGAGGGAGAGCAATAAATTTTATAATACTCAGAATAATATAACAAAAAGTTTTTGTTCAAGGAAAGCTTGAAAGTAATTTTATTTAATGATTAACTTAAACATAAAAGATGTAAGCCATTTAAAGCTTTTTAATTACAATAAACGTTTGACAAGTGATACCATAGACGTATGTCGTATTTAGGATTAATAAGATAATGCATTTTCTTGACTACTAAAAAAACTAAAATAAGATAATTAGTATAATTATACTCATAATTAGGAGTACCGTTCTTTTAAAAGTTCCAAGTTTTGAAGATCCGGTAATTATATGCAATATAATATGGTGCATAATTTTATATAATAGTTATTTCGATAAGAAGTTAATTTGAGCTTTGTCTAAAAGCTATTATAAGAAAAAAAATATTAAATAATGAGACACACATCTGTATTTATATATATATATATATATATATATATATATGAGTTTTAAGAGTAAGATTAAAGTTCGGGGTTTGTGTATAATGTTAATTATCCGTAAATATATAATATTTTACAGTACGTTAGCGTGTAAATTCAATGAAGTTACATAATCTTGAAATAGCTCAAAATAGGAAGGCAGTGCAAACTCCGATAAATTTGGTACGGTCAATTTTTTGTTACATCATAACTAATTAGACAAAGACTCACTATCGAATCAACAGGATTCGAACCCACGAACTTTGATACTTTAAATACCCATTTTGACCATTTTTAAACTAGCTTTAACAAGTTTTCTCTTCACGCCTGTATAAGCATACGTATGTATGTAAGCTTGCAAAAAAATACTCTGAGGAGCAGAATTTTTGATTTTATGATGAATCAAATAAAAACTGTTAAAATGAATACTTCAAGTCTCAAAAGATATTGTGTTCTCTTAAGGTATCTGTATATGTTGAAAATATCATTTTTTTTTTGTCAAAAATCATAATTTTTTTAAAATTTCTCTCTTGTAATATTTCAACTTTTAGGCTTCTAAATATGTTTCTGTTTTGTGTCTATGGCATTTTAAAGAAAACTTACAGTTTTTTAAACATCAGTGACAGCTCTCAAAACAAAACCGAAGTAGCGACTTTGGAACCGGAAGTTGTGAATTTAAAGCCTTTTAAAGAGCATTTTTTGGACAAAACTTTTTACATTTTCATGAAGATTTGTTTAAACATTTTTCTAGTATTTTTAATAGTTAGCAATTTGCGATTAGAAAGTTTTGAATCAAGAAAGTGTGGGGAATTTTAAACATGTATTTTAATTTTTTAGCAGTTAAAGTTGCTTTTATAAACTTCAAATGCGTTTATCTCAGAACTGTATTTTTAATAAAATGTTGAAACTTGAAATGTGATTTCTCAAAAAGTTCTTAAAATATTTTGTTGAAAATTATTATGAATGCTTTTGATAGTATTTACTAGTGAATGATTTAAATTTGGATAATTTTTAATGATGTTACACTCATAGTTAGATATAAAGGTAATGAGAATTTATTAAAAATTCAGTGTGTATGATTTTGAAGGACCAAATATTTTTTTACCAAATGTAAATTAAGCAAAGGTTTTAGGTGATTCACTAGTCCATTGCATAAGAAATGTGTTGCATCAAAAAATATTGAAATAATTTAATTTATTAAAAAAATTAGACCTTTTGAAAAAACCCTATTTTTTTACTAAATTTTCTTCATTTATTAGAAATTTTATAAAAAACTACTCCAAGAATAAGTGCAATTCTCTATGATAATATAAAAAATAAATCTAAAAATGTAAAAACATGAACTAGTTTCTACGTTTAAAGAAAAGACTTTTCCGAATGTAGACAGATACCTTAAGATTACAAAGATTGCTCGAAAAATAGTGTATATATAAGTAAACGGTAAAACCTACAGGCATGGAATTTGGTATAGAGGTTCTTTTTGGTATCCTGTGAAACTCTAAGAAACCCTTTTTCAAATTTCAAATTATATTTTCATTTATTTAATTCATTCAAAGTTAAATTGCCTATTAAAGTATTTTGTTTTTGGCAACATGATTTGTGATTGACAAATGTCTTTTTTCATCATCTTTATACCTTTTTTTCACTAATTTTAAAACGTCAATTTGCATTTGTTCATAAAAGTTGTATCTTTTAGTTGTAGTTCATCTTTTATTTTAATCCATGGTTAGAAATTTTATTATTATGTTTTCAAATATTTTGGCAGTTTTTATAATATAATCGTATGTGCTTTTATTACTTCAACATTTATTTTTATTAACTTAGAAGGTTTAATCTGTCTATTTTAATCTATTTTGTTTATTACTCTACGTTGATTAATTAAAAACAAAATTAATACTGTCTCAAATAGGTTAATGAAATTTTAATTCTGCATTACGCGACGCTGAACTTACCTTTTTTATTATGTATTAATTTATTTTTCATTTTTCGTGCTTAACTTATCGTATAATCATCCAGTCTTTTATTTTTTTAGTTATTTATTTTTTCAAATTTACAAGTTCATATTTGATTTATAATACTTTCGTATTGACTGCCATTTATGTCTAATTTTTATGTAATTGTGTTTATATATATTCACACTAAGCGTTTTATGCATAAGTTGATTTACTTTTTATGATTGATTCGTGCATTATCACCATTAAAGATGTATTAGTAGGTAAAATTTCATTTTAATTGAATTAAATTTCTGTTTATATTACTTTTTGGGCTTTATGTCTCAATTTTTGCTCGATATTACTAGGATAGGATGATAGGATTTCATCTAGTAATATTTTGGTATTTATTATATTACTAAGATTTCATCTAATATTTATTATATTACTAGGATTTCATCTAATAATATTTATTATATTACTAGGATTTCATATAGTAATATTCTAGTATTTATTATATTACTAGGATTTCATCTAATAATTTTTATTATATTACTAGGATTTCATTTAATAATATTTATTATATAAATAGGATTTCATCTAATAATATTTATTGTATTACTAGGATTTTATCTAATAATATTTATATTACTAGGATTTCATCTAATAATATTTATTATATTACTAGGATTTCATATAGTAATATTCTAGTATTTATTACATTACTAGGATTTCATGTAATAATTTTCATTATATTACTAGGATTTCATTTAATAATTTTTATTATATTACTAGCATTTCATCTAATAATATTTATTATGCTACTAGGATTTCATCTAATAATATTTATTATATTACTAGGATTTCATCTAATAGTATTTATTATATTACTAGGATTTCATCTAATAATATTTATTATATTACTAGGATTTCATCTAATAATATATATTATATTACTAGGATTTCATCTAATAACATTCATTATATTACTAGGATTTCATGTGGTAGTATTATAATAACCTGAAAATGAAGTTACACTAATGTTTTATGTTAGTTGTGTAACCTGTTTAATAATATCTAAAAAATGTCTGGGTAAAAGACAAACATATTAGAGTAGTGAAGGAGATAAGTTATTATTATCTGTTAAGTATATTTGGTTTGGTAAGGACCGCTACGGTCTACTGTTTTGCTCATGAGGGCTAATGAGACCGGGACCTACGACTTAAAGCCGATTCCGAACGGCAACGAACATTCATACCAGCAGAGGAATTCGAATCCACGAACTCCAGTACCGAAGAGCGGCACTCTAACATTCGGCCATCGTTCGGCCTGTTAGGTATATAGAATTAATATGGATTTGAAAATCAGAAAGAGACAAAAAAAAAAAAAAAGTACACATTATATGGAGTGATGGATTGACTATAAGAATGTATTTTTATCGAGTGCTTTTTAAGTATGGAAAATATTTCATCTTAAAATTTCACAACATCAATTTTGAGACCTCTGGATACTGTAAACTGGGGCAAACGTCTCTCTTTCCCCTCGTAGCTACGCCACTAGCTGAAAATCCACTGTCATCTTAAAAATGATCGGATTAATTTTGTGCCCTGAAATATAGATATCCACTAAAAAATGATTTATCGTTCCAAAAGTCGGTACGCGCTTTGAAGGAGCCGAACTCGCGAATTCCGAATTCCACGCTTACACCTGTTAATACATACAACTCGAATTAATTACGGAGCAACAAGGTCTCTAAAAAAAAACCCAATGGGGTACACTATTTGCGCGCGTGCGAGACTCCCTAAAAAGGGGCCCCTGTGTGTGCATTAACCCCTGAACGCATGCGGGAACCTCCATGCTCCCGCGATTCGCTGTTTTTTAATGACTGAGGATGTTTCGTAACTTTTCTTTTTTTAATAAGCAGGATACGGCTCTGTGAGTCCAAATCGCGGCAGGTCACGGGAGCATTTGTCTACAGGCTTGTTTGCAAATCCCCAAACGAGGCCCCTCAGGTGGCCATGCACTGCGTAGGCTTGCGATGATATCACCACCATAGCCAAATTTGGCTATGGAAAGCTGCCATAGCTCTCGTCACACATCCCATCTCCCACATGCAAGCTTGACTTTTTTATTATGTAATACAGGATATACATAAATCACGAAGATTATGACGAAATAACTTATCTCCAAAAATAGCATTCTTTTAAACTGACACATGATTTAGACTTACGAAGTATAAGGTGGACATAATTAACCCCTTCCAGGTTCATTTTATTTCGGGATTATGGGTAAAAAAAATGTCAAATTTTTTGCTTATTTTTATAAATACATAGCTTTTTAAATATAATAGCATCATTCGCATACGAAATTTCCTAAAAATTAATGTTAAAAATCAATTTAAATAAATGAGTAATTTACATGTATAATTGGTTTTCTGTACGCATAAATCATTAGACTTTGGAGTCATTCACACTAACTGTAAATATAAAGTTTAGAATACCTATATTTTATCTTGAATTAAGTTTTATTTATATCCTATGCATTTACATAAATGATTATGACATTATTAATCAAAATTTGGTTGTGTATGATACAATTGAAAACATGCTACTGCACAGAGTCCAGCATCGCAATCTGGACAGTAGAACCTTGTTTCTCTCCTTACTTTCTCCCCTCTACTGCCTCTCTTTGAGCAGCAAATAATCTAATAGCCAGAAAAGTAAACAAAAGCATCCGAAACCATAAAAACACATGTGAAATAATTCGGGAAAGACTGATTGCACACCAGAGCCAGGATAGTACATTTCGCCTGCCCGAATCCAGCTCGGAAAAAACCGGGAAGGGGTTAAACTTACGTACTTTAAAGTTGTCTACAGTCGAAATGATTGTTCAGAAAGTTATGCAATATTGTGTAAGACAGGATCAGGGATGGGAATTCGTTTGAAAGAATAATAATAAAAAGAAAATAGTTCAAAATTTCACCACCAGAGGACGTTTCTTAAGCAATTACACATTTAGACAACATCTGATCTAGTTAAAAAGCATTCGTTACAACAAGACATGTTCAACATGACGACCAGCATTTTCAGCAACCCAGACGTGCTAACATTCAGGCCCGTTTATCAGGAGCAACAGTGTGGCTTCAAAATTCACAACCTCCCTACAAACTACACGTGTATGCAATTTACATACGTAATAAATAAAACTAAATAACACCAAAAAATCATAAATATCTACACATTTTATTCGTTTGTAAATTAAAATTTAGCAAATTAAAAATAAATCCACAGTACACTATTGCAAAAGATAAATTAAAATTTATGTATTTATAAATGTATAAATAGTTTTATTTGCTTTAACAACATCTTTTCAGAAAAATGTTTCTTGTAGCAACATTGACCCTGATTACAATAGTGTTCAACATGGCGACCAGCATTTTCAGCAACCCAGGCATGTCACAACATTCAGGCCCCCCCCCTGTCAGGAGCAACAGTGTGGTTTCAAAATTCACAACCTCCCTACAAACTACACATGTATGCAATTTACATACGTAATAAATAAAACTAAATAAATAAAATACTCATAGAGAGCTACATATTTTATTCGTTTCTAAATTAAAATTTAGCAAATTAAAAATAAATGCACAGTAGGCTATTGCAAAAGGCAAATTAAAATTTATGTATTTATAAATGTATAAGTAACTTTTTTAGCTTTAACAACTTCTTTTGAGAAAAGTGTTTTTTGTAGCAACATTGACTCTGATTAAAATAGTTACATTTTTTTACATTAGGAATTCTAGAGTTTATCTGCTCAAATTTGATCTAAATGCAGTTTGTTTTTTCCGCATACTACTGAAAACTCTTTCACATACAGCATTACTGCGTGGAAAGAGTAATGTACTCAGTATAATTTTTGGAAAGATTTTAACTTTGATTGCTGGATTGGAATGTTTTAGTTGTTCAAAATTTTTGTTATTTTCCGGAGCAATACGAGGTGTTTCCGGAGTTATCAATTTCTCTCATTTCTCCGGAGCAACTACGGAGAATTTGGAGTAGTTGGCAACCATTTGAAATTGTAAGACAGCATGTTCTACAGCTGACCGCAGTGTATCCCGGAAAATGCCGAGAACCTGTCGTGAAATGTCATGTGTAGTTCTTGGTTCATCAAGACTGACTAAGGGGCTTACTCTGGACGTTCAAAGTCGGTTCGAACGTTCGTTGTGACGTCATTTTGACGTCAGCTTGATCGTTTGCTCGCATAATGTCCACAAGATGATGTCAAAGTGATGTCACAACGAAGGTTCGAACAGAACCTCAACGTTCAGAGTAAAGGTCTAGATCTTTCAAATGTCCCCAAAGACAAAAGTCACGTGGGTTGAGGACAGGGATAGGTGTGGCCACACATTAGGAAAGTGGTGGCTGATGGCAAGTTCTTCTGCAAGAAGAACTTTTTTACAGCAAGGCTAATGTGTGGAGGAGCTTCATTTTGACTTTTGGCTTCCTCCAAATCAAATTATGGACATGCTGTACTTTGAATATAAAGGTTTTATCTGAACCTGATACTCGCTATATTGCTTTTGATCTTCAAAATTGAAAGTTTTAAGTATAATTTAAAAAGTTTATCCTCAAATAATAGCCATACAAATTTTTACGTTATAAATGACAAATTTTTGTAGATGTTTACGAGAATGTAAAGAAGAGAGCACTCTGAATTTAATTTTTTTTACAATTCATATCACAGATAATATGGTAACAATTGTTTGAGACAATTGGTTAATTGTCAAACGGTTACAATTGTCAGTAGTACAACGCAAGTAAGGGACAAATAGAGAGATGAAACCCATAAGCTGTTTCGTTTCTTCATTTTCAATGAAAGAGAACTCAGTGGTTTGTAAAAGAAAATAGCAGTAAAAGCAAACGCAGCAATCTGCCTTTACAAGCTATTGCAATGTATGTAAGAACATGAAAAATATAATTTAATGATATTTATTTTCTACAAATTTCAACTAATTATAGTAAAACTCGTTATTTAGTTCTTCATAATATGCTAGAAATGCATAATGATTTTAAATAATTATTAATTCTGATAAGGATGTAAATATATTATATATGCTTTGCATTTTACCAAATATTGTTTTTCTTTGCTTAAGTTATTGATAAAACAATTTAAATAAATGCCAATAATTATAAAATAATGAGCTAAATTTGTAAAAAAAATGGTTGTTATTAGTTGAAAATATAATAAGATATTGAATGTGTATAAAATTTTAAAATTTCCGATTCATATGTATTTCAATTTAAAATCTTTAAATGGATTTATCTCAGTTTGTGTTTTTTGTAAATATAGCTGCATTCAAAATGTTAAAACTTATAAAAAAATGAATAAGATAACTTGTTTTTTTTTATCCATATTCAAAAATGTCTTAAAGAATTTAGGGATGATGTCACAATAAATTGATACAAACAATTTAAATAAGACATATTTAGGAATCATGTTTTTTAGTTAATATTTACATATAAAGTGATGTTTTCTTTTCTTTTTCTTCTTTTTATGTAAATTAAAGTTTAATCTTTAAAGTAATTGAGAACAGTTTTGTGAATATAACAAAAAAGGGGTTAAAATATTAAAAACTGGATAAAAAGAAAAAATAATTTTTTTCAAAAATTTAAATTTTTAAAAATTTAACCAACAATTTTTCTTTTAGTCTCAAAATACGTATATGTATAGCATAATTTTAGGGAATGGAAAGTATTTAATAAAAGAACTTGAAATAATAAAATGTACAAAGCATTTCAAGTCCCTTTAAAATATAATTAAAACACAAAATGCATGTAATTAAACATAAAATATATAAAAGCGAAATAAATTTTCTAATAAATCTTAATTTCATAATTAAATTCGACAGCAAAACGCATTGTAAACGAAGAAAAATATTGGATAGTAAATATTGAAATTGTTTACATTAAATATGGAATCGAACCCATATCATAGCCTGCTTTCGTGCTATCAAAACACCAACTAGTATGCAAAAGGGTAAAAAAAAGGAGAATAATTACGATTCCAAGGTTTATAGAGGCTTTAAATTCTTTAATAAATTGTTAATATGTATAGAGTAAAAATGCATCCGTTCCAAAATTTTCTTTATTTAGGCACCTTATTTGTTAATATTAATTTTATAAGATACCAGCAAAGAAATCTGTACTACAGAAATAGCATATATGATAGTTTATTTAAAAGGTAGGCCGTGTTGTTAATATTTATTTCATTTTGATTTCTATATTTCATAAAACTATTAATCATTTACCCTTAGTACAATTTCTTTCCTTCATACCGATTTAACTCCGATAAAAATATACAACCATTATATTATCTAAGAAATTATGCAAAAAAAGCACTATTTCAGCTGTAATATGGCCACTAATTCCTTCAGAAATGAGCTTCAAAGAAACTTTGGCTTTAAAATCAACAACCTATGAAATAATAAATATATTTCAAACTATCCGGTAACGTTGTTAGAAATAGCATCATTTATTGAATGATTGTTGAATAAAATAATTGTACTCACAATGAAATTTCCACAGTTATATTTTAATTCATAGATTCTGAAACAAAGTATATTTAAAAAAAAACAGCATTACAGTTTTTTAACCCAATCGTATAGTATAAGGCAAGGAAGACAAATAGGATTTTATTTAAGTGTCCAAGTCAGGATTAATTGAAATACAAATGTTTTTGAGAGCCAATTTGTATATGTAGTTCCTGCAATTTTTTTTTATTTGCAACAAATAATAAAAGGAAATAGAGTGGTAGAATATAACTTTTATATAAAATAATATACTTTTTTATATAAAAATGGCAACGCAATAAAAGATGATTTCATTTTAATATCAATTATAATGGGTAAATCGGCAATTCAATTCTAATTTTATGATTGAATTTTTACATTATTTAGTGGATTGTTGACGTGATTGTTCAGACTTCTGTAACACAAAAGCAGCATAATATCGTTTCATGATATACAAATAATTTTTTTTACTGTTAATTTTTTTGCTGTGCCAAATTTGGCACGCACGTCATGTAACTGCTATTCTAGTGTAACAGATTACGTTATCACATTTTATACAATTTATTTTTCTGCATAATATTTCAATATATTTTAGAATAAAGCAAAATAAAAAAGAATGCTGTAATAGAATACTCATGCATATTTTGAACCATTATTGACAAAATTATACCTCTACAAAAACCAGTGTTGATTTTCTAAAAAAAGATACACATTATCTTTTTAGAAAAAATGGCGTATTAAACGTGATAAAGTGAAATAAAAAATAAGTAAAAACTATTATTTAGAGTTTTATTCTATTGAAAAGTAATATTTTCAGAAATCCCGTTGTTAAACCAAGAGTTGTATTAAATCTTCCGTTCTATAAAATAGTTTTGAAATCCGGTTCTAATACGGTGATAGTGAATGTATAGTATATAAAAAAAAGTGTTTTTTATGGTACATCATTGGCGTAGCGTAGGTTTTAACGCTCAGTATAGAAACTAAATTTTACACCGCTCTTAATCTACAAAATATGACATTTTTATAATAAAGATAAAATTTTATAGAACGAGGAATATTTTAAGCTGCAAATAGATTTTTTCTCCAAAATTTAAAACTCTTACATACTAGAAAAGAATGATTGAAAAAGAATAAAAACATGTTTTAGTTTCTGATACTAATAAATTATTATTTAAAAACAAACAATATTATTTCTTTAAAAAAAATTTCTTGTTAATCGAAAAAACTACAAACATTACCATTCCGAAGCTAACGACTACTGCATTAGGATTTTTTTTCACTGACGAAACTCATTCTAAGCATCAGATTTAATTTCTAATACTAATAAATTACTATCTAAAAACAAACAGCATGATTTCTGTACGAAAAATTTCTTTTTAATCGAAAAAACTACAAATATTACCATTCCGAAACTAACGACTACTGCAATTGGATTTTTTTTTCAATGACGAAAATCATTTTAAGTATCAGATTTAAATTCTAATACTAATAAATGATTATCTAAAAACAAATAGCATGATTTCTATACTAAAATTTCCTGTTAATCGAAAAAACTACAAATATTACCATTCCAAAACTAAGCGATTACTTTCAATAGGATTTTTTTTCACTGACAAAAATCATTTTAAGCATCAGATTTAATTTCTAATAAAAATAAATTATTATCTAAAAAAAAACAAACAGCATGATTTCTGTACGAAAATATTTTGTTAATCGAAAAAACTACAAATATTACCATTCCGAAATGAACGACTACTGCAATAGGATTTTTTTTCACTGACGGAAATCATTTTAAGAATGAGATTTAATATCTCATACAAATAAATTATTATCTAAAAACAAACAGCATGATTTCTGTATGAAAATTTCTTGTTAATCGAAAAAACTGCAGACATTACCATTTAGAAACTAACGACTACTGCAATAGGATTTTTTTCACTGAGGAAAATCTTTTTAAGCATCAGATTTAATTTCTAATACTAATAATAAATTATTATCTAAAAACAAACAGCATTTCTGTTCGAAAATTTCTTGTTAATTGATAACTACAAAAAATATTATTCCAAAACTAATGACTATTTAAAAGGATTTTTTTTATTTTAACCCTTAATTGTGGCTAAGTCCGCTACATCGGACATGCATATTTATAACTACTATATAAGATAATTTTTAGTGTTCACCACAGCGGACAATAATTATCTCAAAAATGGAAAATCAGATATTTTTTTGCCTATTTAACAGAGATCCTAATGTCTATACAGACATGGGAAAATAACAGAAATTAAAATTAAAAAATATTTGAAAAAACATCTTGTCAAATTGAGGGTTAACGACGAAAATTATTTTAAGCATCAGTTTAATTTAATAAAAAATACATATATTTTAATACAACTCCTTAGTCTTAATTCAACAATAGGTATTTTTGCCGCCCAGAAATGGGCATTTTTCTATATTTCCCACTTACTCTACAGCACAGTGATAAATATATAAAATGACGGTTTTAGAATTCTTTTCGAAGCAAAGAGTTAGAGTTTTATAAGATGCAATTTACCATAAAAATCTGGTGGTAATATAAATATAGAACTAAAATATAATATGAAATATAAAATGAAAATTATACCATTAGAAGGGTAAGAAAGAAAATTATCCCCCACCGATTTATTCCAAGAAAAGAAAAATTACCTTTTCTTTTATTTGTCTTATGAATCATGGGTTCATAAAAACAAAGTAGCACTTTTTGCTATATTAGATAATGACTGTGAGCTAAAACACCGCAACAACCGTTATTTTAGGTGTCAAAACGTCGACTGATAAATTCGAGATCTTTCGTGCTCAAAAAGTTCGTAACCGGTTGGGTTAGAAATAATTTTTTCTTCCAAATACAAACTCGAAAAAGAAATACTTCGAATTTTAAAAGAAATCAGTGCCCTGTTTTAAGAACAAAACACTCTGGTGATACAAATGAAACCATTTAAAATATCTCGGGTTTTTAATGGAACAGATAAACACGAAAGTTCTTACGCGATATAAAACAGCCTACTTTAAGTAGACTCACTTTTACCTACAAAAGCACGTGGAATGAAATCAAGAGATAACGTCGGGGGAAGGGAAAGATCAGATTTTTATCTCAAAGCTGTTTTATGATCCCCCCCCCTTATTTTTCGTTTGCTCTTATAAATTCTAGTTTCATTCCATGCCATAAAAAGATCTTTCATGTTCAGAAGAATGTTGTATAAAAAATATATATGTATATATATATATATATATATAATCCAAACGTGTCTAGAATTCAGGAAGGGTTATGTGAAAAACAAGCCTAAAATTTTCCTCTTCTTTATATAGCGAAACGTGTATTTCGTTTTTATGAGTCAGTTGAATTCTAAGATAAAAGTATGGATAAGGAGGATGATATAAATTTTAAAAAAGTAAGAAAATAACAAAGCACGTGGTTTGAAAAAAAATGCTTGAAAAAGAAGTAATATCGATATATTTTAAAGCCTTCTGCAGCTCATATTCGATATTCCAATTTAGAAGATATTTATGTCTCAAAACAGGGTATCAAGTGTACACAGTTTCTAAAATATTGTACAGACGTGATGCAGAACACAAAAGGATATCCAAGTATTTTTTATTTTTTGTTTCCGGGTAGGTAAGACTCGTGTTTAGTAGTGCTACATTCATGTATTAGATCACGGTCTGATTAAAACTGTTAAATACGTAGCCACTTTTAAATACCCGGAACGTGGTACTCAAAAGTAAAAAAGGAGGAAGACGAGATGTTTTTCTTATACTTAAACGTTAGAAGCGCGGGAGTTTTGGTCCCAAAACCGCTGGCTGGGTCAAACTTAATAATTAATATGAATTTTATGATTAATTCCCTAATTACAATATGAATCCCTGTTGCTATTCAAAAATTATACTGTATTTATACGCAATGACATTAAAATATTGTACAAACGTGATGCAGGACACACAAGGATATCCAAGTATTTTTTATTTTTTGTTTCCGGGTAGGTATGACTTGCGTTTAGTAGTCCTACATTCATGTACCAGTTCATGGTCTGATTTAAGCTGTTAAGTACGTAGCCACTTTTAAATACCCGGAAAGTGGTACTCAAAAGTAAAAAAAGAGGAAGACGAGATGTTTTTCTTATACTTAAACATTAAAACCGTGGGAATTTCGGTCTCAAAACCGCTGGCTAGGTCATACTTACCCCGATTAATATGAATACGAGTTGTTATTCAAGAAGTACACTGTATTTATACGCAATGACATTGATTCCTTTTTATATACTGAATTATTATACTAATTCACAACAAAATAAAATATAAGATAATAAGATATTACAACATCGACAAAGTATATGTAATATTAAAATCCCTTATTTACATATTTTAATATTAATTTAATAACTTTTGTTCATAAAATACATTGGAAGTAAATATTTTTGAATAGTTTGGGGTATTATTTTGCTGATAAACTGAATAGTTTATTTGAGGGGATTATTTTTTATTTAGACGTTGAATTGCCATAAAAAAATTGGCAAATTTCTAAATATAAATTTAGTTTTAATAACTTTATTAAATTTAAAATTTAAAACGAATACCCGTATTTATATTAAGGCATATTAGGAGTGTTTGGTAAACATTCTGTGAGAATCTATAACAGATTTAGTCTCTACAAGCATTTTAAAAAATAAGAAAATCAAGAAAAAAATAATTTATAAACACATTGGATTTTATAAAAAAAAAGTTTTTTTTCAACTTTTTCTTATTTCTATTTGGGGCAATTCGTTCTTTTCGGTACCCATTTTCCTCACGGTGCAGAGCCCCTAAAACTGATGCGCCCATGGCAAATGCCACCTTTGCCATGTCCTAGTTACGGCCCTGAAATTTGGTTGTATGTACATGTAAGCAAATTTTATATTTTTGGAGTGTATGATTTTAATAGTATGGTGATTGTATTTATGTGGTATTGTTTTTAGTGGGTTTTATGCTATTTATAATAATTTATATGCTTCGTGTAGGTATGTTCTTAATTTATGACAATTTTGTTAAGGTCTTGGTGATGTCTAGGTGTCCGAGAGTGTCGCTCGGGCTTAAAAACTAGTTTTAATCGGAGTTGGAGGGTCATATCTCCCTCCAAGCCACTTAACTACATCGTCTTCACTGTTTTTTGTCTTTAATTTAATTTTAACTTTATGCTATCTATCTATCTATCTATCTATTTATATATATTAATATTACATATATATATGTAATATTTAAATTCCTTATTTACATATTTTAATATTAAATTAATAACTTTTGTTCATAAAGTATGTTGGAGGTTTGCGCGGTAATTCTGATTTTTCCCTCACGCTATAGACTTAATTCAGCCTCTGTCTGTACTACTTTAGCCAATAGTTAGCGCGTTCTCTTTAGACATGGGTATTTTTTATCAAGTAATCAATTGTGCTTAGGGATTATTCGTAGTCTTTTTACCTGAGAAGTTCCTACTTCAAAAGTGTGTGTATAGGATCACATTGTCTCGTAGCACGATGTTTTAAAGTGCTTGCCTGTTGTATGGATTTCATGTATCTTATCAGAAATAAAATGTGTTGTGATTTTGAATAAGTCTCACCCATATTACATTAAAATGACCAGGCACTCTACCCGTTATACCTCGGCCCGGCTTCTTTGATTTACCGCAGCTTAAGTTCAAGCTATAAAATTGTGGTGTATATCGTAGATTTTGTTTGTATTGCAATAAAATTTGTTTTATCATATTTAATCTAATTTTTCTAATTTTCATAATTCATCATGATATAACAGACAAGCATTGACAAGTAAAAAATTACAAAAGAAATCCATGGTCCCAAGGTACATCAAGTCATTGTAACTTGTTCCTAATTAAACTCTAATTATAAAATGATCAATAATATAAAATAGTTAATATAAAAATTATTATAAAATTACATCAACTAATATCCTATAGTATCAAAGTAACACATCAGATTCTTGTTTCTTTACGAAATAGAAGAAAAATGAAATAAAAACTAATTATACATCCAAAGAACAACAGTTTCCCTATATTAGAAATATAATTCGTAGAAATTTATAAAGAGTTTAGTTGTAAGAAGTATTTTCTAAATTAAAATAAATCTTTAAAAAATAATTAAGACAACTATACGAATTTTTTTGAAATGTTTTAATATGATTAATTATGTTAAAGTTCAATTCATATGCGTTCAATTATAGGTTAATAGCTTACAAAATGTTATTGTAAAGTCCGTATTTTCTCTTAACCTCTAATAAAAAATGTTACTATTCAAACAGCCAGTCTCCACAATAGCATGTATTAATCTCAAACTTGGCAGTCTGGTGCCAATGTAGAAGGGATTTCGATCTTTTTCTAGTAAGTTACACACAAAAAAAAAAAAAATACAGTTGATGACAAGAATGTAATTAAGCTCTGAAAAGTAGCAAGAAGTTTTAAATCCTCATTAAATATTAGGGAGTTATAATTCTGAAGGAGTACTTTTTCCACTGCTCTCTAAGTTGTGTATTTACGACTATCGTTGGTGCCGAGGAAAAAGAAAAAAAAGTCGATGTAATTTAGGAAAGGAAATAAGCGTGAAAAATTGTCTCCCGTTTCTTAAGAGTTTATTGGGAGACGTGGATTTCCTTTTAAAGCGACGTTCGCTAAACTTATGAAATTTTGGGGAAACTATATCGTTCTAATTACTACTGTGAGTTGCCAAAATAAACTAGGACAAAAATAACTTTATTTCGAATATTTCATTTGTTTATTGCTTAAAACATATATTTCTAGTAATTGTGAAATTAATTTTAGTAACACTATCCATACGAGATTGAAATTTAACTGTATGAAAAATATAGAAAATGCATTTAGTAATAAATTAGAAATATAAGAATAGATTTTTTTTATTAATGGAATCCTTTTTAAATATCTTTCATGGAAAGGATAGCACACTTTTTGGTATTTCGTGAGAATCAGTTGTAAATTAGCTTTTTCTGACTGTTAAGACAGAGTAATAATACCTTTTACACGATGTTAAAATAACTGTTTCAAATCCAAATGACTATTATATAATTAAATGGTAGTTAAACACAGATTTAACGAGACTTAGGAAAGTTGTCATTTTATTTTGGAAAGTCTCAAGTCAACAATAAATAACACCCTTAATAATTAGTGATAAAAATTGTAGTAACTTTTTTTACGTTCTTCCAAAGAATGTAATATTTAAATATATTTTTTTCTCGCAATTTTAAACAAAAATAATAAAACTGTGAAAAGTTTTCGTTTATTATTGTGATGAGGCTATTTAGATTAGTAATTTAATTAATTCATAGGAGAAGTAAAATGCTTGTGATCTAAGTCTGACCTCATTACATTTTTTGTAAAGGACAGATGACCATAAAATATATTCAACGGATTGTTTCGACGTGTGAAGTATTCTCGGGCTGGGTTCTGATCCCAGTCCCATATTAGAATCATGTCTCCGTACATGACACTAAATAAGAACGTACCTTTGAGGAGTTATTTTTGAGTTCCTAACGGACAGTGCTCAATTTGAAAGAATAAGGTTTTTCCACGTTGGCGGTTTCAAGGCGGAGTTATGGAGACTAATCAGATTTTTAAACTTTCCCGATTGGACGAAAAAGAAGTAAGAGGAGAGAAAGATGAAATTAATATAAAATAAAAAAGTCTAGAAAGAGAGGGGGTGTTTGAGTGTGGAGTCGAATCAAGGAGAGTAGAGAGGTCAGAAGTCGGAATAGACTATTGTGACAGTGAGACTTCGGGAGTCCAAGGATAATAGACATGAGTTTGACAGAGACTCCGGGAACATTTGAAACGTCCCGGGACTTTAAACCGCCTCTGATCGTTTGTAATGACATTTCATAGTTCCATCTCAACAAATTTAGCGTATTTAGTGTTATATTGCAGTAGCTACGTTTACTTTTATTGTGGAGTTGTCATACCATGTAATAAAAATAATGCCAATATAGGTGTAAGGCATTGAAGCACTCTAGATCGAACGTGCATCAAAAATTTAAGAAAATAAAAGATTAAAATCAAGGATACACGTGCCAGTCGTAAAAGTAACTTAACAATTGAATATGGAGAATAGTTACATGTTACACACATTGCTGTAAGGAGAAGGTATTACCAAATACTCAGATCCCATTCCTTGTAATTAAACTTTTAATCATAATTTAATCTTGGTTACTTGATCTCGTTTTTTTTTGTATGCTCCATGATTTTTTTTGCATGTGAATAATTGTAGAGGTTACGAGATCAAGAAGGAGTATAAAAGGGGCACTTTACGTTTAGCTTTTCCTGTTTTTGTGGCCTTGTTGTTGCCTGGTGATGCCTGTTGCTCGTCGTGTTTTTGCTTCAATATAGTTTTTTCCCCATCAGGTAAATTACATAATATAGTCACTTGCCAGAATGTTGAATTTGCAACTTTAGTTTTGTATTATCTGCCAACTGTTTTGGATGTTTCGTTTAACTGTTTTTATTTTTACATTGTTTTGAGAAAGAAAAAAATAAACTTTTGATGTTTTTATATTTTTGGTGTAACTTCTTTACAGAAACTCAGTCTTCAGTTAGGCCATGCTACTGTGCTAAACATCAGTGGAAACTTGCTGATCGTTACTGTCCAAACTGAAGGAAAAAAATATACTTTGATGTTTTTATAGTTTTGGTGTAACTTCTTTAAAGAAACCCAGTTTCTAGTTAGGCCATGCTACTGTGCTAAACATCAATGGAAACTTGCTGATCATTACTGTCCAAACAGAAGGAAAGCTGATTACCAGCGTAGAGTGAACCACAATGATTGTACAGGAGCTGAGAGATGATGTGCACTAGATTATATAAGCTGTATATGAACAATAGTCTGTACGGTTACATTTTTAATTTAGTTTCGCCAAGTGGTGGAGCCAAAGCAGTACTGGAAAGTCATTAGTGCTGATTTGGCGTTGTGATGCCGCTGCAGCATATAAAAGTTTGATAAATATGGATTTCTAGTATAATTATATCCTTCAGCTTATGGCTGCGCAATTCAAAGATCTAAGAACGAATGAATGCCTAACACTTCCTCGTAGGTCATGCGTAAAAACCCATCAAAGGTATTTGTGCGGTGAGATTATCGCCACACAAAACATTATTAGTAAAAATGATAAAATATAGTTTTGACCACAAAACCACTTTTACATCTGATTGAGGTTGCAAGTAGCAATTATTTCATGTTGTACAAAGAAACAATATTTGTCACAATCTATTTCGACGGCATTCAATGTAAATTGCGTAATGACTACTACTGATCAATAAAATTACTTCTTATTTATGAGAATGTTTGAAAAGAGAAACGAAACATTCCCCACGCAGACATGAAAAGGGAAAAAAAGAAGAGGAAGATCTTATCTAGCATTGTGTCTGCATGACACTGCAACACAAATCTGAACAATTCATCTCCGATGACAGCTCCCGACCCGCATTTCATCGTTCCATCTTCCGGACGCTTCATTTATTAGTAGAAACGATGCTGAGATAAAACAGCAAAATACACATCCGATGCATTTATCATTTCCTATGGTTCGAAAAGGAACGCCGATTCACGTAGGGAAAGAAATTTAGCTACAATCAATACTAATAGTTTAACAAAAAAAAGAGAGAGCGCAGTGTCCATGAAGGAACCCGAGGGAGAAATGTTTGACCACTTAACTTTAGAGAAAATGATGGCTCTATTATCAACACAGTAATCTTGGTAGAATTTCTCACGCACCGAGGGTTCGGAAAGATAAACATCTCAAGCGAGGGAAGCCTGATGGATACTCCAAGTTAATACCTGTTCAGACAATATTTGAAGCAAAGAAATTAATACTTTCAAATTAAGAACTCTTCTATTCTGTATCACAATTATCCCAGTTTACAACGTTTGGAGGATATCGAACATCGACAGAAGAAAGATTGTGTTTCTCTCAGACTGACTCTATTGTATATTTTTGGTGTAATTTCTTTTAAAGAAACCCAGTCTACAGTTAGGCCATGCTACTGGTGCTAAACATCAGTGAAAACTTGCTGATCGTTACTGTCCAAACTGAAGGAAAAAAATAAATTTTGATGTTTTTATATTTTTTGTGTAAATTCTTTAAAGAAACTCAGTCTTTAGACCATGCTACTGTGCTAAACATCAGTGAAAACTTGCCGATCGTTACTGTCCAAACAGAAGGAAAGCTGATTACCAGCGTAGAGTGAACCACAATGATTGTACAGGAGCTGAGAGATGATGTGCACTAGATTATATAAGCTGTATATGAACAATAGTCTGTACGGTTACATTTTTAATTTAGTTTCGCCAAGTGGTGGAGCCAAAGCAGTACTGGAAAGTCATTAGTGCTGATTTGGCGTTGTGATGCCGCTGCAGCATGTTAAAGTTTGATAAATATGGATTTCTAGTATAATTATATCCTTCAGCTTATGGCTGCGCAATTCAAAGATCTAAGAACGAATGAATGCCTAACACTTCCTCGTAGGTCATGCGTAAAAACCCATCAAAGGTGCGGTGAGATTATCGCCACACAAAACATTATTAGTAAAAATGATAAAATATAGTTTTGACCGCAAAACCACTTTTACATCTGATTGAGGTTGCAAGTAGCAATTATTTCATGTTGCACAAAGAAACAATATTTGTCACAATCTATTTCGACGGCATTCAATGTAAATTGCGTAATGACTACTACTGATCAATAAAATTACTTCTTATTTATGAGAATGTTTGAAAAGAGAAACGAAACATTCCCCACGCAGACATGTAAAGGGAAAAAAAGAAGAGGAAGATCTTATCTAGCATTGTGTCTGCATGACACTGCAACACAAATCTGAACAATTCATCTCTGATGACAGCTCCCGACCCGCATTTCATCGTTCCATCTTCCGGACGCTTCATTTATTAGTAGAAACGATGCTGAGATAAAACAGCAAAATACACATCCGATGCATTTATCATTTCCTATGGTTCGAAAAGGAACGCCGATTCACGTAGGGAAAGAAATTTAGCTACAATCAATACTAATAGTTTAACAAAAAAAGAGAGAGCGCAGTGCCCATGAAGGAACCCGAGGGAGAAATGTTTGACCACTTAACTTTAGAGAAAATGATGGCTCTATTATCAACACAGTAATCTTGGTAGAATTTCTCACGCACCGAGTGTTCGGAAAGATAAACATCTCAAGCGAGGGAAGCCTGATGGATACTCCAAGTTAATACCTGTTCAGACAATATTTGAAGCGAAGAAATTAATACTTTCAAATTAAGAACTCTTCTATTCTGTATCACAATTATCCCAGTTTACTACGTTTGGAGGATATCGAACATCGACAGAAGAAAGATTGTGTTTCTCTCAGACTGACTCTATTGTTGTGCCTGTGACTTCTAAGCAGAGACTACAGCGATTCCACAAAACTACATACATACTATTAAAAAAATCTTAAAATATAGAAGATATTGAACATATCCTTCCTTTTGAGGTCCATACCATTTTGGAGGTGATCAGGAGAAGCCACTGTCTGAAGAGACTTCTGTCCTTCCCTGGCTTTAACCCCTTGAGGACCAGCACTTAAATACTATATGAGTCAACCATTGTGTAAACCGTTGCCATTTCACGCCCTCCAGTAATTAAATATACAATTTAAAAATTCAAATAAAACGTTCGATCTCCTATTAAGCATACGCAACACTGATCTCTTTTATACCTGGGGGTCAGTTACGGTCCAGCCAGCCACATTTTGGTCAGTTAAGATTCCAGTTACTTGAGAACTCCTGCTAAGGTTACAGTTCGTTTTTTTAGTTGATCTCATTCGCTAGCTGTTCCGATTCCGGCTTCTCCAGGCAATCCCCCGGGGTCATTACCGCAACCGATCAGGGGCGTGAAGCCTATTCAACCGGACTGTCAACATACCAACAAGGCGTCGTTGTGCTATTGTAGCCGGGAGGACACAAATACAAGAGGACTTCAAATCAGCTGATTTCGGTTTTTCATGTTCTAAACAAAAGGGGGGGGGTTCTTTCTTCACAGGGAGAAAGGAAAGACGGGGGAAAGCATCCTGAGACGCATAGCTATTTAGGGATTGCTTTTTTCGCTTAAAGTTGATTCCGGACGGCCACGAAAAACCCAGTGGAATGCAATAATATATTTTTTCAGTTAAATATTTAAATTTGGTTTATAAAGTGGAAACTTTAACACTCTACCAGACATAGAATGGGAAAAAAAGTTTGCCTCCAAAGAAAGTCTTAATTTTTCATTATTATAAAAAATGAAAACAAATACAGTTGCGGCAGAAAGATCGGAGTACAGCAGTTGCATTGTTGTAAAAATAAAAAATTAATTTTTGCACTTATAAATTATATTAAAAATTCCCCACAAGCAAGCCAAAAACAATCTTATATTAGTTTGAACTTACCATGTGATTTCCAATATTAAATGCTAACTGCTATATTTCTATTCCACCAAAAAGTTGAGATTTTTACAATATTTTCCTTCATTTAGGTGCACGGTTCACAAATCATAGGAACACGTGCTTCCAAAACACGTTTATTAGCTGATTTTTCTTATCCCGAGAGCTAAGATGTGATTCCTATCTAGTAGAAATCAGTCGCAAAACAAGTTCGTAGGCTGAATCCCAATAAGTTTGATTTCTACTCGTTATTGGGCAATCGAATGTAATGTGTCGTTCTCTAAGTGCTCCTTAATCTTATTACATTTCGATTCTAATCTTTGGAGATACATGATTATATGGACTCGTTCCGAAATGATTCTAAAGTGCATTCTATTGCAGGAATATAATATTGATTTTGGGGTACGTTAAGGGACAGTAGAGAAAACCGCTTTTATGAGGACATAGCACCTTACGAGACGTCCGCATAAAAACCGCCTATTCTCAGTTCTATATAAAATAAAAAATTCTTCCCTGTTTAGAAATTTTTTTTCATAGATCGTTATAAGGATCTAATTTTATTAAATATATTCAGTTTTGTAAAAAGAAGCAAGGCCATTTTAAAAAACATGAAATGTCACACCAAGTAAAGGAAAAAAATTCCACTAATCCACAAATAATTTTCGGAATTTGTAAATTAGAAACTAATTATTTTAAGTAAGACAGAAGCGAATTGTCATTTTTATTCCATGGATCACAATTATAGTAGTACGTGAGATATATTTTATTTTATAGCAGGATAAAGGTAAAATTTTTTTTTTAAATTTTTAGTTTCTAAACACTTGGCATGCGGGTATACTTCATAGCCAACTCACGCGTGCAGCGGGCGTTTTTTCGTGAATCTCGCGAAAGTTTAATTATTCAGAAAAATAGCAGCAAATCGAAAACTACTTTGTTTTTATGCACGAAACTTTTTTTTATTTTACACTTTAATACATACTGTATGATTATTTAACAAAAATATTTTTACGAAATCACAAAAATAAACGATTTTTAAAATTAAAGTCCGATAATCTGTCAGCTCATATTTCTTCATCACTATCTTTGTCACGACGGCTCATTTTATCAATTTTGTATTCAACAATAAAAAACCAAGCTTCAAATTGACAAAACACGACTTGTACGTTCTGGAGCTAGGAATTCGATTGAAGACGAAATAACGCAACAAAAGACCGAGTAACTCGACAATCATAACTTGTGGAAAGAAAAAATGCAAAGCGTTGCATAGCAAAGCAAATAACACGCATATAATGTCACATATACATATAATTATGCAACGGATTTGTGGGGGGTTAGCGGGTATCCACCACCAAAATGAATACGTATTTTTACGTGACCCGCGCTCCAATAGACTGCAAAATAACGTAAAATATTTTCCCACTACACGGGACATGACAAAGAAGGGTCAACTAGTATGAAGTTCTATGTACAAGACACTAACCTCTGGTTCAATCTGGAAAATATCTCTAGAAAAACTGTCTCTGACAGCGGTATCTCCTATGGAAAATCCTAAATTGTCCCCTAGGGCGGGTTATAATGGACCCCATGGCTCCATGGCGTAAACTGTAGCCCAGTGGACTTTAGGTTAGTTAAAAAGGGGAATGCAAAAGAGATTTTTTATTTGATTTAAGTTTTGAAAACGCCTGAGAATTTTTTATATATATATATATATAGTAGAAAATTTTTTTATATATATAAAATTCGTATTTACTAGATTTGTGTAGTTAGACGACACCAAAAGTAATCCATGACATTTAATACGTATTTTTAAAGCTTGAAATGAAAAAAACTAAAAAATATTTTTCATACACGTTGTTAAAAATAAAACTACGTTTATAGTCACTTTAAACTAGGTTATCCTAAAAAAGTTTTTGTATTGATATTGAAAAAAAAAAGAAAAGATGCTTAAATAAAATTCCTCGAAAGTACCACCAAAAGACATATGCTTACATTGGTCTAAAACGGAGATTATCATGTTTAGAGCAGGAAGTTTAGTTTCTAGAAAGATTTTTAAAGAATTATATTACATAAAGATTTTTTGTCTTAACAGAATGAAAAAAAAAATTTTTTAAAACATAGTAACAAAAGAAATGGTTTGATAATATTATCTTGCTAAATTCAGCTTCCGTTTGTTTAATTTTGTGTGCATTTTTTACGTTTTTTTAAAAATTATTGCTTGAAATGATAAAACTAAATAATTATTTTTCAAGTTAGAACACAGTTAAAGAACTACTTGTGGAAAATTCATTTTAAAAAGAGCAAAACATGTATTTATGATGAATAAAAAAAAAGAATGTGCTGATGATTTTAAGTATCGTCGAAAAGTACCGGCCGTATTGACTATACATTTACATCAATGTTGGAAATTAAAAGTTTTACTATAATATATATATAATACTACAGTTATAGCCATACTCTAAGAAGAGAATAACCATTTTAAATTTTAAAGTTTTTATAGAGGTCTCTCAACAGAGTTAAGTGAAAAAAAATACTTAAAAACATACATAGTAACAAAAGAAATGGTATTTGTTTATTATATTTCATGTTAATACAGCAGAAATTCAAGCAAACTTCAGTTAGTTAGTTTAGAGAAGGAATTAACTGAAGTACCAATTCTTTTTCAAGAATTTAATTTTTTTGACAAAATAAAATAATTATTTTTAAGTAGAACACATTAAAGAACTACTTAGGTTCATTAAAAAAGAGCAAAACATGTATTTATGATGAATAAAAAAAAGACTGTGCTGATGATTTTAAGTATCGTCGAAAATATGTGCTACTCAATATACATTTACAATCAATTTAAAAGTTTTCATATGTTTATAAATATACAGTTATTAGCCATTATTTTTTAGAGAGATTTAACAGAGAATAGGAAAAAAAAATACTTTCATTACAAGTACAAAAGAAATTTTTTGTTTATAATATTTCATTCAATGCAACAGAAATTCAAGCAAAATTTTAGTTTAGAGAAGGAATTAACTGAAGTACCAATTCTTTTATAAGAATTTATTTTTTTTATTCAATTATAAGGAATGAGAAAACTATATATTAAGATAATACAGGAATTAAACACTCGATCATGCATGCGTGTTGGTTTGGCCTGGACATTAACAAATGTTCAATATGCAAAACTCCGAAAATTAAAAACTCAGCTTGACATCTTCAAGTTAAAAAAATATGCTGCTTTTTTTACAATTACTAATATCTTAATAATATTTTTAAAAATTATTAAACTATACAGTTTTCTTGTTTAAATATTATTCGTCATATTACCGGCTACTTTTGAGTTTATCGTCTAAATGTATGATTTTAAATTTGAACTGGTTATAAAAAAAGTCCACCTTCTGTACAAGCCTCTTAAAAGAAGCTTTTGCATCTTTGTATACACTTTTTCAAGTTTATTAGCTTTTCTTAGTGCGCATTATTTTCTTTTCGGATATTCTTTGTGTAGTAATTAAAAGGCTATTTTGTTAAAACAGAGCTTTGATGATTTCAATATTATGGAATTTAAAATACGTCATTATACAAGATGCAATTTACGTTAATCTATTTTCATGAAAAATGTACTTTAAGTCGTTAAAATAAGCAAAAACATTTTAAACAAATATTGACAATATTATTTTGTTTTTAATTACTTTTTGATTAATTTTGTGCAAACTTTTTTTAAAAACTTCCCATTTTCTTTATTGTGTAATACAATTAGAATTTACTTTCTTTAAAATCAAGGAGAAGGATAGCATGTTCTACATTTCATTCCTTTTAAATACGCAAAGTTACCCATCTAAATAACCCTTGGTGTAACTAAACGCTGAAAAATATTGGTGACAAAAATTTAAAAGCTTATATATACAGCAATTATCGTATATTACAGAAAAAAAAGCTTGTACTTTATATTTTACATCACAAATAGATTAAATTTAATTTTAAATTACTTCTAAATTTAAGCCCACCTGCACAAACTTTTTTTAAAACTTCCCTTTCCTTTATTATGTAATACAATTAGAATTTACTTTCTTTAAAATCATGGAGAAGGACAGCATGTTCTACATTTCATTCCTATTAAATATGCAATATTACCGTCTTAATAATCCTAGATGTAACCAAACCCTGAAAAATATTGGCGACAAAAATTTAAAAGGTTATATATACAGCAATTAACATATATTACAGGTAAAAGAGCTTGTACTTATGTTTTACATCACAAATAGATTAAATTTAATTTTAAATTACTTCTAAATTTAAGCCCACTTTCACAAACTTTTTTTAAAACTTCCCTTTTTTTATTGTATAATACAATTATAATTTACTTTCTTTAAAACCATGGAGAAGGACAGCATGTTCTACATTTCATTCCTATTAAATATGCAATATTACCGTCTTAATAATCCTTGATGTAACCAAACGCTGAAAAATATTGGCGACAAAAATTTTAAAGGTTATATATACAGCAATTTACGTATATTGCAGGAAAAAGAGCTTGTACTTTATGTTTTACATCACAAATACATTAAATTTAATTTTAAATTACTTCTAAATTTAGGATTATTAAGCCCACCTGCACAAACTTTATTCCCCATTCAATGTTTTTTCGAGGACTAATTAAAAAGAAAGACGATCGACAAGTTTTTAAAAATTCTAATTTTATTCTCCTTACTTTAAGTGGCGATAAACTGCTTTTAAGAATCATTATCAAAACAGGATGTTAAATGCCTCCCTAAGGCAAACAGTTTTTTTAAAACTTTCTGGTAGTGATTGGCATAGCTTCTCTTCCTATCTAATTAGGTCAGCGTTAGGCATATCCTAAAAATGGCTGGATTATTAAGCACTCAAAACACGAGCCATTTACCGTCTGGTAAACCGCTGGAACATATTAGGCAGCAAACATTATCAATAAAAATTAGGAAAGTGCATATGAAGAAACTCATTTAGTTAATCACAGAAGAAAAAATACAAGGATTTCAAAGTAATTACGGATTTTAATTCACTGATAATGAGAATGAATGCTTTAATCACTTCCAATTCTGGGTGACATTAAAATTTTCAATACTACAAAATAGCTTAAATTACGTCGGTGGAAAAAATGACAATCAACTCGTTGAAAATTGGTTTTGTATATATCTGGTATATGAACTATAAGTACAAGCAATATTATAATTGAACACAAAGTAAGGCTAACGTTTCAGATCTGAGCTAAAACTATTTTTTTTCTTCTAATTTAGTCAGTGTGTGTATGTGCTTGTGTGTGAAGACGATATCTCCAAAACGAATTGAACTAGATCAGGCGTAGAAAACCTACGGCCTGGGAAGTAATTTGTGTTGTTCCTCCAACCTCTAACAGAAATGTGAATATTTTATATTTTTTCTACCTCCTTATAGACAAAAAGTACCAACCAAAATTTTGTTTTGTACATAATTTTGCAAAGGATAATTGAAAAATTCGATTTCATTAAAATATTAACGCACGGTTAGGCTGAGATAACATTAAATACATAGTTTTTCACACAATTAAACTATTGGAAGGAACAAAATTTAATCATAAATTATTTCTTATTTATTCGGAGAAAGACGCTACTATCCCCTATATAATAATAGCCTATCTGTCCGTCTGTCCTCGAATTTATGAAGCGGCGGAATGGATAGGAGCATCCATATTGGATTATTGATGAGTTTAAGTTACCAAAATTCAGAGCAAGTCTTTAAAACGTTCGAAATCCTCCCCTTCACCCCTTTTCGAGCGTTTAATGCCCTTATATCAAGTCTATTTTCATCGGTTAAGAGCAGGCGATTAAGTTTATCACATAATAAATAGTAAAAAACAACATTTTTTTCTAGCATTATGACGTCATTCCTTTAACCATCTCATTTAATCATTTATTTTAAATTATTTAAATATCATCTACATTATTTTACTTAGATATTACATATATACTTTTCTTTAATATTTGGCTTACATAATAGATTAGGTACATATGAGATAATTTTAAATTTAATCATTGATTATATATTGTTGCAATGAAAATTTTATACCGGTATTAACAACAAATTCATTTCATAAAATTCTAGAAGTTTATTTCAAGGATTATTAAACATCTAGCGTTTAACTTATACAACTTTGAAAATTAAGAAGTTTGTTCCTTTGTGTTTGTTTTTTATACATAACCACACGGTTTGACTAAATGAATTCAATTTGATTCTAAACTGCATTCACAGTATCACGATACATTAGAGGAGTATGAAGATAAACAAATTATTGAGCGTGTACCAGATAATTCTCAGCCAAAAATCAAACCTGCCTCATAGGGTACTTTACAATTCTGGAAAATTAAAAATTTTACTAATCCCGTCATATGACGGGTTATATGCTAATATATAAAATATATAATGTGCATATTGTTTTCGATATTTCTGTTCTGACAAATCCCTAAAACTAAGTTTTTAGTTCTAAAATGAGTGATTAAATTTTTACCTGTTGTAGATATATAGTTTTATGGCTTGGTTTGGAGTGCTACGGTCTACTTTTTGCAACACGAGGGCTAATGAGACTAGAACCTACAAAATAACACACATCTAATGTCAGGACTAGAGTTCAAACCCACGTTTTCTTACGAGAACCAGAGCTTAAATCTGGCGCCTTAGACCGCTCGGCCATGTCCATTGCATATAGTTCTATAAGGAAGAAAAAATATAAGTCACTGATTTCCCTTGAAAATGTCTCCATGAAATAAGTGTGGCCTAACCATTACATGAAATTGCTTTCTACAGTTAAATGGTTTTTCAAATCTGAAATAGATGGATGTTAGTTGGTACGTTGAATTCATGGGAATTTTACCTTAAATTTGAGAATATATAACCAATTTTGGGTCCAGGCGTGCCAATGGAAGAAACTTTGTAGACTACTAATTTTGGTTTATAGTTCATAGGCAGGTAGAATGCAGCTGAGGAGATCGATTGGCGATTTTTGAAGAGAGTTGTCCATGAACTTCCTGCCCCTTTGATATCAGGTTTTCTAAGCAGCGGGGACAGTAGATTATCTATTCTAAAAAGTAGAATATGCAAACGTGTACAACTACAAAACGTGCATTTAATGACAGAAAAAGTTAACTAAAGTAGAGTGGACGAGTGAATAAAATCTTAAACATTCTTGGACATCTGGCTATTATTAACTATTAAATAGCCGATGTAAAAGCATGCACTAGTAAATAACGGTGGACTATACGAGAAAGTCGAGAAAAAATTACAATCTTTTCCAAATTTTCTAATTTTTTAGATAAAACGAACATGAGATATTTCATAAATTTAACATGTAATATTATAATCTTCTAAATATTAACTTAGTTGTTATTGTTGCTCCAAATTCCAATTAATTTTGGTATGCGAAGATAATTTGATGAATCCGTGTGTCCCCCTCCCCAAAAAAATCTAGAAATAACAAATAATTTATTAATATTTCACTCAAGAAAAGTTTAGGATTTTGATAATATGAAAGAAAGAGAAATCATCGTTTCTACACTAGTATACGGGATACGTACAACTTCTTTTGATACTGTACAGAAGCCAGGTATCTCAGGTAGCCACTGCAAAACGTAGAACGTTGACTGTTTAAAACTGGTACTCTTAAAGTAGAGAGCTCTTATAGGAGAAGTCTAAAATATGAAGAGTGATTGGAGCAACACTAAAACTTATAAATGTTGAATTTTCTAAGGGCTGCGAAGTTAGCTTTGCTTGGCCCGTGCTCAAGAGAAGCTGCTAATGCGAGCTCGTCAGCTTTCTCGTTTCCACTCATATAAACATACATGTCCATTGTATGTAAACCTCATGCTTCATGCACAACAAACAAGAGCAGCACAGAAGCACTAGTCTTATCTCCCACTTGGCCTTGACAATTGCTGAATTGAAGGTTTATTATTCACTAACATCCAAATGTTACTTAAATATTTCTGCAGATTTTAAATTAAGAAATTCCTAGGTTAAAAAACTAGATAACCAAATTAATTACTGACTTATCTAACTTGCTGACATCTTTACATTGTAATTAATCTAAGTAGACCTATGGTTGAAGAAAAAAATTAATTCTTTTTTATTATTTTTAATTAAAATTAAAAATGTTTTCAATTGCATATAAAATAATTTATGCTTGATTCCGTTTTCATGATCTCATGAAAGAACAAGTTAAATTAAAAATAATTTACTCTCACAGTGATTACATAATATCTATAAATAGGAAAAACATCATACAAAATCTCTGTTTAAAAAAGAGCTCCAAATTATTTTCATTCTCTCATAATTATCACTCTTGCACCTCACGTTTAATTAGGTCAGTCTTTTCAAGCTGTACCTCCTACGTCATGACTTTTTCCGCCACTGTGAGCTTCGGCATCGAGTGTGTTATATAAACGCAGTCTCCGAATCGGTTGGTTGGGAACGACAACCGAACAGACAAGTGGTTGGAATAATTCAAGCGTAACCCCGGGTCAGCAGGCAGAGTTCTCCACTCGTAGCATATTGAGCGAATGACAGATGAGTCGCTGTGAGCCCCGGCTTCTCTGAATGACAGGCGGCAATTGGATGCTAAAAGGAGGATCTTAAACTACTGGTAAAGTGATTTCACATGAGGAAGTTTCAGATATCAAGAAGCGGCAGCGTGGGCAGAGACAGCGTCTTCTCTTTCATTTCACTTCGCCGCAGTTCGGTGGAAATTTCTTCTGGGTCTAGCGAGAGGTTCAAAGAAAATTCTGAGGAGACATTTTGAAAGGATTTATTTTCGCACAGAATTATTTGAGGATAACCTAGTTTTAGCAATTTAAAACATACCTCATTTACCTTCTTGAGAAAACTGAAAAATGTTCCATTTCAGTAGTATGGACATCTCAAAATATTGTTTCTTATTACAAGTCACAGGTTTATCTTCCTACTATTCTGTCCAAATTTCTTTGATCCAATGATTACAAGACTATATTATTTAACAAATTAAATCAACTACTTATAGGTGTTCTGCGCAGGTAACGAATATATTCACCTTTCCCTGTAAAGAAATTTAAATATGGAAGTTAACCAGTACGGGATAAACGAAAGTATACCCTAGTTTACCACGTCCGCAGGAGCAAACGCAAGGCACAGACTTCATTTAACCTAAAACCTAGCAATGAATCGTTTATCGAAATATACTTGTAGACATAGATCTTTGATCAATCAAACATTAAGCTAGAGACCATGAATTGGGAAAACTTTTTGCAGGTAAACTAAAGCTGCCTTTCAACCTAGTTCCATCATTTGGAAATATACGCTTAGAATCTAACTCATAATTATTACCAATATTCTTCATTTGTGGACATCTTAAGAGAACAGGGTACTATCATTCTGCGGTCGAGATATGATATGCTATAGGCAACTTTTGCGTCAAAATGATGTCAGAAGTCGTCATAATGACTTCAGAATTCACCAGAGGTACCAAATTCCCATCTCTGGCGATTTTTTACGTTATTATGACTTGAGAGTCGCCAGTGATATATTTCGACTACAATATGGTATCACTTCAGCAATCATTACCTCGTATATATGTTTTAAAGCATTTTCATCTTGGTAAAATAATGCAGTTTAAAAATTTTAATTATTATCAATTTCCTCCCTTTTATTATGATGCAAATTTAAGAGAATTTGGTTTAGATTAACCAAGTGGTCATCGTCTGTCCTATACAGGAATAAAACTCATACACTGACTCTAGTGCCAGAAGCAGTGTACAACCGGTGCTTCTGAAGAGGGAGGATAGAGCAGAAATGTTTTGTTTCGAGCACTACGGTCTCCTTTTTTTGCAACAAGAGGGCTTATAAGACCGATAGAGCATACAGGTAAGTCACGTGTGCTGAAAGTTGGATAGCAATTATTAATGCTGACTACATAGAGTAGGCATAAAGGAAGAGTCTGGACTTTTCCTTTACGCCTATATCCTAAGTGCTTTATACTTTGCATCTGAAACATCGAAATATACTTAAATTCCAATGTTCCCATTTGAAAGAATGACAGCCAGAATTAAGTGACAATTAGCAGTTGAAGTGGTAAAAACCGTCTTCCTCTTGTGGATTGTTAAAAACACGATATTCAATGTCTTTCGATTTTTCTGTGTGCTAATTATCTACATGATTCTTGATTTCATGCGATAAAATACGAGAGAAATATAACCTAAGGCTGCCTGTAGATTTGCGGTTCTATACCGGTTCAGTTATATTGGTAAAGCGTTCATTAGTGAGAACTGCAATACGAATCGCATGACTAATTATCATTTGGAATTGGTATAGTATTTTAGAGGCTAGGAGTTTTCGCAACGCAACAGCAGATAAAACCACATGCATTTTTTTCCCACAACGAAATCGGTGTTGGGTTTATGCGCGAAATCACAAAAGAAACATTTCTCCAGAACACTATGATCCCTTGCTAGAATTAAAGTTATGTCTTAGTAAGTTAAATAATGTAAGTATATGTCGTCGTTCTATCAGCAGAAATAATCTTAAAAACCTAACAAGAAAATTAGTAACTCACAGTTCTAATGACTGAATATATATATATATATATATATATATATATATATATATATATATATATATATATATATATATATATATATACATATATATATATATATACATATATATACATATATATACATATATACATATATATACATATTATATATATACATATATATATATATATATACATATATATACATATATATATATATACATATATATATATATATATATACATATACCACACATTATATATACATATATATATATACATATACACACACACACACATATATATATATATATATATATACTATATATATATATATAGATATATATATATTATATATATTATACTATATATATATATATATAGTGGATTCCGCTTAATGTGACCAGTTTGGGACACCATGATTTGATAACAATAAACGATATGCAAAATTATTTCCCACTGCCTTTAATTCACATTACTAAATTTCAAAAGAAAATGAAAAAAAAAACACCTTATATTTATGTACTCTATATTATCCTTTAAAATAGAATTGCATTCAAAATTTAAAAAAAAATGATCAATTGTTGACTGTCTACAATTTTTTCTAGGAAGCTCATTGATCAATTGTTCGTAATCATAATCAACCTGTCATAACGATTTAAAATTTCGATCTTTTGTTTTAACGTTAAATTATTTCGCTTTCTGGTTTCCATATTGACAAGCTGCATGTAAGAGAGCAAGGCATAAAATGTGAATACGTTCTTTCTCAGTTCTGATAAGAATGTGTTGCCTTCTGCTTATCTGACAACCACTGACCACCAGCAGGGTGTGCGTATTTCTGAAAAAATTCAGGAACGTGTAAAACCCCACTCCTTTGTTCATTTCCCATTTCCCTAGTTGGAAGAGGGAGTATTTACCAAAATTCAAACAACAGCGAAGGGAAAAAAAGGATGGGTTCCTTTTAAATACATTGTCTGCCAGTTAAAATGAGGTTCAAAAACTGATCCTATTAACCGATGTAAGGATCACATAAAACGATAATTTTATGAATAAAGAAAATCGGGACCAAGTGATTTCGATAACAATAATCGATTGATAACAATAACCGCGTCACATTAAGTGGAATCCACTGTATATGTCGTCGACATCTCCTATCAGCAGAAAAAAAAACTTAAAAAACCTAACGAGAAAATGAGTAACTTACAGTTCTAATGAAAAACACTGTTATATATATATATATATATATATATATATATATATATATATATATATATATATATATATATCATATATCATATATTTAAATTTATATTATATATTCCTTATATTTACATTAACATAAAAAATAAACTTATACTTTAGATAATTTATTTAATAGAACTATCTTAATTTTTACTAAATTAAATCTAGAAAAAATGGATTAGAATAAGAGAGAAGTGATTTAGCAACACGTTCGATTATTTATTGATTAACGGCTAAAAAAATATAATATCCATAAAAATTAGTTTTCCTGTGATTATTTCACTTCCAGACAATTATGAGAGGAGAAAAAAACTGACCCTCTCTCACTTAATTCTGATATGTCTGGAATTCTTCTTAAGAAGGCAATAACCCTCAATACTCAAGTCCAGATTTCGGGTAAATACTGACATCCGATCAAAAGCAGCTGACATTACAAACCTCCAGTCTGGGCTTAATATTTAATCAGAGGTGGCAGGGTAAACACAGCCAGAAAATATAAACGATAACCTTTGCTTGCGATCGAAAAGAAAGTAGTCGGATCTTTTTTTTTTTCAGTCTTAAATGACGACGAAAATGATAAATAAATATTACGCATCCAAAATGGGGAATTGTTGAACAAACTGTAATAAAAATGAGCTCATTTAATTTTCATTCTAATGAAATTTAAAATGAAAAAATTTCATAAGAGAACATATATGCCAGCTGAGTCACTAAATGAATTTTATATTGAAGCATATAAATTCCTTTTCGTAATTGCAAGACATAAATTTCCTTTTTCACTCAGATTTTTACATATTTTTTTAGATTTAAACCGAATTTAAACACAAGTGAAATCAATTAGACACAAAATTCTATAAATTTTGAAGATGGGGTTTTTTAAAGGAATACTACAATGGATTAAATCAAATGTAAGTTTAGATTTGAAGTTATGTCATAATTTTATTTTAACTCATACCCCTGGTGTAGAAAAGACTACACCAGGATCATTAGGCCCCGTCGCGATGTATAACTTGTCCATGGCTAAGGGAAATATACAGCTTCACTTGGAACGATGAACCACGAGGGTTTAAACTCAAGAATGGATCCTCGTAATTCAAAAACTGGGATCAAGCACCTGGAGTGCCACCTCCAGAGGTATCACTTGAGAACATGAAGGATATTGCGAACCTATTTTACGTGTCCCTGTGGCTATTAATGAACACGGCTGACGTTTGGCCGTCTCGAGCCTCGATCCCGCTACTCTCTGTAAGGAATGTGCACCCACGACAATGTGTGCCTTTGATGATTTCAACAGAATCGCCCCATTTGACCCCTTCCACTCGGCGTTTCTTTGGAGAAGTAAGAAGCCGGCCGGCAAAAAGGGGGCTTGATAAGGATGTTTCGGTGTAATGGTTTGTTTTCGCAGGGCCTCGGAGAAGGAGCATGTGCTCTCTCCGATAGGCTCAAGTTTCCAGACCCCCCCCCCTCCGAAGAAGGGAGAGATCTGCAAGAGGACAGTTGGAGTTCAGAGAGGAGAGTTAGATTCGACCCGGTGACCGACACACATCCCTCTGCTTTGAAAGGGAGATTATTTTATTACTTTATTTTTCTCGGACATGAAACGCTCAGTCATGTAGTGATAATTTTGACTGTCGTCAGGCTCTGAGACTCGGAAATATGATATATGATTTAATTTAATTCGTTTTCTTAAATGTTGTAAATAAATGTTGTTTTGTCCGTCCAAGCTTCCGGAGAAATTATTTTGAGTATAGGCATCCCAGTGACCACTGTCGAAAATACCTGCCCCAGTACAGTAGGCAGGCAAGTCCCACGCAAATATAGCGCCCCAGAACAGGGTTTTATAACACTCTCCATTTATAAAATCGGGGACAACGTTTCTTGCGTCCGCGGCCACAAACTTCAAGCCGTACGTGTCCTCTGGGTAGTGCTAAATGAGAGACAACCTCAGGGGTATACCTCCTTTATGTATATACGAGTGTCACGAGCCCGGGTTTCACCTGAGTGATCTTTCTCTAGTGTCTTCTCTGGTAGCCGCGAACTTGACTCTGTACCGCTTGTTCCTTACCGGAGTTGACCAAAGTAAGCTTTGAACCTGACGGACCTCGCGTAGGTCAGTTGCAACTCCATAGCTGTTGTGGTTGCTGTCTTGGTGACTAGTCATTCAGTTTGTCAACTGTTGTATGGGCATATTAGCCTGGGTCAGTGTAAGAATTCCCTTATAAAATCGCTGCCTCTACCAACTGAGCTACAGCAGTTCTTATGTCCTCATCACCACCATAACTTCTTTACAGTAAAAAAATTACTCAATATATTTTGTTCTTTCAGTTACATCTTCGTATAGTTTCAAAGGAAGATATTTTATCCGATAACACGACCGGTGACACACAGGGGTGAAAGGTGTTTGTGATTCCCTGCTGGAGATTTTCACCACTTTTGATTATACCCAGGAGAAATTATTTTAGCTCTTGATAACATATCTCAATCCTACCAGTTGACCTTTCAACGGTGGGACATCCAAATCCCCAGATTTATCCAGGAGGTTCTCTCCGTGGATAAGGAGGTCTTTCAGGCTCCTGCGAGAGTTCGGAGGCAAATACCTCTGAAGCGAAAATCGCAAAATAAAGGAAGGCGTCTTATAAAACTACAGGTGCAGGCGGGATAAACAAACTTCTTATATATATATAAAAGTATAAGTACTACTGTTTCTATAAAATATAACATTTATTTACAGACTATTTACAGTTACTAACATGCTGGGTTTGAGTCCCACCAAACTGCAATTCCCATATGGCCGAATAGATGCGTTACCTTCTCCGGCGTAACAGGGAAGAGCCATCTATGGGGAAATATAAACTTCCTCCACAGCCTCCTGACTATAGTCCCAAACGCTTATTAATAAGGCTAGACCATGTCTAAATATATTTCTTATTGTAAAAGTTTTTCACCGCGGTTATTCAATAGCATATATTTAACTCCTGCCAAAGTATAACACAATTAAAAAAACATAAGTTGAACAGGTAGGAAAACAGTCTATGTCTTTTTTACTGTTTTCATGGATTTTCGTAGCTGTTCGAAACCAGCGTAAAGTAGTAGGTACAGTAAATAATTAATTGTCCTATAAATAATTAATATTTAGTCTAAATCAAATCTATTACAACCTGAACTATACAAAATTGGTCATAATTTAACATATTTGGCAATTTTGGATATACTGGGACTTCAAGTTTTGAAACAATTACTACGCAAAATTCAACTTTTAATTGTGTATTTTTGTACGTATTGTATATAACACTTAATACTTGTGCACCATATTAATTAAATTAAAAATATGATGTGGCTCTTTAGAAGGCATATAAAAGCAAAATGTGGCTATGCTTGATTATAAGTGTGCTTACCGCTGTACCCATGGTATCCAGTACCTTTCCCGATTTATCGATTGGATCTAAAAATAGGGTACAAATTATTATTTTTTTTATAAAACAGTTACAAAATACCTATCGAAAACTAATCTAACCGTCTCGTTCTAAAGGTACTGTACGCACACATGTATCTTTCCTATGAATCAACAGAAACCGAACGTTAAAATGCGACTCTGAGGGTGAACGCCCTCGCTGCCGATTTCTGACGCAATATGATGTTTCATCAGCAATTTTGTAAATCTGATAGGTAGAAATAGAATCTTCTCCACTCAAGAACATGTTTCGAGACCCAAAGCGGATTACCACATCACTTGCAAAGTTGCTTCTCAGCAAAATGATGCCTTTCCTTTACTGACTTTTTCGAAATAGATCGAGAGTGTAAACGGATCTAAAATTAAGGGGACAGAGGATCTTTAAAAACCTTTCAAATACACGATTGTTAATATTTTACATATTATAAATATTTAAGGGATCACAAGACCTTTAAGTTTTAAAAACTTTCGATTTAAAAAAAATTATATATATATATATATATATATATATATATATATATATATATATATATGTATATATATATATATATATATATATATATATATATATATATATATATATATATATATATATATATATATATATGGGACACCGTGATTTTGATATCAATAACCGATTGATAACAATAAACGATATGCAAAATTAGATAAATTTACCTCCCTCCTTTAATTCACACGTACTAAGTTTCAAAACAAAATGAAAAAACACACTTTATATTTATGTACTGTGTATTATCTTTTAAAATAAAAGAATTGTATACATAATTAAAAAATTGATCAATTGTTGACTGTATACAATTTTTTCATTCATAAATTGCTCGTAATCATAATCAACTTGTCATAACGATTTAAAATGTTGATCTTTTGTTTTAATGGTTAATCATTTCGTTTTCTGGCTTCCATATCCACAAGCTGCATGTAAGCGAGCAAGGCATAAAATGTGAATACGCTCCGTCTCAGTTCCGATAATAATGCATTGCCTTCTGCTTATTTGACAACCATTAACCACCAGTAGGGTGTGCGTATTTCTGATGTAGCCTCCACACTATGGCCAGTTGTTCACCACTTCCTGATGGTGACCTCGAACGATGGTTCACGGGTCGCATCCACACGCTGGGCCACTGAATACTTTATACTGAGTCAGATATTTATTGTACATTCATTTAAGTTGATCCTTGGTTATCATATACATAATCATCAACTAACTTATGTCTTATATTTACAGCAAGATTGCTACAATTCTCTTTATAATCGAACTAATTATCCCGTAGAGGCCAAGTGACTGAATTTTATCGTCTACCTCATCGGCACGATAAGGCAGGCTTTCCTCAGACGGGACAGTTTATTGTGGTGGACCTTGTTCCCACTTCTCTCGAAATTCAACTACTCCTTTCTTAACTTCGTTTCTCCTCATTTCTAACGCCTCTTTTTCCTTATCCAATCAGTCGGGAAATTTTCTGCGTTCGGAGTATGGGTTAAAAACTTTCTCATGAAATTTTTATGCTAAAAGTTACATGAGCGAGCTTGATTTCTCGTAATCTAAAGCTCTGTTTAAACTAGAATGACAAAGTAATCTAGGACTAGCTGTCATGCACGTGCAGATCACCGTGGGAAAGTACCTCGGATCATTAATTCAACGCTTCTAGCATTATGAATTAGTGAAATTATGAAATTGTAGATTTCATTCTTACAAACCTGTAACATCTATTCAACGCTTTAGCTATCTGGCTATGTTGCTATTTCAGCTACCTTACAAAAGTGGCAGTATTAATTACAGTAATGGATCGTATTATAATAATAATGCAAATGGTAAGTAATTGTAATTTATATTATAGATTTTACTATGTAACATAATATATTAAAGTGTTGCTCAACTGTTAGCATATTTTTTCATTCCGAAATTGAAAATTGTGACGTCGAAAAATCACAATCCTTTCTATTAAAGGGGTTACGTTGTTAAGATCATTAACTACATATTTTCAGAGTTTCTTTTTTAAAGGAGTTTTTTGGAGCTTGGGTGATACTCCAAATAGAAATAGAGAACGAAAGTGAAGATATGCACGAAATACGGCACTCTGAAGGGAGGGGTTAGTTAGTGACTTGCAAGTGAATTGTTCAAAACATGAGACAAACTTACGCAAAAGCCTGGGTAATTGGCAGCAAGGATAACAACTCTGAATTAGTTACGCCTCCCCAGAGAGAATGTTTCAAGTGCTTTATCGATTCTTGACTAAGTTGAAATTTTTCAGTCGAAAGTATACAATGAAAAAAGTGTCGATATCTAGTATCGATACTTTATTTTTTGTAGGATAACGAGCGGTCGAAACTCATTATATGATTGAATGTTCCGAATCACGAAACACATTTATTTATTAATGAATATAACAAAACATTGTCTGCTAATGAGACAGGTTCAGTATGCATAATGGTTTACTTGACAGGCAAATGTATTATATTTAAGTCACATACCTATTTAAGTAAGTGATAGTAGTCATAATACAGTAATAGTTATTATATTTATATAAGTAATAGTTCTATAATTTAGTAAATATGTAAAAATACGTATTGGAATATAAGGACCAAGACAAAAGAAATAGGTATATATGCCAAACGTTTTTAATAGAAATACCTACAAAGGGAATTAAAATTGTGAGCTCTAGTACAGAAAGGTTGCGTCATTAATTCTTAAAAAGTACTCTATTAACGAAAACCAAATATTTAACACTAGATTTACGGATGTTGATCATATACCTATTTTTACGGAAGTGAGCCAATTTGACTCATACAAGAAAATTGAAGTTTTTTGCAAAGAAAATAGTTTTAAATCAATTTAAATAAAATGTTTATTATAAAAAAATTCATAGAAAATATTTTTTACATATAAAATCTGTTTTTGAAACACATTTTCCCCAAACATTTCTATTACATTTAGCACAATGGTTTCTACATATGTTTCTTTTGAATGATTGTTGAACTTGACAATTCTTCCGTGCGTCAGTAGCATTAATTTCTGTCATTGGAATGGAGGTGTTCTCGACTTCTTCTCTATATTTACTTTATACTATACTTTATATTTTTTATACTTTATATTCACTTTATACTATATTTATTACTTTATTTATTTATTTATTTTCATATACATTCTATGAGTCAAATTGGCTAACAACCGTAAAAGTAGGTATACCACATTTGATAACGCGAAATGAAGGGGTATGTGGGGAAGAGGAATGAAAGTTTACATATATTTTATTACTTAACTAAAAACCAACGTATGTTTTTGGAAAGTGATATTAAAGTTTATATATATATATATATATATATATATATATATATATATAGTATATATATATATATATATATATATATATATATATATATATATAGTGATCAAATTTTTAATGAGTCAAATTGGCTCGGTTCGTAAATCTAGTGTTAAGAAATATGTAAAAATACGTTTTGGAATATAAGGATCTAGACAAAAGAAATAGGTACATATACCAAACGTTTTTAATAGAAATACCTTCAAAGGAAATTAAAATCGTGAACTCTAATACAGAAGGGTAGCGCCCTTAATGCTTAAAAAATACTTTATTAACGAAAACTAAACATTTAAATGATATGGAATGTACATGGAGACTTTTGAAAATAGCTTTAAATTGCATAATTATTTTTCATAAGCTACTGACTTATCCTAATCGTTTTTAAACCTAAATAGGATGAACATGTACGCAAAAATGTATATTACTGCTTTCAAAACTGGGTTTTTATATTAAATTAACTTTTTTCAAAAGATATTTTAGGTTCCTTGCTTCTTGAAGTGTCAAAAATTATTTATTATAAGGATATTGTCACCGTGAAATAAGAGTGCTTTTAGAAGTCTTGAAAAATTATCTCTACAACTCTAGGTTGTTATTCAAACTTAGTTATAAATCTAAATAGTGTAAAAAAAATCGGATAAAATTTCAAAATAGCTTCAATTTTTGCTCTTTTAAAAAATTAAACGCGTTTTCGTCACATATATTTTTTAATTAAAAGTTAATGTATTGTAAGCTCTTTTAGTCTAAAAATTAATTTCTATAAATGCAATTTTATAATGTTTTAAGCAGATAATTATATTCATTTACATATATGTCCTTTATATTTCAAGACTCATTATTTAAAAATTATTCAAGCAGTTACAACTTAAATTTTTATTTGAAATGTAGTTAAGTACATCTACATATTTTTTAATAATAATAATAATAATAGATGGATGCAAAAACAATTTATCTTATTTTTTTATTATTTGAGATTTAATAGTTTGAAACTAATGCGTACTAATAGTACTCAACAATACTCAATAGTAATAATATTAATTCTCAATAGTACTCAAAGTACTCAAAAAGTACTTAATACTCAATACTTAACTTTTAACTTAGTATGTAATAGTATTCTTTAACTTAGTACATTAATAATTATATAAGCCCGCCAAAGTAATAATTTTACATATTGTAGGATTATGGATATTAAAATATTCTTTTCTTATCTCCATATTTAGCTATATTTCATTACTTAATTATATAGAAAAACCTTATTTTGAGTGAAATTTCAGGCACATCTGTCTCCCTAAGCACTAGCCGCCAATGGCGCAATTCGTCCTTTCCTTGTGCAACAACGTCGGACCGAACCGCTGCGGAGTGTTTCGAACAATCGAATCCACACGGTACAACGGAAAAACGAGCGTTACCTTTTTGGAAGATCCTGGTCATGAAAATAAATAAACAAGCTAAAGAAAAAACGAGTGAGGAATGAATTGCGGCGAAGGAAAGGTCGCATTTCTCGGAGCCATTCACGCAACAGAACTCTGTCAACTAGAAACTGGATTTTTCATCATAATAGCGGCGCTGAAATATGTGATTGTGTCTGTGGAGCAGGTAATACTGTGCGCTAGTGTAGTGGGTAATGGAAACTAGAGTATTGTGTATGCCTTTCGCGCTCTTTTGCAACGCAGTTTTCGAAATATTGCCAAGTTCGGAGTTGAGTAACCCATAGATGCTTACGATGGTTCCGAATCAAAGTGATGCAAGGCAAAATATATTTTCTTTAACACGAACTATTATATTAAACAAAATAAATATGAAATATATATAAAAGTAAATATTTATAAGCAGGTCATTACGAATATTTTGGTGAGAAAACTCCTTAAAACCGTACCATGGATTTTCAGCTGTTATCGGTAGACCAAGATCAACTGCGCAGTCAGTCTATGATACAAAAGTTTATTGGTTCCAGAACAGTTTCGAGAGCTCGGCTGTTTTTGTTTTTCCACCGGTGGCAACGCAGAAAAGAGATGGAAAAAAATTAAAATGGTTGTTGTTGCTGATGTTGAATGTATTATTATTTGAATACTAATTTGTTCTCCCAAAGACTATTTTTTAGAGACTAGTACAAACAATGCTAAACAGTACTCGCTTTTAACGATCACCGGTACTGACATCCACTCACAATTTTTGGAACATTTTCAATATTAATGTAAAGCTAGATTTTTTTTTCTGAATACGGCTGTATTAGAAGAAAACGAAAAAATATAGTGTTTGTTTTAGAAAATCATGCGCATTTTGAAGTGCGAAAAAAGTATTCGTACACTAGAACAAAAAATATAAATTTTTGATAGTCTTTTCTAAATTCATCTTTCATATTTTCCATGATTGATGATATCACTGATCTTGTGGATTATATAGGTTGTTTTCATCTGATCTGATTTGAAATGCGATCGGAAAAGCAAATATTGAAGATGGTGTTTAAAAGCTAGAAAACGCATAATCCTGGAAGAAAACTAACCTTAAAACTTCAAAAAATTGGCAAATCGCACTTAAGATTTTTAACTATAATCTATAGCCTAAAATCGACCATGCAGGCTAGCATCAAAATTCAGCAGTGAGCTATCCGACATCGGCGTGTGCTAACATCGGCACAACATATAATTTTTTGGATGTTTCTTAAAGGTATATAGAAAATTAAGTGCACCTAAGCTTGAAATAGAATTTAGAACCATGAAAACACCAGTATCCATATGCACAGGACAAAATTCATGTAGGAAACAAGGCTTAAATGGTTACGTGGCAATGAGAAAATTCTACACGAGCGAAAACATTTGAAAGTTACTATTAATATCAATGAAAGTTATTAGCTGGAAAAACATGTTTTGAGAAACAGTAAATTCAATTAATATTTAGGGGTCGAACAGTTAGATTTGGTGTTGAGAAAATACAACAGAAGGATAGATCAAAGAAATTTATTGCAGATAGAGAAACATGGAGGTGGGAGAGAGTTTGGAGTTGTATGAATATTCGGGGATCAGCAATTTATTAAACACTGATGGCATTATAATAAATTATCAGCTTTATATTGATATTTTTTTTAAATTGCGGTTTAGAACGACAATGAGTTTGAGTGATTATTATATCTTTATACATGATAATTTCAGGCACATAGTCTTGCTTACAATTTCATCAGTATTTTTATTTACAGTAATTTCAGTATAACGAGAAGTCCCATTCTGAGTAAACAACAGAAAAGTGTTAAAAAAATTAATTACATTTGTTATCCCAGAACCAAGTAATTTCAGTATAACGAGAAGTCCCATTCTGAGTAAACAACAGAAAAGTGTTAAAAAAATTATTTACATTTGTTATCCCAGAACCAATGTTAGTGTTTAATTTCACACCGGTTTTCCATCTGATCTTCCATCTAGATTACATTATACAGCAATAGTTGCTCTAGGTTTGGTTTGGAGCGCTACGGTCTGCTGTTTTTCACACGAGGGCTAATGAGACCGGGACCTACTGCTTAAAGCCGACTCCGAACAGCTACGAACATCCATGCCAGCAACGGGTTCGAACCTGTGAACTCCGGTACCCAAGAGCAGCGCTCTATCATTCGGCCATCGTTCGGCAGGTGCTCTAGGACAGCACTATCCAAACTTTTTATAGAGCAACGTTTCATGATTTCAGTTCACCGAGGGGGAGAGAGTGCTTCATTATTTAGATTTTATATGGTTTTGGATTTTATAATTTTAATTTAATTGTATTTAAACATGCTTTCAAAATAAAATGCAGTTACTTGTTTCGTTCTTTACTTCTTTCAAGAAAGCCCATTTATTTTCGATTTGATGACTAATTTTAATTCACAATCTTGAAATGTTTAATAAACAATAAACTAATTTAAAATAGTTACAAGATATTTTCTGTTACAAAGACATTAATTAGTACAATCCTGAAAGAATCACACAAACCCAAGACAAGTACACTACGACTAATAAAATGGAAATAATTTAATATTTTAATATTTTGTGCAGCCCGGAGGTTGTGAACCGCTACTCTAGACGATGGATACATGTACTCATATTAAGCAAATTGGTTTTTGTTGCTGTTTTAGTATTACCGTCTAAATCTACCATTGGGGTCTCTTGACGGCCTAATGGTCATGAGTGGTTAGAATCTCGGGTGACAGGTTCGAGCCTGGCAACTAAACATCTACATATGCACCCAAAGAACGGACAGGATAAAACTGTAGATCTGGATGACCTCTTACTGGGAAGTTCGCAGGTGGAATAGAAATTCACAAACATGAGCAAAAATTCCTCTCTTGAAGATGTTTAAAAGGGAGGGAATTAGCGTAGCAAATCCATTTTATCCGTCATGATAGGCGGCTCGTTAAGAAGTATCAAAATATCAAATCTAGCATTATCATAAAAATTAAATTTTGAATTAAGCAGTCTCGACATCTCATCAAATATACCATACTATGGTAGAGCGCTGCTTTTCGGCACCGGGGCTCGAATTCTGCTAATGCCATGGATGTTCGTAGCCATAGGAATCGGATTTAAGCAGTAGCTTTTTTGTCTCAAAAGCACTCGCATTGAAAACAGTAGACCGTAGAGCTTCAAGTAAAACCAAATCTACGATATTATAAAAAAGGGCGATGCAATAACAAAATTTTTTTTTCTTTATTACATAGTTCTATTTTTATTATTATTCTAAGGACAGTACTCTATGACAACTAGTATGCTACTGCATTGGTAGACGCACAGAGAAAAAACATTCCTGTGGGTTAAGAAATAAAAAATCATTTTAAAGATTTTGTCAAGGCCAAAAACATTTAAGAGTTTATCTACCGGCAGTGTTCATAAAAAGGTGCGTTTTCTAGCTGTTGCATCACACCTGGAACAAGACGCATCAGTGCGGAACTTTCAAGAGTGTGAACGTGTCGCATTCCTCATGTGACGCAACAGAAAGTGTACCAAACATGATCTGTACGTAATTAAAACTTGCAGCATACAATTTGAATATGTTCATTCCTGAAAGAGTATCTCGGGGAAAATCTTGTCCACATGCAAAAGAATTATTTTCACACGTTCGCCTACTGTTGGTTTCTTAATTATGAGCACAAACAAGTAAAATTTCATTCATTAAAATAAAGTGGCTGGGTAACGATCATATTTTTTTTTCACTCAGTGTTAAGTCTTGAAGAAACTCCTACTGGTGAAAGGTTAGAATTTATATTTTTGTTTAAACAATCTTTTCCAGAGGTATAATGGATATTATTTATGTTTGTGTCTTCCTTCCCTGTTTGGAATAGTAAAACTATGACCAAGTTGTAAGGACTACTGCCTTTTAGTATCGTGGGTTCATATCCAGCTGAAGGCATTGATGTTTAAAGTCACTTCTTATCGCTTTAGGTCAGGCTTGTATCGCTTTTAACTATGGGGATTTAAACCAGTGGATTTAACTGGTTTTAACTGTCCTGATCAATATCAATTTTGACCAGTTTTGAATACTGAAATTCACTTTTCAATATATTTAATACTAATCGAACATAGTTTACTAGCATACGATAAAGGCAAGTTACATTTGTTAAAACTGTCAATATAATATATAAAAATATGATAATATCTAAAATATAAATAACACCAGCAAAAGATAAATATAATATAACACCAAGATACAAAAAAAAAAGTTTTACTTATTTTTTTTCATACAAGCTGTTATATATGTAATTTATACTGAATTCAAAAAACGGTTACAAGTAACAAGTTTTGTTGTTGTCTCTACGTTTCAACGATTTCGTAATTTATTTTGGAGTACTCCAAACTTTGAAAATAATCTTTCTATAGATGAAAAGCTGGCACAACAGTTCATTAGATGTATTGTAAAATGAACAAATTTTATGTTAATGTCTTTAAACCTTCTTCATTGTTGCCCACCAGACATCAGGTCCAAGTGTATTTTATATTTTTTGGTTCATTTTTAACATTCAAACATTCTTATTATACTGTATAAGCATGTTAAATCTCATGAACTTGTTAGTGTAATATTTTGTTTAACTCCAATACTACTTTTATTGCTTATTAAAAGTCACTTCTAAGTGCAAAAAGATATTATATATTAAAATTAACCATTTGAAACTATTTTTAACAATTCTGATAACTTTTGACCAGTTTTGGACAGTTAAAACCACGTACTAGTCAAAATTACAATCCTGCTTTAGGTTGGTTGCTTTGGAGCACTACAGTCTACTGCTTTGCTACACGAGGGTTAATAAGACTGGGGCCTACTTCTTAACCCTCTAAGCGGTTCGCACGTACAATTTTCGACCTCCAACAATGTTCCGAAAATGGATGCATTGTACATTTTTGCCAGTGCTTTCCCCCATGGATTTTTGAGGTAGAAGGGTCAGGTCGATTGTTTAGGAGTTGCACCCCTCTTTGACTGACATTTATTGAGGGATGCACCCTTTACTCCCTGAGGCACAAAGACGTGGATAGCTTCTCATGGCTTTGTAAATCTCTGTTTCGAAGAATTTCGTTTACGGTAACAGATGTATCTCTACTTCCACCCCTTAAATATCTTGGATGACTTTCGTAAAAAAATATAAATCATTCTCTTAAAAATTATTTTTATTCATACTTTTAGAATCCATTATTTCTTATGAGATGATCTTTGAAACTTGACGAGCTTTATGTGTATTTAAAATTAACAATCTATAATGTCTATTTATATATCTATAACCGGAAATAAAGGGACAATAACGAGGGTGGATTTCCCTTATCTAGTCGACAAAGGGTGAAGTAAAAAATCATACAACACTTTGGTCACTGACACAATAAAACTAGCGTATTTTTTGGAGACTTTTTTTCCTCGGTGTGTTCCACTCGGAGGGTTAAACCCGATTACGAACACTCATGCCAACAGCGGAATTCTAACCCGTGAAATCCGCTACCGAAAATCAGCGCTTTTCTAGTCGGCCATCGTTTGGCCGTAATCGCTTTTGGAAGTAATTACGGTTTAATTAATTCTTATGTTTAAAAAAAACAATGTAGATCCCCAAATGATTTTTAGAAATTATATTGGTTTAATGTTTATATTTGAGACAGCTTTCCCCAAATAGTTTAAAATGAAATATAGTTTTACCACTCTCTAAAAATAGTCATTATTTTTGGACTCTTTTAGGGGATTTTATAGACTGAATGTCAAAATATTTGTTTGTATAACATGCCATCATAATTTAATCATGCATTGAGAACAACGTGTATGTATGAGAAAGCTGAAGGGACAATACTACCGATTTTTTTTTTTTTTTTTTTTGCTTACGACAGTTATTACTATTCTCTTGGGTAAAACAAATTCAAGAATCGTACAAGACGAATTATCTCATAAAATTTCTTCACACATTGTATGCGGGACACATACCAGTACGTTTTCTGATGATTGATACTTGAGCGCGGGTCACGTACTAGTACGAGTTAATGTAACAATATGGTTTGTTTGTGGGTACAAAAATAACGGTATATACAGGAAAACGAAGCCGAATGTTCTTGACTTTCATGTTTTTATAATGTAAAAATGTTTATATATAACATAATTCGAAAAAATTTAAACGATATACTACTATTTCTATTTGATTTTTTATATGTACGATACTATTATAAATTTATCCATTAAAAAATATATTTTTTGTTTACAAAAATTTTATGGTAGTTATTTGTGTATTTCTATTTATATATTTGTTTATATATTTCAATATAAAATACGAAAAGTGGTTAAAAAATTAAACAATTTTCGATCTATTGTGGTTTAACTGAGTAACTAAATTTACGAGCAAAACGCCCTCTCCCGGTACAATTTTGCTGCGAAATGTACCCGCACACGATGTGTTAATATGTTGAATATTAAGTAAATTTAGAAGAAGGTTTCAAAAGAATTTTGATTAAATAAAATTATTAATAATGAGGTTTTCTTGATAATTGCCTTTTTAAAACCATTTTTGTAATAGATGTAAATAATATACGATATGAAAATACTGTACGAAATTAGTAGCAATGAGAAGGATTGCAAAAGAAGTTGCAAAAGAAAGGAGAAACCGAGCAAAACTGTCGGTAATTCGACATCTAAATAATCAACAATAAAACGTGTTCCGCAGGGCATAGAAGAATTTCTGCCATCATTATTTACTTTTCAAACTGTGAGAATCGAAGTAATCCATCTAAATAAACTGATAACCAGTTTCACTTCAAGTTATTGCCAAACTCCGTTGTCAATCGTGTAATCAAATGTTCGATAAGTAGGTGAAAGCAGACATTTACTACTTACAAGATGAAGAAAGCGGGGAACCCGTTAATTGATCATGGCTTCGGGCATTAAGAACTCACCACAAAGCAAATTTGTTAACCAGTTATGGTGAGACTATTATGCACAAGCATCACATTTATTTTGTCGTTTATTATTTCTACATGGCAGATCAGTAGAAGCGTATATTTCGCTGTGCATTTTCGGGGAATAGAAGGAAATATTTTGAAACACTGACTGTCCACCTAAAAGAAAAAACTGTCGCCAAACCTAAATGTGATTTGCTGGATTAGTATATTTTATAGCAGAGGTGGGCAAAAGACGGCCCGTTGAAAAATCCTGCATACATTTTTTTAATCTCTTATATGCGATTTTGTTGAAATCAACAGTATTTGTATGCGTAGTGTACAACATATATTTGTGAAAGAACTTTTTCGTTAATGATTTACACAAAAATAAATATCGATCACAAATTACTGACGAAAATCTACACTCGGTGTTAAGGATAGCTAAAAATGATTTGGATCCAAATTTCGAAGAAATAATATGAAACGAACATTCCAGATTTCCCGTTTCGCATTAACTAAAACTATTCTATTTTAACGTTCGATGTTTGTCTTTTCTTTTTATAATTCTATTTACTATTATACTTACAAAATGTAATATAAATATAAAAATGTAATAACTATGATCAAAATAAAATAATTTGTATCTTTAAGATATAAATAAATACCAAAATAAAATCTTTCATTAACTGATTTATTTAATGACCATTAATTTAATATAATGGATCATATTTTTTAAAAAATTACGTGACATATTTTACTCGGCACAAATTGTTCGCATATACACCTAAGTAAGACAATTTATTATTACTATTATCTTTTATTAACTGTCAAAATTTCTCTGTCCAAATGCTTTAAAATGATACTTATAGTGTTTTTGTCAAAAAAATTTCTTGGGCAGGGAAAAAACTCCACCCAAAACATTCGCGTATGCACAGGGTACGCGATATAGTCCTCCGGCCTGGGAGACATTTTGAAAATTTCATTTTGATCCGTGCTTAAAAGTATTTGCCCACCCCTGATCTAGGGTTTGGTTCGGTTTGAAGCGCTGTGGTAATTTTATATATTCGATTCAAGAGCTCATTTGAACGACATCTGTTGCTTAAAGCCGATTCCAAACGTCTACAGACAGCCATTGCAAAACTGGATTTCGAACCTTCGTAATCAGCGAGTAATACTGAAAAGAAAATACCTTAATATTGAAATCATTAGCGTGTTCAATTCTTCCTATTTACATAAACACTAAAATGCAAAAGCACTGCAGAGCTAAAATTAACTAATGAAGTATGTTAATTTTAAAAACTAAAATAAATAGTTTGGAAATAAAAACTTACCCAATAAACTGTTTATAAATGGAATGAATGATACAACTGAATTATTCTTACCTGAAAAAAAAATAAAATACATGTTTTTAATTTTCAAGATAAAGGTACTTTTATGCATATATGTTATAAATAAAACACAGTATTATAAAATTAATTATTTTTGTAAATAAAATATCCAAAAATGTCTCAAGGAAACTAGCAATTTTCTTTATAGCTTCCAAGTTCATACGTGCCATAAATCTCAGATTCCCAAAATTTTGAATCTGCAAACATAAAATAATAAATTTTTCATTTTGTATAAATGAAAAATAATTAATAAATAATAATAAATAAATACTTAATATGCATTTGAAGAAAGTATTAATAATAAACTTGAATAGTTATTGTAAATAAACTTGTGTAGTTTTTATCATTTCAAATGTATATTTAATCCGTTTTCCATAGAATAATTTTTATACATTTTTAATTTTAAGCCTATTTAAACTTTAATATAACTGTCAAAAATTAAAATTAAATATTTTAGTGCTTTTAAGTTAGAAATGCATTTAACATAGTCTTGCTGTAAGATTTGTTAAGATAGTCTTGCTGAAAAAATACTGTGTACCGTCTTCATAGAAATACAATTTTCTCCTTAACTTTCGGAATTTATATTCTATGTGTAAATAAAAGACGCAGTGAACATTTTAGTTGAAAGTTCCACTGAATTTCAATAAATAAAGGGGCAACAAACTATAAGATGATAAGCCTTTGGAAACTGATGGAAGATTTTAACACTAGATTGCCCGAGATTTCTTGTATACCTATATTGCCCAAAAACAGTCAAAATGACTGCATTGTGAAAAAATAACAAATATGTAAAGAAATTTGTTTAAAATTAATTTTTAATATTTCTTATATTATTTACAATTAAACAACAAGTTATTAGTAAATATTAACAATAAAAAATTTACTTTAATTAAAAAGAAAATAATTTATGCATTATTATTTGTACATTTTATGCAAATGAAAGTGGAAATCTTTTATGTGTACATCTTCCGCAAACATACTTTTGACATTTTTCACATATATTATTTGTTTTGTTGTTGTGGCAAAGTCGTACTTGACAAAATTTGCGTTTGTGAGAATGGGTTGCATTTGATGATGTTGCAGTTGATCTTTGTGGGTCTTCATGTTCTGATAAATTTTTCTGTCTTGCAACTCTATATTCGTTGGAAAGATGTTCTGCTAATTGAAATAAGAACTCTTTTCATTCTATTTGTATTCCTGTCGTTTCTTTGTAAATGATCCAAACATTTATGGCAGCCAAATCTAAAATATTGAAAAATATTTGGAGGGACCATCTACGAGAACTAGCTTTTACTGTATATTTTCTGGCCATTTGATCCGCCATATCAACTCCAAATTTTGTACTGTTATAAAATTGAATTGATTCCGGTAACATTTTTTTATTACTTTTATCAATTTTAACAAATTTAGCAAAAGAAATAAAATAAACAACTTGTTAGAACAACACTTTATAAAGATTCGAATAACTAGTACTACTTTAGCTTATTGAGCAACTGACACTTATCAAGTATACGCCCAAATCGACAATTTATCATGCATCGGTATGTTACCGTAATCGAAAAAAAAATGTTATTTCAATACAAAGCCGGACAGGTCATATAAGAAATTTACTCAATTCAATAAATAAAAATCTTTTGATTATTTAAAATTTCCCAAGCAGTCAAAATGACTGCTTCTGGGCAATATAGGTATAACACACACACACACACACACATATATATATATATATATATATATATATATATATATATATATATATATATATACGAAAATAAAGGAGGGCGGAAAACCCATTTATATGTTATAGAAAAAGTCACTAAATTCTAAGAAATTGTGTCATTATATTTCATAATTGTTTTTCTAATTAAAATTAAAAAACAGTCAAAATGACTGCCTTGGGCAATCTAGTGTTAAACATTGTTATGGATAACGCACTCGACAATATCTTTCCTTAAATTCCTTCATTCAAAGGAATTCTACAAGATTGGTAATTTATTCGAATACGCTTATTTTAACCACTTCTCTGTCAGAATTTTTCGAATTCCCGATCCAAAAAAGCATTTTTTATTGATGAATATTAATATATATTCTGTCCTAAATTGAAAAACGCAAAATATTTTTTGCCAGTAGGCTTTTTTTTTCCATCCGTAATGGTTTAGTTTGGCTGATTTCGAGCTCTACGTTCTACTTTTTTTGTAACACTAGGGTGTAAGGAGACCTGGACTTACTACTTAAAGCCAATTCCAAACGGCTACGAACATCCCTGCCACAGAGGGATTCGAACCCACTAACTACGGTACCGAAGATCAGCACCCTAACTATTCGGTCATTGTTGGGCCCTTTTCGTACTGGAGTATCCATATGTGATATACCGTTCATCTATCTACAGATTTCCGTACAATCATTCCAAGTTTTAAATGAAAAAATATTTTCTGGTACTTTACATATCAAATATATTGCTTTGAGTTACTAAAGATAAATATCTGTATGAAAAGATTTATAAAAAAATATAAAAAATGTTTGGGAAAACGATTTTATAACCTTACCGTGATTCTATAATCTTACCGTCTATTCACGGAACGTTAAAACCACTTTAGAATAATTTAATGCTTATTTGCTTGCTATCTTAATCATAAAAAATATAATCTCAGTCATGAATATCGGAAATGAATTATTTCTTTAGTATAAATTCTAACAGATACCACCATATCAGTGGAAAATTTGTAAGCAAAGCCCAGAGCAAATTCTCACATCATATCGCCTACACAAGTACCTTATAAATAATTTTGAATAGAGAAACAGTAGCGGAATATAACGAAGGTATGCCAGTAGCGACGAATTCACTTTGAACAATGCAATTTTTCTCTTCCGATCCCACGGGCACGAATATACTGAACAAGTGACACGTTACGTTGATTAATTCACCTAAATATCACATGGTTTCTAATAAATAATAAATAAGATATAAAAATAGTGTTAAATAATTTTTCGACCAAACTTTTAGGTGTCACTAAACACTTTTTATGCCTCTAAACCTCATTTGTTGCTGAAAAGTTGAATGAGTTCTCAATTTTTACTGAAGAGCAGCGCTCTAATATTCGACCATCGTTCGGACAATTCAAGTTTAGAAATATCTAAATTTTCCATAAAAATCCACGATTAGACATATACTATATTAGTATATATCCTATAAATTAACTATTTAATCAATCAATAAAATATTACACAAATGTGTTGAAAATATAAATTTAAGTAACAATAATGTAATATTCAGATAAAAAATATCGAAAGTTACAAAAAAAAAAAAAAATTTAAAGAGGAACAATATTTCGTAAACTTGAATTAAAACTATTTGATGTTTATAATAATTTTGAAAATTACTGATTTAGGTCTACTTCAGTTTATATACATACTAGTTTCAAAACATTAACCCATAATGCTCGACTCATTTCTGCCAAATATATATTAATGAATATCTTTAATATATTACGGGCTCCACAGAGTAAAAAATATGAAATTTTAACTACTTTGAATATTACAGTGTTTCTACATTTGTAATCAGCCGTTATTTCAAACATCATACAGTGTCATTGATAAAAATAAAGCTTCGATATTCGAATTATTTGGTAAAACATGCAAATATTGTACTGTAAAGTGAAGATTTACAAGAGATAAAGCTATTTGTCAGCTATTTGACAATCCTGAAAAATAAATGTATGTGCAAAGCTCAAAAATTGTCGATCCAAATGACAAAATTATAAAGAATAGCAAATACTCAAAAAGTTGGCAGATTATTTATGAGAATAACATCTACCTTTGCTGAACAAAAATTATCGTTCTGGAAACACATAAAACTCTACAAACTGTTTTTTTTTCCAATAAAAAATGACGATAGATATTAATGGGTTAAGTAAATAATTCACAGAAACTATTTGTAGTGTCCGCCGTCCCTTTAAAATAAGCTCTTAAAAAAAAAAAAAAAAAAAAAAAAATTAAATTAAATTTACATGCCGTTTGCGAAATCCAGAAGCGTGAAATTATTTTCTTAGAACATTAAAAGTAGAGTTTATTCGATAAATGAACAAGTCTTATAAATAACGCTTTTTATTATTTTAGTTAATGAATTCAACGTACAAATCCTGTTTGGTAAAATTTTGCATAAATATAACCAAGCGATTTGATGACTTGACGCAGCATAGCTCGGATTGTTTGATGATATTAACGCGTCAGAGATAAATAAATTATTGAAACAGAGTTTTGATAAAATATGAATAGCTTGTCTTTCATCAATGAAACACGTCTTCTGATGCATATGATTTAATATAGCTACATTCCTTTCGGGGTTTTACTTCTCAAAGAAAATCTCTATTCAACGAATTCGGCTTAATTAAAAATGCAAATCCGGTTCGCGCATTTAATTATTGTATGAAATGAAACCTATTGAAATACAAAGTACGAATAAGAGATCAAAAGAAAAACTACGCTTTTCAGAAATGAAATATTTTCTTAATGTTCATCGGGAATCTTAAGTAACTAATATATTTCCAGTACATTAAAAAGAAATATGAATCACTGTTTTTATTCAGTATACTATAATTGAATATTTCATTGCAGTGCTAAAACTAAATGAAAATTCATCTATTAAAGAAACTAAATAAATTTGTATTCAGAATGGTAAAATATTTCTGTAAAATATTTTCGTGAATTTTTAGCTTACTTTTTAACATAAGTTTATGCAGTTTGATTTGATATTAATATAGGTCAATAAATATTTTAAATTATTCCACGAAGTTTTATATTTACTAAAATTAATTTAAGAAATAAATTACTTGTTCATGAAAAAAAAAATATGAGACGCTAATAACTTCTTAAATATTAGGATTTGAGCTCCTTTTACTTTAAAAGATTTCTAATATCATATTAAATTTTAGAGTAGATTAATCCCCTATATAATAATATCCTATGTTATCTGTCCTTCTGTCCTCGAATTTATGAAGATATTGGGCCTGGAATGAATAGAGACATCCATATTGGATTCTTGCTGAGTTAGGGTTAGCTAAATTCACAGCGAGTAAAGTTTATCTTCTCCTAATCTATCGATCCTATTCTAAAATAAATTAGAAATAAATATGCTTGATATCACAGCTAAAAATATTGTTTTCTTTAAAACGTTGGAAATCCACCCCATTATTTCAAGTCCTATTTTCCCCGGTTAAGAGAGGGCGATTAAATTTATCACATAATAAAAAGATAAAAATAACATTTTTCCCGCATTATGAAGTCATTCCTTTAACCATCTCATTTAATTTCTTATTTTAAAATTATTTAAATATCGTCTGCATGATTTTCATATGTTTTATCACTGAACTGTTATATTACACAAATAATTTTCTTTTATATGGCTCAAATAATAGATTAGGTACATATGTGATAATTTTAAATTGAATCTTGGATTATTTTTGTTGAAATGAAAATTTTAACACCGGTATTGCCAACAAATTCTTTTCATAAATGTCTAGGTGCCTGTTTTACGGACTAATAAATATCGAGTGTTTAATTTATATATCTTTGAAAATTAAAAAGTTTGTTCGTTTCTGTGTTTGTTTTTTATATATAACCACACGGTTTGCAATCTATTCGCTAAATTTTGGACATCATTCATTTATACCGTCAAATAATCACTGTCAATATTAAAACCTCTGTTATCCATCCTATCCCGTAATATGACAAGAAAATTAAAGTTGGCAACTAACATACGGCCAGTAAATTTTTTTAATGTGAATTTTATATTTTACCGTGTCCAAAACTTTTTGAGATAATTCTAATCTTTTAAGATAAATTCGAGGAAGATAAAGTCACGGACGAATAAGCCTGTATCTTATTACTTATTTAGGTATATCAAGGGAACATTTTACTGATCCCGTCATATGACGGGCTATATGCTAGTTAAAAAATAATTAATTTTTGAAATCAACTTCACCCTTAAAATGTGACGCGATTTGTCAAGAGAACTATTATAGTTTTATTTCTATTACGTTTAAGCAATTCGTAGATCAGTCTGTTTCGAAGATGCTTCAGGTGTTCTTTAATACCTGAAACAAATGCAATCAACAATCACCAAGGATTGTTCGACTATAATCAAACTGACTTGAAGGCCGTCTAGCCTAGTAGTACACAAGGGCATCTAATTTATGGGAAACATGGGAAAATATGGGAAGTGATACAAAGAGTCATGGGCTCTTGCATATTAAGTAGTACACATTAAAGTTTTATTTGAGTCATTATTGTAACAAACATTATTTTCACCTGTTAAGCTTTTTATAAAAAGGATCAACTTTCTGCAGGTTTCTTAACCTGTGGTTCATGGAGAGTTCAAAGAATTTTCCCAAGGGTCAAGAAATTTAGTCAGCGAATCAAACTGTTAAGATCAGGAAAACCGAGGAGCCATTTGCCGACGACAGCTGGAAAAAATGTTGAATAGACAGAATATTTACATCTATAGGACAGAAAACTTTGGGAAATGTATTGAAAGAATTTTAAGTCGAGGACACTCCTTTGATTAAGGCATTTAGAGGCTGGGAAAAAGATTTTAAGGAATTAGAATGGGAGAGAGGAGGTTTTTAAGGAAATATTAAAGTAAAATAATTTTGATATAATACATATATTTACATACATACATACGTCCACACACATATATATGTGAGTTATATTTCACTTTGCCATCTTGTGAAAACTGATTATTTTCATATATTTTATCCAGCGATATTAATTTTTACAAGTGTGTAAACATTAAACGTTTTCTGCATACGCTACAGCTCTATTACATATTTCAGCGTTTTTCTAAACTAAAAATACATGGATTGTAAGCGAAAATAAATACTTATTCAATTATCTATCTACTTATTTATTTAGAGTAAAACCATTAATAATCATGATTCAAATATTGCAGAATAAATAGATCTAAGTTTGATCTAAAAAGCATATATAATGGTAAAACGAAATTTCTATCTAGTTAACACGAATACAAGCATATTTATGGATTGGTAACTGTAATAATTAATTACTAGAGATTACATGGAAGGGAATAAGAAATCTAAAACAATCTTTCCACGGGAAGAAAAAAAATACAAAAGGAAATGAAAGAATACGGAAGAGAAAAAAGTACTGAAGTATTATTTAGAAGCAAAAAAATTAATTTATCTAGCGTTGTAAAGGAACAATGATCGAAAAAAACTAATAAAAACATATAATCTTTGTCGAGCAATACCTTACAACTATAATTCCATACCCTTATACCACTTTACAAGGAACTGCATGTGAAAGTTTTTTTTCTGTTGCGAAAAAGCATTAAGAACTGAGTAGTAGATCATAAAAATGTAATCTACTCTCCAAAGATTGAACGGAAAAAAAAACTTGTCTACCAAAGGGTATCATTAGAGCAGTATGAAACCAGATAAGCCATTTTCTGTGTTGTAAGGAATCCAGATGAGACAATAACGCTATGTGTCTATGTCACATACGGGATTCTTAATACAAAATAAACGTTTGAGGAACATTGAAGAACGTTTGTGTATGAGTCAATTACGGCATATAGTATCAAGTTTCGACATAAACATGAAAATAACATTATAAACAGGAATGTTTTCTATAAATATCAATGTTGATGATATATAAAAGTGAACACAGGCATTAATAATTTAATGCGTAAGCTTTAACCCATTGTATCATAGTGTACATGGGTGTCTAACTGGTGATCCATGGACTGCATGTGGCCCTTGTGGCCAATTTTATGGATCACGAAAACTTTTGGGGAACAAAGATACATACATACATACATATATAATATATATAATATATATCTATATATATATATATAATATATCTATCTATATCTATCTATCTATATCTATCTATCTATATCTACCTATCTATATCTATCTATATCTATCTATCTATATCTATCTATCTATATCTATCTATATCTATCTATATCTATCTATCTATATCTATCTATCTATCTATCTATCTATCTATCTATCTATCTATCTATCTATCTCTATCTATCTATCTATATCTATCTATCTATCTATATCTATCTATCTATCTATATCTATCTATCTATCTATATCTATCTATCTATCTATCTATCTATCTATCTATATCTATCTATATCTATCTATCTATCTATCTATCTATCTATCTATCTATCTATCTATCTATCTATCTATCTATCTATCTATCTATCTATATCTATATCTATATATATATATATATATATATATATATATATATATATATATATAAGAAACATTTTCAGGGGTTTTCAAAACTTAAATCAAGGGTTAAAAATTACCTCGTCATTTTGCATTCCCCTTTTTAACCCCTAACCTAAATTGACCACTGGAGCTAAAGTTTACGCCCTCAAAGAAGAGGCCTGACCAAATATAACTCTACATGCCCCTACCGGACAATTTAGGAAATTTCCAAATAAAAAGGTTTGGTTTGGTTTGGTTTGGTTTGGAGTGCTACGGTCTACTTTTTGCAACACGAGGGCTAATGAGACCGGGACCTACTGCTTAAAGCCGATTCCGAACGGCTACGAACAGCCATGCCATAGTGGGATTCGAACCCACGAACTCCGGTACCGAAGGTCAGCACCCTAACCAATCGGCCATCGTTCGGCCCAAATAAAAAGGAGATACAGGCTGTCGGAGGCAGATTTTTTGTCCCACAGGTGTTAATGGTCTTGTACATACAACTTCATGCTAACTGACCCTTCAGTTTGACCTGTCCCTATGATGAAGTGGGAACCCGTTCTCCAACGTTATCTTAATAAAGGTCCTTAACTAAAACGGTATCATTTTTATGTCCATGACTGCAACCACACATCGAGAAGTCCTTCTCATTACATATATATATATATATATATATATGCATATATATATATATATATATATATACATATACATATACATATATATACATATACATATATATATATATACACACACACACACACACACACACACACACATATATATATATATATATATATATATATATATATATATATGTACACACACATATGAATATAAAGTGGTGTGATTATACTTGCCGTTACAGAAAATAGAATCCATTATATTGAATTGCCCGAGCTTACTGGGCAATGAGGAAACCTAAGTAAATTTCAGTCGTGGGTCTATTAAAATGAAACGAAGTCCAACCTAGAAGAACTTTAAAGTTTATTAAGAATAAAAATGAACATACAGAATAAGAGCTTTTTATCGAATGATCACAAAAACACACTTCTATTACAAATTTCTCCCAACAGCGAGTCAAAATGGGTATTTCATTTGAAATATGACACCGAAATTACAATACATCCTTTACTGCGTACAAAGAAGTAATAAGATAGGTTTATCATTGGAAGTAATGTATTTTTTATAAAGCCATAAAATATATTGCTAAATGAAATATACTTTCAAGCATAATAAATATATACGTTAGATACTAAATTTTTCCATCAACTTGAATTGAACATTTTTCTTAGAAGTTTAAATGTTTAACTGTATCTATGATTTTTAAATTACAGTATACCTTTTTTTAAATATAATTCATTTTATCAATTTCACTTCTTTGAAAATCATAAATCATATAATGGTGGAGTCACGAAACTTAGCGTAATCTTGAATTTTAATCATATATTTACGTTTCCTTTTCCTCGAATCAAAACTCGGAGATTTGTTTTTCCTTTCCTACTCGAAACGCATTTAAGCGTACAACTAAATTAACTTTTATGCAATTACCCAAATCCCCGAAAAGTTCATGTGATCTCCGTCATTTATCAATGACTATAATGAACTGTCATGCATCTGAAAACAGATTCCAGATCTGACTATTTGACCGTAACCAAATTAAATAAATGTTTCTCTTTCACAGAAACCAGACACTAGTTAGCAGAAAATGACTGAAATGCATCGATGATGGATTGTCTCATTATCATGTAGCACTTCATCATCGTGTGTGGTTATTTCCTGATGCAGAAGAGGGAGTAGCACACTCACAAACTTGCAACTGTCCAAACTTCTAGATATACTACACAGCCTAGCGTAATTCAGTAATATAAAGTGTATCCTTGCACCAAGCTCTCTTATACCAAATGAAGGTAATTTAAATATCGCTAATTAACTTTTGAGATCTGATAAATCACTGATGGTCAATAGATAATAAAATTAAAGTTTGTTAAATAATTAATATTCCAGTAATGTTTTATAACTATAACACAGTCCGTGACTTTAGAATATTCTAACTTTTCACTTATGATCGCTTGAAAAATGTTACGGTAAATAAAACATTGAAAATACTTTTGAATATATTTTTTAAAATTCTTAAGATCGGATGACAGTCGAATGGGCAGAGTGTTGTTCTTCATTTCATGGATTCGAATACCCCTGTTCGCATGGCGTCCGTAGACCTTCAGAATCGGTTTTAAGCAGTACCAGGGTTCCCACTGTTTTTCTAGAACAAAAATTAAGGACTTTTTAAGGACTTTCTAAGGACCAAAGTAACATTTTATAAGGACCTACTTGAAATACACGGCATAACAACATAAACCCTATTTCCTGAGGAGCCTATTTTAATGATTATGATCCAGACAAGGAAAGTTCAATAAATGCCAATAATATTTCAGAATTAAGTTTTTAAAAATGCCTAAAAATTAATGTAAGATAAATGTATTTGACAAAAACTAATTTTGAAAAATGTACATCTAAAGCTTTTTGAGTGATGAAAATTGAAATAAATTGTGAATAAAAACAACATTATAAACAGTACTTTCTGAGAGTTTAAAAATGACTCATATATATATATATATATATATATATATATATATATATACATATACATATATATATATATATATATATATATATATATATATATATATATATATATATATATATATATATATATATATATATATATGTATGTATATACTAGCTTATTATATCCGACGTTCCCTGGGAAATAAGAAAGTTTTAGACTTTTCTATTACATTCAATGCAAGAAAAATTAAATTTCCATAACTAACTGAAATATCTTCAACCCCCCCCCCAAACCTACATGCTTCGCTTAGTTATAATCTGCATGACTGTTAGCTATTAGGAAAGGGCAGCTGACTTTAAACCTTTTCAGTCTGCGAAAGATTATTTATTGGTCAAATAATAAGTAACTAAAAAAACTGTCCCATAAGAAAACTGATAGGAAATCACGAGACGACGGCGGATTGCGTTGATGGAAAAAATTGATTGCATTCCAATTTAAAAATTAAGGAGTTTTTAAGGACCTTTGACAAAAATTAAGGAGTTTTAAGGACCCTTAAAAATGAAAGCTAAAATTAAGGACTTTTAAGGACCGTGGGAACCCTGCAGTACGTATAGGTATTGTAACGTCACAGCTTTAAAATAGGTAACTTTGGTAGCAATGTGGTCGAACAGGGTACTTGAAAGACCTCATGAGGATGACATCATCGAACACAAGCGAGATGGAGAAGAAGGAAGGATTTATTCTGTCAAAATACAAATATATACAAATATCTACATCATGTACATTCTCGGCACGGCTCATTCATGCTCGCCCGCCGGACAAAAAATCTCAGTGCCACCAAACGACGCTCGGCCCTCGTGACGTCACTCGTAATCCCCTACACCCCTCTCTCTGGCCTTTCTAGAGGAGTAGTTAGGGAGGAGAGAATTTTAATAGAAGCTGATCCGTTCAAACTCTTGAGCTCTTAATTTCTCTGTGATTTAAATTTGGAAAAAAAAATATTGTATTCTTAGCGTTTTAAAATAACCGTATCTTAATCTTAAATTTGATTAAATTTTTCTCTCTATATGTTGTGTAATTGTGTTACCCTTCACTGAACTCGTGTATCCTTCACTTATTTCTTATAGTAATTTATTTTTTAAACTTTCTAACTCACGTATTTAAATTCAAAATAGTACCTACATTGCTCATTATCGTGTTTTAATTTCTGATATCTCAATACCATTCATCCATGACAGAAAATCTGACCTAGAGGGCCTGGCCCAGGAAGGTCAGACAACGAGCTCCCGTGCGATGTCCCGTGCGATGAGAGAATGGAGACATGGAGACACCCCCCCTCCCAGATAGCAATGCGCACGTTCGACTGACGTCAGAGCCAGCGGTATTACAAAAACAAATATATATTAAAAGTTTTCCAGTAGCGAGATGCTACAGTATCATTAGGCTTAGTTTAGAAAAAATACTCTAACTCACTAAACTAAATAAAACTACAATTCTTAGGAGACCACAGTTGACCAAAGTCTTCTAATGACAATCTAGCACCGAACCCGGCCCATATGGCGGGAATCCCTCCAAGCTTTTCCCGGTGGTGGTGGGCTGATCGCAAGTATTGGACAACCCCACTCAGCCAGCCCAAAAATTGTCATCAACGAGGTCTCAGGCTTCGAACCTAGAATCTTCTGATCACTTGGTTACAAGGGTTTATGATTGGTTTGGAGATTTTTTTTTTGTCCATGTTTTGCAATAGGTTAATTAGATCAGGATCTACTGCTTAAAGCCGGTTCTGATGCTACGAATATCTGCGACAGTAGCGGGATGTGAACTTATGGACTACGATATCGAAAAGGAGCTAATGCCTTATAGATTTAGCTATCGTTCGGCTAAAGCGAGGAAGAGGGTAACAGATTAAAGTTTATCTATAGCGAAGTGAATGTGGACATTTATATTATCCATGCTCTTTAGACAAATAATTGTGCAGAGCTGAGGATGATGGTTTATTCCTGCTTAAAATCCTATCTACGAAGAGAAAAAAACAATCTGTCAATAGCAAATTCACTACCGAAATGAAGTTAAGACGGTCTCAAATATGTACGGTTCCGCGAACTAGAAGTAATATTGTTTTTTTGGATAGGAACAGGACTAAACACCAATGCACTTCAAGGTCAGAAAATTAGCAGCTGTTCTCATCATCAAACCATATATATTAGCAAAATAATTAAAATAATTTCTATTCTAACTGGAATATAGTGAAATCCCAAAGACAAATATCCATTTCAAATTAATCCTGTCAGACTTGTTATCTTGCTTTTATAAAAAAAGCTATGCTACTGCCTACTTTCATTTATACTTTCAGTATATGCGATAAAAATTTTACGATGGGTGTTTTTGGAACAGTTTTCAGCTTACCTTGGTTTTGATCTTTCAACATCCCAGTTACAAAAAGAAGAAAACGTGCTCAATTTGTCGATCGTACATAAATTGCTAGTGTATATCCCAGACCATATTACTGCACGGCTTTTGAGCCTTAACTTGATTTTTTTTGTTTCTTAAAACTGTTCACACTTGATCCCATATTTACAAGAAATATTTTGCACACAAATGTTAAATTTTAAGCTCTTAATGGAAAAAAAATATTTCTAAAATTAAATCTAACTTAAAAAAAAACCTCATACGTTTAAGGATATATTGTTTTTAAAACATGCTTAAATTTGTACCATTTTTTTTTGGGGGGGGGTAATTTTGACACGTACTTATCACTCTAAAACAAAAATATTACTCTCATAGCAATAATTTTAGTTCAATTGCAAGAAAACATAGCATTGAAATGTTGAAAATTTTGTGAAAAAATATTAAATAAGGTTTTGAGAAATCTTCACAACAATGAAAATTTGCATTGAGAAAAATCAACTTAAAGTAATAAGTAAACAATTACCAAGTCCAAGAAAAAACAAGTGTCAAGCACAGAAATTCCTATTACATTTTTAATTATAACTTTTAAATTCAGAGGAACTTTTATACTTTTTTTAAATGCACAGAACATCTCAATGTATAACATATACAGTCTGTTGCATAAGAGCATGTCGTCTATTTCTCTGAAAATACAAACGAATTAGTTAAAAATACATTTGTACCGTGTAGTATACATATTAAACTGAAATGCATTTCACCTAATAAGTTGTCCAGTCCCCATTATTATCGATTATGCAAGAATCACTTTATCATTCGATTTTGACGTTGAGCGGCGTTTACCCCGTTCCGGTAGGTCGTCAACATTTTGTACCGCTTTATAACGTGCTACCCACTTCTTGACGAACGACTCCGACTTTCTCATGTACCGGGCTGCAGCTGCACAAGACATTTTTGGTCCTTTTGGATGGTTACACAGAAACACTGCCTCAAAACGGCTCGCATACGCGGCACTCATTTTGGAATTGTTGATTTAAACACAGCAAAACAAATCGAATAAAGAATATAACCATAAAGCATTCTTCTCTAATGTTTGAAGAACACGTGCAATTAAGCCGGTATCTGCGCTATCTATTGACGAAGTTATGAGCGACACGCTCTTATGGAACAG
>CM063511.1:148978415-148998415 GCA_032207245.1 Pardosa pseudoannulata | reverse complement strand
TTTTAAAATTACTGGGTCGTTCCGTGGCATATCTTTCCAAAAGTAACTATTGATGTTTTCACTAGGATATATATGTATGAGCATGAAAGCGTTTTACGGTAAATGTTTCCGTGAGTAACTATTGATGTTTACATTTGAACATATATACCAGTTTTGAAGCAGTATTTTAGAGCAATTGTTCCCGTAAGTGACTATTCATGTATTAATTTGGATATTCTGTGCGAGCATGAAACGATAAAAAGTGTGCTATTCTGATTTTTTTCTAATTTTGTGAGAGTAAAACACCCTATTTGCAACCATAATATTAACACAGACAAGTTTGTATGTAAAAAGGCAACCCTTAGATGTAACCTTTAGATGAAAGCACCAAAGGCAAGCCTTTGATGCTTTCATCTAAAATTGTGTGCCTGCAGGAAACATTAATAAATACCAACATTATTTACACAACATTATTTCTCTTTGCATCTCTTAAATTCGTCATATTTCCCGCCTATAATTCATTTAATTTTAGTTGAATGTGAGTAACAAGCCTGCAATTCTTTTATAAAATGGATACTTATCCAATTGCTAAACTACTATCTTTTAATAACTTAAAACGTTATACAATATTAATTCAACAGAGTGGAGGTCAATTACTATCATCTGGTGTCAACTAATAGCGAATAAATATATTTTACATTACTATTTTTTTCGTAATATAGAGTGTGGATTACAATCAGAAAGTCAGTTGTTGAGTTTTGTAGTCGTGACGTTTACTAAAGGTTTGATTCGACGCTGCCGTGTATTTTTTCGATCTAGCGTCTGTTTTCATTCAACTACATAGCAGCGTAAGTGCGTTTTCATTCTATTACATACCATGCAGTCTTCTCCCCCTACTCCAAGTGCAATTTATGACAGCTATGTAAATATGTATATAATCACATATAATAAGATCTGTCATTTATAAGCTAGTTCCTTTACCTGGCTTAGTCGCCCTGAAACACAGAGGTGTAAGTGTGTTGTGATGTTATAATGCCAACGACTAACGTGTCTGGAGGATGGTTTGGTTTTGAGCGCTATCATCTATTTCTTTTCTGACGAGGGCTAATGAGACAGGGACCTACAACTTTAAGCCGATTTCAAACAACTACAAACATCCATTCGAGCAACAAGATTCAAACCCATGAACTCCTGAACCGAAAAGCAGCGCTCTACCAGTCGGTCATCGTTCGGCAACGTTTGTGGAAGAAAAGGCCAGCAAAGGATTTTAATACGTACGATGAAAAAATTGTTTCCAGTACTTTTCAAAATTATTAATTATAAGCTCTTTCGAATTTGCATAACTTTACTCTAGCATACTATTTATGATTAAGGTCATATTTAGTGCCAGGCTGTCACGTTCATGTTAAAACCTCAAGCTTTCATTCCTGAGCAATCATTCCCTCGCTGAACGATGGCCGAATGGTAGAGTTCTACTCTTCGTGCCGGAGTTCATGGGTTCGAATTCCCTTAGTGGCATGGATATTCGTAGCCGTTCGAAATTGACTTTAAGCAGTAGGTACCGGTCTCATTAGCCCCCGTGTTGCAAAACAGTAAAACGTAGCACTCCAAACCCAAAACCATTCATCACTGCAGCTTTGGGTTTATTTTTGGAGTCAATATTATGACTTCCCAAAATAATAAATTCCACGATGGCCGAATGGTAGGGCTCTGCTTTTAGATATTGCAGTTCATGGTTTGAATCCCTTGCATGGATGTTCATAGCCATTCGAAATCGACTTTAAGCAGTAGGTCCCGGTCTCATTAGCCGTCGTGTTGCAAAACAGTATACCGTAGCGCTCCAAACCAAAAACCATTTTAACTGCAGCTTTGAGTTATTTTTGGAGTCAATATTATGACTTCCCGAAATTAATGCAAAGGCAAGCTCATTGTAAAAACATTACAAATCCATAGGAGTATAACTTTTTTTTTTATTTTTTGCATGGAACAGTTCAAAATCGAACCCTGCGCACCGCAAAACATTTGGTTGGCCAAAACATTGACGTATATGTTTAGCAGTAAAATAAGTGACTTTAAGCAACTTTTCGAAACAAATCATATTTAACTTAAAAAAGTCAACAAACAGTACAAAAATTAATATTTAAGTTGCATTTAAATAGGAAAATAATTATTCACCCTTAATATTGTACCTTGTGTAACTTCGGTCACTTTGCATACCTTAAATAACAAAGCAGCAAACGTCCTTTTATTTATTCTAGTGAGAGTTTATCATAGGTTAGAAACTTTTGGAAACGGTTAATTAACCTATGCGTAGCTTGTTCGAGAGTTTTCCGAATATATTTTCGAAGATTTTAATAAATACTTTAACGTATTTTTACGACTGTATGAAACTCGATATATTTAAATGAGTTAGGTGTCTCAGGGCAAATATTTACTCGGATATTTGAAATTCAAATTCTGGAGTGGAAGCGAAAAATGAGTCGCGAGGGAAATGTATATAAATATTCTATGTGTGACTTGTATTATAAGCAGTTTAAATAAACTGTTATACTAGGCATAATGAAATTCCAAAAATTTGACATGGAAATTTGAAAAAATATCGACATTAACCCTTAATTTGGCTAAGTCCGCTACAACGAAGAATGAAATAAATAAAATCTGGCGAGTTTATGAAAACTTTTATACGGCTTAAATATCTAACAAAAACTTTAAAATATATTTCTATTGCGGTAAAAAAAATAAAATTCTTATTTGGCAACACTGTATCTGTCTGTTTGAGACAAAATGGGAAAATAACAGAAATTAAAAAATATTTGAAAAAACATCTTGTCAAATTAAGGGTTAAGTATAATGTGTGTTATGTTCATACACATACACACACATATATAATCAATAGGGGCTTAATATTTTGTAACCGGTGGATTTTCACCGTGTTATACACCCCCCACAGACATATATATATATATATATATATATATATATATATATAAGGAAAATTCTCAGGGATTTTCAAATCTGAAATCAAGGGCTAAAAATTCCCGCTTGCTTTTGCATTCCCCTTTTTAACCCCTAACCGAAATTGACCACTAGGGCTACAGTATACGTCTTCAGAGAAGGGGGTCTGACCAATTATAACTCTACATGGTCCAAGGGACAATTTAGGAAAATTTCCAAACCGAAAGGAGATGCACGCTGTCGGAGGCAGATTTTTCTACAGATTTTCCCACAGATGTTGACCCAGGTGTTAAGGGTCTTGTACATAGAACTTCATGCTAGCTGACCCTTCAGTTTGTCCTGTCCCTATGATGAAGTGGGAACCCGTCCTCCAACGTTATCTTAATAAAGGTCGTTAGCTAAAACGGTGTCATTTTTATGGGACATGACTGCAACCACCCATCGAGAAATTCGTCTTATTACATATATATATATATATATATATATATATATATATATATATATATATGCAGAAACACACACACATAACAGTATATACAATAGAAATTTATTTTTACGAACTAATTTATACGAAATATTCAGTTATACGAACTTCTTGTTATCGGGGTAACTATGTAATAATTCATTGCCTATGTACTATTCATTTAGAGCAGTATTTTTTAAACTTTTTGGTTTGGGGACCCCATAATATTTACGAAACTTTTTTGGTACTCTATAAGCTCCATTGCACAAATTAGACAACCCATAAGTGAAAATGACAGTTTCTTTATTTGTAATGTATTATATTACTGCAATTTTAGGTTATTGACATTTTAATAAAAACCTATACGAAACATCAGTTATATGAAGGAATTATCAATACCCTCCGTAAATTTTTGAATGTAAATTTTAATCAATTACACGAAGGGATAAAAACATTTTCTTGGACAGAATTACACTGTGCCTATTAGCACTTGGCATGCAAGTATACTTCACCGCCAACTTTTTGTGAATCGTGCGAAAGTTTAGTTATTCAGAAAAATCGCAGTAAATCGAAAACTACTTTGTTTTTATGATTTTTTTTTATTTTACACTTTAATATATACCGTATGAATATTTAAGAAAAAAAACAATATTTTTACGAAATTACAAAAATAAACGATTTTTAAAATTAAAGTCCGATAATCTGTCAGCGCATATTTCTTCATCACTATCTTTGTCACAACGGCTCATTTTATCAATTTTGTATTCAACAATAAAAAAATATCAAGCTTCAAATTTACAAAACATCACTCGTACGTTCTGGAGCTAGGAATTCTATTGAAGACAAGACGAAATAACGCAACAAAAGACCGAGTAACTCGACCATCATAACTTGTGGAATGAAAAAATGCAAAGCGTTGCATAGCAACGTAAACAACACGCATGTAATGTCACACATACATATTATACGTATTTAGTAGATTTGTGGTGGTTAGTGGGATCCACCACAAATCTACTAAAAACTTTTTTTACGTGACCCGCGCTCCAGTGACAGACTGCAAAAAACGTAAAAATACGTTGCCCACACGCAAAGTGTTAACACCTATCTTCCTATGTTATACTTCATTTTTTGTTACAAAATTGGTATATTATTTTTCAAAATTTGGAGAGAGTTTTTAATACACTTATGACAAGAATTATTCTTACACCCTGGTCCGTGTAAGTGAAATTCCTCTACGTATAATATAACGTAACAAATTTCAAAAAGCTTCAATATTCTACTGAAGCATTTGAATCAATTTTTCATTAGAGCAACTGTCATTGTAAACAAAATTTCAAGTCTCGAAGGATGTCTAAAATCACAAATGAATGAAAGTACAATTCTACCCGTTTTCTTTAGACAACGAAAAAAAGAAATAAATTGAAACGTTCCAGAGCCCTTTTACTGATTTCTAAACTACCTCCTTGTGTATTCTTGCCACATTCACTACTGCTGCTGAAACGAGGAAAAACATTTACTTTTAAAACTAATTCTGCTACTTCCTCCTCTCATTTCTAAACGCGTAAATTAATTGGCTAAGGAGGTAAATTTTAATATCGCTTCGTTTCCTAATGTAAATCAATTGGCTGATGGGTCCATTTTAATATCGCCTCGTTTCCCTATCTAAATAGAGAGAAGACTACCGTGAAAATTGAGCGAAGATCAATATGCCATCTTGAACTGGATAAACGACTTCTAAATGTGAAAATGCCCCCGGCTTGATAAATGAAATAAAACTGTACGTAAAAGAAGAAGAAAAAAAATAAAATATGTGTCATGTATTATTTTAAGAATAATAAGATATTAAGGACTGGGAGATAAAGAATTAATAAGTGTTTTCTTGAATAAAAAGAAACTCTTCTTATGCATTTAAACTTAAATTCATAGTAAAACATATCCGAATAATAATTGAATTGGTAAGAATCTGCTTTGGTTTTTGGAGCGCTACAGTCTACTTTTTGCAACATGAGAACTAATGAGACCGGGACGAACTGCTTAAATCCGATTCCGAACGGCTACGAACATCCATGCCATAGTGGGATTCGAACCCACGAACTCCGGTTCCGAAGGCCAGCTCCCTAACCATTTTGCCATCGTCCGGCGAATCTGCTTTTCACACATATACTGGAGTCTGCGGAATCGCATTCCACTGTTAGTAACCGTTTGGAATCGGCCTTATCACTAGATTTACGGACTGAGCCAATTTGACTCATTAAAAATTTGATCACTATATACAAGGCAGTAGGCAAGGGGAGGGATTAGGGGCACCGGCCCCTCTCCGAAATTCTTAAAGACTGTTTCGTAGAAAGAAAAGGGACCATGTGTATGGGTCTGTCATCTGCCTAGCTGTGGATATATAACATTGGGCTTAGAACAGTGATATTGAATTAAGGAATAGATGCAAATAGGATTCGACGTGTAAGAACAGACTGACTAGCCCTTTTGGCATTTCGTCACAATATTGTTGCATAATCAAAGAGTTTTTGGCGAAAATTTCAAATAGAGCATATAATATAATATTCAAGTAAAAATTTGAAAGTTTTCATTTTATTTCAAAACTATTCCTTTCTTACAGTTATACTTCTGTTTTAAAAATTATTATATATTTTTAATGTTAATTTTACTATTAAATCCATTATGTAGTTACTACAGGACTCATTTAAGGTTATAAATTTGTACATTATATCATTTTTTATTATTTTGACATTTTAAAATCACATTGTATTATGATACTCATTAGGATTATATATAGGAAATCCTATAGTTTTATTGAAGTATTCTTCACAAAAAAACAATGTCCCCCACCGAAAGTAATTTCTGGCTACGGCCTGACTATATATATATATATATATATATATATATATATATATATATATATATATATATATATATATATATATATATATATATATATATATATATATATACATATATAACTTTAATATCACTTATCAAAAATATACGTCGGTTTTTAGTTAAGTAATAAAATATATGTAAACTTTCATTCCTCTTCCCCGCAGACCCCTTCATTATCAAATATGGTATCCCTATTTTCACGGTTGTGAGCCAATTTGACTCATAGAATGGTTTAACAGTTAATCGCATAACATGAAATTTATTGCTACTATTGTCCTATCAGGCCTGGGCAACAGTCAAGATTTTATTTTCCAATTGGCTGAAGAGCTAAGAAGTAAATATAGAGAAGAAGTCGAAAACACTTCCATTCCAATGACAGAAATTCATGCTACTGACGTACTGAAGAATTGTCAAGTTCAACAATCCTGCAAAAGAAACAGATGTAGAAACCATTGTGCTAAATGTAATAGAAATGTTTGCGGAAAATGTGTTTCAATAACAGATTTTATATGTAAAAAATGTTTTCCATGAATTTTTTGATAATAAACGTTTCATTTAAATTAATTTGGAACTATTTTCTTTGCAAAAAACTTCCATTTTATTGTATGAGTCAAATTGGCTCACTTCAGTGAAAATAGGTATATGATCAACATCCGTAAATCTAGTGTTAAACAGTAGATTCGGGGTAATTAGCCTTCATGTTGAAAAAATTAATCAAATTTGGTACCTTTGGTACCAAAGTCTGTGGGTTTGAACCTAGCACATGACATGATTGTTCGTAGCTGTTCGGAATAAGATTGATTTAAGCAGTAGGTTCCGGTCTCATTAGTCCTTGTGTAAGGAAAATAAAAAGACCGTAGCGCTCCAAACCAAACCAAACTAACCATATCTTATATAAAATTATAAAGTATGTAACTCGTAAGGAGGTAAATGCTTCAATCAATATAATTGCTTGAATTTCAACTTGAATGAAAACTACCCGGAAAAAAAACTAAACTAAAAGTTTTGGCAACATAAACTTCAATGCATCTTTGATATTTTAAATGCTATATTTAATTTTCTGTTGTGTTTCTCTTTTGATTTCTACAGATCCCTTCATTAATATTTAAAAGTGTTGCTGACAGCTTTTAACAAAAGTCGCAGGCCGAAAGACAGCCGATTGGTTAGGGTGCTGGTCTTCGGTCCCCGAGTTCGTGGTTTCGAATTCCACTGTGGCATGGATGTTCGTGGCCGTTCAGAATCGGCTTTAAGCTGTCCCTCTGACAGATCCAGGGAACTCTGGGAAGAGAGCTAATCAAAAATCCAGTACTGATAAGAAGGGCAGGAGCCTGGTTGACTGGCTCACCGCTACTCAAGGCGTCATCGTGCGGCCATGATTTTAACCTAAAACTACACCAAAGGGTCAAGTTACCCCTTCACGAATGGCCATCACAACTGCCCTGAGCAGATATTGCTTCCCTCGCAAACACCTGCTCTCATGTCAGAAAGTTTCATGTAGTACACCGGACTTTTATCCTGGGCAGGACTCCTGCGGAATATCCCCCGCACTTTGGTAAACTGCACTAATTGTACTTATTAGTCTAGATTTTCTAAGTTTTTGTTATTTTAAATTTTATGGGCTTGCTTGTTTGACTCAAGGCTGACTTGGTCCCTGCGTAACGCATTGTTGCCGGACGGTCAGAACGTAACCAGCACACCCGACTTCGGGTGAGTGGCTGGTTACAGGTAGTACACGGCTTTAAGCTGTAGGTCCCGGTCTCATTAGCCCTCGTGTTGCAAAAAAGTAGACCGTAGCACTCCGAACCAAACCAAAAGTCTCAGAGGGTTTTAGCATTTATTTCTCCAAGAACATCATACGTAGCTTGAGAGTGAAAATTTAAAACCAATTCGGAATATTTTTTGTCACATAATTTTTTGAGACTCTATTTCCAGGGATATGCATCGTTTAAAAGTCGGTAAGGTATTTTATTAAACCTTGAATCAAATTTTGCTTCTAATAAAATCTTTATTACGAAAATATGCTGTATGTTGTATCTCTCAAATACATGCATAATAGAGCAATTTCGCGCAACGTCATAAACTACTGTAATGCCTTTCCCATTCATTTTCATGTTTACAACAACCAAAAGGCAAACAATAAACTGCTCTTCCGTTTGAAACTAAAGCCAGAATTGTCATAAGTTGAGATGTGCCCTGCTGAGTGATATCGCCTTATTGAAGAATGTAATGAAAGTTAATTTTTTTTTGGTGCAATATTTGGTAAACAGAAAAAAATTGTGCAGTCAGTTTGTTAAGACATATTTCTTCATTTTTATTGTATTGTAAACTATTTTAGTGATCATTTCAATATATTGCAGCAAAAAAGCATAATGGTCTGATAACCTGGCAATCTGCGGAAATCAATTTCGAAATAGATGTTTTTCTCCCAGAGAATGGTCTGAGAAAAACACTTTACTCTGGCGTGCTACCTATTCACCAATTCTCAATAAAAACACTTCTGTGACTATTCACGCCATGCAAGGTATATCCAGAAACCTTGATGTTTAAAATGGTTATCGGAAGAGTGAAAAGGGGAAAGCAAAAGCGCCAAGAACAAAATGTTTACTGACCTGATACCGAAGATGAGATAAAGAGAGAAATCATGTCCTTTGAAAAAGGGAAAAGGACCCAGAAAAAGAAGGTGGCGAAAACTATCTTGGCCTACATTGGCACACAATGGCGAAAGCCACGTGACGCGCAGTGAATTCACTTCCCGTCTTCTTCTGACACTGAACGCAATTCGGCTGAGATGAAAGGTAATTGACGAACATTGCCTGACTGCGATAAATTTCAATTGTTTCATGTCATCAGAACACCCCCTTTTCCGAGGCAGGCGCCTTTCAATTAAAATGAATCCAACGGGTTGAGAAATTTCTACCTTTCAACAATGGAACTCGCGGGTAGTTTAGTGGGTGTTATGCTTATTGATGCTATTCAATAGTTTCGTTCATTGTTGCGGCCCATTGTTGTCATACACGCTCGCAAATATTTAACGCATACGCATTTGTATTTGTATACAAATTTCATTCATAATTATTTCTGTCTGTACTCGTACACACACATTCAGTCAGTTCACAAATAGAGTGCGTCGGAATTACCAAAAAGAAATTTTGTGTTATAGAAATTTTAAACCATCGGGAACTTGTGAGAAGCTCATTACAAAGTGTCCAATCAGAAATTATTAATTTGAATTGTTTGTTTAGTACGAAAAGAATGCAGCTAATAAAATAATATTAACACTTCGTGCGGGCAACGTATTTTTAAGTTTTTTGCAGTACACATACACACAAATACATAATTCTTGATAAACCTGTTTCCAAAGCATCCATGACAGTCTAAACAATGGCTTTAATACAGAAGAGTAGAGCATGTACTGTTAAGTTATAAGTTCTTAGACAAGAGCACCAATCGATTAAAGTGAAACTGCAATTCCATGAGTCTATACTGTGATCTTGGATAATTTCTCGCTTAATTTTAAGGGATTCTGATCAGTGGCGACAGATATAGTGAATAGAGAGCCAAAATTTGATATAATGCCAAACAGCAAGGGTAGGAATCATTTCACACATGAAGGGTCACTTCCTCGTGATAGCACATAGGCTTCGAGTTGCTCATTTCATGCAGAAGAGGAAAAAACTGTAAGCATGCTGGCTCACAATAATAATATTTACAACATGTAAAGGTTGAATAAGACATATTTATAACCAAGAGTTTATTTATTTTAACAGTTCAAGAACAGATACATTTAATAAGAGACCAATTACAATTTATAATTATTTTCTCTTTTAATTCTAACTGTGTAATAGAGTCGTATAAGCTATATGTTAAGTCATTAAATGATTTATTGAATATTTTCCTTCAATTCATCCTTTACCCATACATATATGTGAAGGCGCCGCACGATCCTCCATGGATTATCTACTAGACTTTGGAAAGCGACGAGTGGCAACGGCGAAGAAGCTCGCACGATAGCCATGAGAAACAGAGAGAATGATACTCAACAACACGTTTGTTTTAAACTGAAATCGAAAACGACGATGCTAAGTATTTGCGATGTTAAATTTCATGATGATTGTTTATAATCATTTAATTGCTTTGTTTTTATAATTAAATGTTCGTGATTCGTAGTAACGTGTACTTAATGATGTTTTTTTAACACAAACACACATATATATTCTAACTTTGTAGAAAAAGTCAATATTGACATTTTCAATAAGGAACGACACGAAATACTTTCGCGTATTACAAGCTGTTTTCGACTATGGGTTGCTTACTCAAATCAAACAGTTATACAAAAAGCAAACAACAATAAAATATTTTACAGAACAGGAAAAGAGGAAGACGATCGATTTCAGTTGACATTTTGTCGCACACCTGTTTGAAATAAACCACATCAGATATTTATGCGGTACTTTTACCAACTTATGCACAAGGACAATCCGTCGAACCATAGCGAAAGCTAGATATAAGAAGACCACATCTTTCTCCCCTGCTGACTGCCAGGAGGCTGTAGTTTGCAAAATCTGCTATCCACTGGACCGTAGAGGATTAAGAGCGTGTCATCTGGTCAGATGAATCAAGGTTCCAACTGCATCATGCGCATGAAACGGAAATCTAACGATGCGATATTCCTCTCGTGCCGAACTACAAACCGGTGATGGAGGAGTAATCCTCCGGAGGCAATTTGATAAAAACGTCATGCAATTCTCTCCATACCACAGTCAGAATTTGTCTCGAAGGAATTAGTACCCAAACTGTACTTTTAGTTGAAGATCTGTCAAGATCATTTCATTTAACAGTTGTTGTACCCAAACCTAGGAAATAGGAACTAACACTTCATTTAACTAAAGTTGGTTTCGAAAGTTGTAGGTTGACTTATACACAACTGTCTGAAAGTTTTGAGAAAACAGTCAATAAAACTACCTAATAAAACTGGACACGTACCACTACACTTATTTTTTTTCTCTAAGATCTAAGCTTTAAATTGTTGCTCACTAAAATATGTTAAAAGCAAAACACTGGAGAGGATTGTAACTGACACAATGGTTAAAACGTTGATTCATTTTACTCTTTAGATTTATGAGTAAAATTTTGAAAGTATAAGGCGATTTCCCGCATCAATGCGCATTTCAACTTATGGCGATTTTGGCTTTAATTTCAAACGGAAAGGCAATTTATTGGTTGCATATTGGCTATCGTAAACATGAAAATGAATAGGAAGGGTATTGAAGCCGTTCATGACGTTGCATGAAATCGTTCTATACGTTATATAAGCACCTAAATTATAGATAAAATGTCGAATAAGTTGACCTATAGGGCATGGAATATCTTAGATTAATATTTATACGACTATAAATCAATAAAATTTCGTGCGGACTATTGTTTTTAAACAGTATAGTTATTTTTCTGATATCGTACACATTATTACCAGTTTGATGGTTAAAACTGCTGATGATATTAAATCTTTGATGGGGTAAGTGAGACACACGCACTTACCCCACCAATACAGGGTATGTACCTAACTTGTTTTTAAAAAGCCATTGCTATGAATTGATTATTTGACAGGAAAGTGCAGAAAATAGTAATTTGAAGTAATTGAATGTCCCCTTCAAATTAAAAAATATAATAATAATCAGATTCATCCTATGGTTTAGTGTGAATAAGCATCCAGTACCTAGCATATTAAACAGGTGTTAGTGGATAACAAATTGACAGAAAAAAATGACAGGTTTACGCATTTGTCTCACATCACTCTAAATTGAAAACTATTAAACTTGTTTACAATAATTTTGTACATTCTCGTTTAGTATCGCAGCTGAAAATCATGAGATCAACTATTTATTGAGTACTAGTAAATTAATATTTTCCCCCTGCATTTGACTGTCCTAAAATCTAAATATGACACAAGGATGTTCTCATTAAATAGAGCAGATTAAATTTTTTAATAGAACCATTAATTAATACACATAAAATCGGGTAAAAAAACTAGATATTAAATTGCAGTTACAATATTCATTCAAAAAATTCTTAATTCTTACTCTTTAAATTAGAATAATACACAGTTAAGGTTCAGGAAGGGAGCAATGTAACAAGAACAATCGATTTTGTACCACTTTTCAGGAAAATGAGTGCACGATTCCATTCCACACGATTCAAAGTAAATTACCATAAAAATTTTGTGAATTATAAGATTAGGTAGAAAAGAAGGAAAAAATGTAAAATAGATGAGTTATCAAAGACATCATTCATATTTAAAGCTCCTCAGTCTTTGCTGGCCATGAAATTGAATCATCAATGACCGTTGACACTGACGGAAGTTTGGAAATATTTATAAAATGACTGAAAATTATTCATGGGTGCTATTGTTTTCAACCCCTAAATGTTGGACATCCAGCATATCACGGAAAGATCAAAAGACGCAATAATGATCTTAATAACATAATAACATACAAAGAACTATAAATATTTTACTATACAAAACTGCTTTCAAATGATGGATACGAACATTTTGCGCATTTCTGTTTTTTAAAACATGACTCTAATTTTAGGGCTACTCTTAAGCTTTAGAAAACTTCCTGTGCACATCGTTATCCCAAAATTAACTATTATGTTACAAATATAATGATTCAAGGGAAGAACAAAGAATTTAAGGCGTTTTTAAAACAAGAAATTATAATTTTTTTCTTCATAAATTCATGATAACCATTCAGTATTTTAAGTTAAAAACTTAGTTTGATATATAAAGCAAGCACACTTAAATTAATAAAATTAAAATATATTTTTTTTATCTGGATTAGACCAATGCATAATAATTACACACAAAATTTAAAATTAAAAAAAACACCACAATGAATCAATTATTAGCAGATTTCCTTTTAAATCATTCACAACTAAACAAAAATACATCCATAGAAAAAATTTAAAATAAAAAAAATCCCATAATGAATCAATTATTTGCAGATTCCCTTTTATATCATTCATACTTAAAAAAATACATCCATAAACAAAATGTAAAGGAAAAAAACCCCACAATGAATCAATTATTTGCATATTTCCTTTTAAATCATTCACACCTAAACAAAAAATACATCCATAGACAAAATTTAAAATAAAAAACTCCACAAAGAATTTATTATTTGCATATTTCCTTTTAAATCATTCACACCTAAACAAAAAATACATCCATAGACAAAATTTAAAATAAAAAACTCCACAAAGAATTTATTATTTGCATATTTCCTTTTAAATCATTCACACCTAAACAAAAAGACATCCATAGACAAAATTTAAAATACCCCCACACACAATGAATCAATTATTTGCAGATTTCCTTTTAAATCATTCACACCTAAACAAAAATACATCCATAGACACAATTTAAAATAAAAATACCTCAATAAATCAAGCATTTGCAGATCTTTTAAATCATTCACACTTTAACAAATATACACCCGTAGATAAAATTTAAAATAAATAAAAAACCTCAATCAATCCTTCGCAGATTTTGTTTAAAATCAATCACAACTAAACAAATATACATTCGTGGGAATTCTATTCCAGAAATTCTAGGTTCTAAAATCCAAAGAATAGTCGATTTATCTATCCATGCGGAACATAAATGAGTTATTATTCTGCCAATATCTGAAATTCTAAGTTTGTATCTCTGCCTCCATTTTAAAGCAAGAATATTGAGTAATACCGCAGAGTGTATTTTTTTTTACTGTTATCGATTTCGAAAACTGGGTCTTCCCGTTAACGATACGGCATACCTGACTGATTACGATGGTCAGGTCAGCAGAAGAATAAGCAACTAAAATCAACACCTTTCAGAGAGAGTGAAGAAAAAAATAACTGAAACAAGAAGTTAAAAAAATGGCAGATTCAACAACCGTAGACGAATTCCAAGGGAGTCAGTTCTTTTTGTCTTATTAGTTTTATGTCTTCTTCCTCTATCAGGTGTAAAACTAACAAGATTTTTGCAACAGATTTAATGTTTGTTCAGCGAACTTTTTTTCCTAACCAATTTTGTTTTATTTCCTTCTGTTATTCCACGCTTTCGATGTCGCCTTTTTTCTGTAGTTTCCAGTTATGGGCGATTTGGGGACAATGAAACCTTCAAGATGCTTTTTTCTTCTCCTATTGGTTTCAAAGTGTTTATACTTTTCTTTAACATATAAACGAAAAAAGCAGTCATAATGAGGGAGAAGGTAGACTTTGTGTTATAATGACATCATTTGTCAGTCGTTTTTGTCGGTTGTAAATGTTTTTTAGAATACTTCTGTGCATAATAAATAAACAAAAGTGTGTGTGTACGTGTTAGTCTGTGGATGTGTGAACAAGATTATAAAAAAAACGTACAGTGAGCTAAAATTATGCTTTAATTATGTGGATTTGGTATGCGTGTGTGTGAGAGAGAGAATATGAGAATTTAAAAATGTAGCGAGTTAGATAAGAAAGCGAGTTCTTTTCTAATTTTAATCAGTACTAAGGTGAATGATGACTGACTCCATTTCACTTTATAAATATTTATTCATTCACACTTAAATAGAAGTAGAAATAGAAGTACGCGCGAGAGCGTTGGTCGAGAGCGTCCTCGTCCGACCGATCTCTTTTCTCTGGTAAGCTTTGCTCGAGCGTTAGAGTTGAGTTGTAGAGTTGTGTGGGAGTCGGCAGCTCACTATGGAGTCGCAAAGTCTGGACACCACAATGTGATTGATCAGTTGTTAAGGCCCCTCCACACTATGGTCCACCGCAAGCCATTACCACCGTCTGGAGGGGGTATGGCTTATCGTGGTCGATGGTGGCAGACGATAAAATAGCCTTGGCGGGCGATGGCTTCGGAGGCGGTTTTTCTCCAAAGATCAAAGACAGCCAGATGCGCAACTAAACTGCGCAGTAGATCCTAAGGACGATTCTACGCACTCGGCTCATTTAGTGGCCCAGCGTGTGGATGCAACCCTTGAACCATTGATCAAAGTCACCATCAGGAAGTGGTAAACAATTGGCCATAATGTGGAGGCTACATTAGAAGTAGTGTAGTACATTTTAAGGCATTGAAACCTCTTGCGCATGCCTAAATAAACCCAAAACTGACGTTTAAAAATAATGTCGGTTAAGCATGGAGTTAAAGCATGCCGGTTAAGCACGACTTTGGTACCGCAGTCTGTGGGTTCGAATTTCATTGTTAACTTCAATGATAGTAGTCGTTCGAAATTTGACTTTAAGTAGTTCTTTCCCTCGTGTAGCAAAATTTTACTGTAGCACTGCAAATCATACTAAACAATAACCGAATGGTGGAGTGCTGTTCTTCGCGGTTCCAATCCCGTTGCTGGCATAATGGTCGTAGCCGTTCGGAATCGGCTTTAAGCAGTAGGGCCCGGTCTCATTAGCCCTAGTGAGCAAAACAATAGACCGTAGCTCTCGAAACCAAACCAAGCAAAAAATGACATCAATGTTTGTGGCATGATTCAAAACAGTAACAGCTGTTGAAACTTTCACTTTGTCCTTACGTTCAAGTATAAGGGAAAACATAATGGACCTTATTTAACTGTACGTCGTTCTATTTATTATTTTTTTAAAATTCTCTACATATTATACGCTGGTATCCTCAATGATACTCCCTCTCATGTAAAATAAACATAAAAATTTGAGTATTTAATTTCATCAGAGAGAAACATAGTCATACTCTAAAATTTATGGTTTCCAGGTTTTTCTACATGCAGTTAATACTGATGCGCTTTGAAAAAATGATTGCCGCTATTTCGTTTCCTTAGCAACGGAAGAAACAAACCTACGTACCATAAATAGCTATTTTCTGCTCTCATATACGTCGAAAAAGGTTGTAGAGCTATACTTCTCTTTGGTTTACTTCCGTGTCCTTTTTTTATTCTTTTTTTTTTAACTTTTCGTGTATGAAATATTGAAAAATTTTGTAATCTTCTACAAATTTCGACCTCCAAACTGTTCTAATTAGATCTGAATTGAATTTTTTTTACGGTAATTTGAAAATAGAAGATCGGCTTTCGAAGTTTTTGTAAACAATATTCGTACTGTATTGTCTATTCATATATGCTTTGTAGCATAATGAATTACTGTTCAGTATTGCCTGATCATAAGATTTACTGCATGTAGAATTTCTGGTTAGAGAAACTGTTTATCTTTTATACACTTAAGATAAAACTTATAATTCACATAACAGCATTTATTTATATCTTGATAATATACATTAGCCCAGGGCTTGCGTAGTGGTCAGTATGCTAAATTGTTGGAAAGGCTTATAGATAAAAATATCGATACAATTTTCATTTCGGTCGTAACCTCATTTCCTCCTATGCAAAAGTATTTTAACTATGAGCCGTGGTATAAATGGAGTTTCCCAGTTAACTCCTCGGTTTTTTCTGTTACTCCGATTGCTTGATGAAACTAAAAATTTTGTTAAGTCAGTCGTAAGGAAATACAACGTAGTATGCCGAAAACTGCTTTAGTTTATTTTAATATCTTGTTTATATTTTTATCGTTCGAGCTGAACGTATAAACGTTTAAACCATGAAATGAACTGTGTTTTTAAACTTTCTACGTATCTCCACACCACACGCATAACATGACTCGGGGCATTCCGCAAATAAGTTAAAATTTACCCCAACATAAATTAAAATCTCAGTATCCGCGCTTGATTCTGGCAGACGCACTAACCACACTAACCTTCTACATCCAGAGAATGTACAGAATACATCTGAGCACCTGGATGCCCACTCACTGAGTTGGTTTGGAGTGCTATGGTCTATTGTTTTGCTGCACGAGGGCTAACGAGGTCGGGACCTTCAGCTTAAAGCCGATTTCTAAAGCCTACGGACATCCATGCCACCAAGGGATTCGAACCAGCTAACTCCGATACCGAAGAACACTGGCCATAATTCTGCCATCGTTCGACGTCCACTCGCTGGGAGGGTAGAAAGAAGACGAGAGGTGAGGACTCGGGAGTAAAAATCGGTCCTCCTCAAAATTGAGGGAAATCTCCGGAGTGGCATCACAAACGTCTTACACCCATAAGTATAGGCGGTCTGTTGCAAAGTATCAAAGGCTATGTGCACTATTTACAAGTTATATTCACGTAGAATACTTCACTGATATAAACGCAAACTCAAACCAATTTCAATGTTCTAAATTTTTAGATAAATTTAATTATTAACTTTTAGTTATTTTTGAATTTTTTATAAAATTTTAAAAATTATTAAGCTATAAATTTTTTAAAACAGTATAATTATTTTTACTTTTACATATTAATCTAAATAACTTTATATTTTCATTAATATTTTACTAGTATTCAATCCCTTTTATGCTATTTTTCGAAGAAAATTAAACTAATAATTTACCGATAAACCGGTATTTTAATATTTATTTACTGAATTACCTATCTATCAATAATAGATTCTGTAATTTAAATTTACTAAACCTGGTATAAAAAGTTAATCTTACTCTCATCGAAGAAAAATTATTTATGGAATTATTGCACATCTTTGTACTTATCTTGTAAGAACACTATAACTCACGAAAACTCACAGAAATGGAAAAAAATTAGAAGGGGAATTTTATATCTAAAGGGTAGAATGGGGTACTTTATGTACTGTAACGACCATATTAGCGACATTGCTTAAATGTCGCAGACTGCATAAAGAGTGCCATAAGCTGTTGGAGCCATCGCGCCTAGCTAGCTTCATTAAAAAATAGTACAACACTAAATAATAATAAGAAATAATTGGATCTAAAAAATTAGGAAGCTAATAAAACTATTCCTACCTAAATAAACGTTACTTTGACATGATCTTAATTACGTTTTGGTGGAAAATGTAAGTTTATAGATTTTAAGATAAAATTCAGACAATTTTTTTTTATCTTTTGAGCTTGCCATATAAACGAACGTCTAGAAAGGCGGGAAACGGTTGTTAGTTTGCCAAGTTATCTGGAACATTGTCATATTGCAATAGTACTAATTTTGTATTCAACATAAGTATCTAATGTTGTATTCAAACGGTATACCAAAAGAGGTAAGGTAGAATAATTGATTGCATAGATGGTATAGAAACAGGTTCAGTTGGTGTATTTTGGTAAATTGTTTTGAAAAATAGCCAAACTAATACTAAATGATGGAACATCCAGTTTTCTACATTTAACAGTTTATTGTAAATAATCATTGTCGATCTTTGTTGTAGTTATACGCAGCATAGAATGCGATGGAATACGCAGGTTGGCGACTTATTAACAAGATATAGGATGTATAGAGTTCATTATAAAAACTGTGCCCATATAAGGGAAGAAAGTTTATATATATAATCTTTGATTCTTCAAAAAAGATGGGTAAAATTTCATCCCAAAATATCACCGTAAATGAAATAACATGTTTATCCAGCATTTCAACAGGGAAAGGAGACACACAAGAGAGAGAGAAAGAGAAAGAAAAAAAAAAACAGCCGAGTAGAATCTTTCGCAAGATTTAATCTGGGTGCTTGATCGCTGTGCGTGTCCAGAATTGCCAGGGAGATAGAAAAAGCCAGTTCTCTTTTTTTTTCTCATTTATTCTTTTCCTTCTTCTGCAGCAGTGTGATAAAGCGACGTGAATCACGGCCCCATCTTCCGTGAAGCGTGAAGTTTTTGTTTTCGCGTGTGTATGCGTGCAGGTCTGAATGGGGAACTCACTGGGAATGCAAAGTGGATGAAGAGAGAGAGAGCTACTGGATGGTAAGCAGAATGCGTGAAGTTAGGCAGCCACACCTGAGGTGTAGGCAAGCGACTGGCCGCCATCAGTCGTGTGGGTGGACAAACCAACACAAACGGAGAAGGATGTTAATGATCTTCTGATGATAATGCGCACACATGGTGATAGCTTAATACGAAAGTAGAAAACAGTTCGTTTTAGAAGGAAATTGACGACCGTCTACCTTAAGTACCAAGAGGTGCAAGTCTCCAATGTTGAAGCTGTAAAACGTTATCATACAAATAATGCCAAAATACTACAGGAGATACTTGCTGATTTCTTCTTTTAGAATGTTTACCAACGTATTTTCAAATATCTAGAACTTCTTTAATCGAAAACTTCGAAAAGTATGCAGAACATTTAGTAACAACTTCTGGCTTTCATCCACTGATATCAACTTTAATTTTAACCAGAAAGCCATTTCAAAACTTATTTTATCCCTTTAAAAAATTCTTTTTCTTTGAGACTGTTCAGAATTTATAGCATAATGACCTTTTTAATGCTTTTTTGAAACTTCATAAAACAGTGAACCCATTCAAAATCGACAAGCATTGCAGTTGCTCTTTGTTTACAACTTTCTGTTACCATTCTCTAGCAATAACAGTGATTTCTTACGTTTGTTTGAGTTTTACCCACACACACACACACACACATATATATATGTATATATATATATATATATATATATATATATATGTAATCCGACGGAAATTATATCTGCCGGTCACGTGGAATTAGCTCCTATTAATTTTACTTGCCTGGGCTTGCTGGGCAAGCAGAAGCCCAAGCAGCAAGCAGCAATAATATTTTGCCATTTCACAAAAGATGCAATCAGCAGTCCAATGTGAAACTTAAACTTTTGTTCGAGATAAGCAAAAGAACATATTTCTCAGTCAAAGGCATAGAAAGGAATGATCA
>CM063511.1:148955915-148973415 GCA_032207245.1 Pardosa pseudoannulata | reverse complement strand
TTAAAATTTTGTCCAATTGACAGACATTGATCAGTGTCTGATTTTCAAGAAATGACTCGGATATAAATTTCTGAAAGAATACTTCATTTCCTTTACCCAAACCGGTACAAAGTTGTGAGTATTTAATATAAACTGTATAATTTGTACAAAGCATTTTATTAGATTTTTACTTGAATGTTATATTTTACAGTAGCTTAATAATTTACGTACTGGTACATTCATTTAGTTTCTGAAAATTTTGGCAAAAGTAACAAAAATAATAAATTTCGACAGTAGGATTGTTCATAGCATGTTTTATCCACGAAAGCAACTCAATTTGTACAAAGCATTTTATTAGATTTTTACTTGAATGTTATATTTTACAGTAGCTTAATAATTTACGCACCGATACATTCATTTAATTTCTGATAATTTTTTACAAAAGTGACAAAAATAATAAATTTTGACAGTAGGGTTGTTAATAGCATGTTTTATCCACGAAAGCAACTCAATTTGTACAAAGCATTTTATTAGATTTTTATTTGAAAGTTATGTTTTACAGCAGTTTAATAATTTACGCACTGATACATTCATTTAATTTCTGAAAATTTTGGCAAAAGTAACAAAAATAAATTTTGACAGTAGGATTGTTGATAGCACGTTTTATCCACGAAAGCAACTCAATTTGTACAAAGCATTTTATTAGATTTTTACTTGAATGATATGTTTTACAGTAGCTTAATAATTTACGCATTGATACATTCATTTAGTTTCAGAAAATTTTGGCAAAACTGATAAAAATAATAAATTTCGACAGTAGGATTGTTGATAGCACGTTTTATCCACGAAAGCAAATCAATTACTCTAAATTTTGCATTTTGTAGATGAAGGTGTAATTTACGACATTTGATTGTTATATTTAATACCCTCTAATAGTTTAACTTAGTAGGGAAGAATAATAAATAGTAAATGTAATCCTTAAAGTGAAAAACCATTAGAATTCGTCTAAAAACGATATTTTGTACAAGGGGTTATTTAAAAAGAAATGATTACTTTTAAAATGGGCTAAGAAAAACAAAAACATTAATTTCTGTTTATAGAAAAAATATATATCAACGAGGATTTCGTGAAATTACATATCAACAAATGTAATATGTTACAAATAAATATAAGCAGACATTTTTAAAGTTCATACATACACTCCGAAATATCTTGAAATCCAAAATATTAAACTTCATGTATTTAAATTTAATGTATATAATTATCATATACACGTGGCTGCACATTTATTGGTCTACAGCAATTCAAATAACATTTTTATACAATTAAAAGCTTTTAGATTTACACACACATAAATATAATGCTTTAAACTATCATAAGCTCCGTTTTCAAATTCGAAATCCATTTCTCCTTTAATCCAAGACCAAAAAATAAATCAAAAATGAAAAAATAACGCACAGATACTTTTATAGAAAGCAATAGAGCCTTAACGTGGTGGATTACTTCTAGTAGGAGAAACAGCCGTGTTTCTAGTACATCATCAATTTTAGTCTATGTATCACCTCATTGTGGGAATCTTTCTTTGTCTTGTCGCGTTTGTCTCTTCTGTTAACTTCAGAGAAGCGCAAAACTTAAAAGAAAAATGCTGAAGATACCGTATTTAAATAATTTAATGTTGGATATGGCATGCTAATTTTAAACTAACAACAGTTATTTCGACCAGTATGTGTCTTTGAACTATATATCGGCCACAATTGTCAAAATAGAAATCCATTTCTAATTTAATCCAAGACCAAAAAATAAATCAAAAATGAAGAAATAACGCACAGATACTTTTATAGAAAGCAATAGAGCCTTAACGTGGTGGATTATTTCCAGTAGGAGAAACATCCGTGTTTCTAGTACATCCTCACTTTTAGTCTATATATCATCTCATTGTGGGAATCTTTCACTCTTCTGTCGCATTTTTCTCTCTTCTGTTAACTTCAGATAAGCGCAAAACGTAAAATAAAAATGCTGAAGATGCCGTATTTAAATAATGTTGTATATGGCATGCTGATTTTAAATTAACAACAGTTATTTCGACGAGTATATGTCTTTGAACTATATATCGGCCACAATTGTCAAAATCGAAATCCATTTCTAATTTAATCCAAGATCAAAATAAATAAAAAAGACGAAATAACGCACAGATACTTTCATAGAAAGCAACAGAGCCTTAACGTGGTGAATTACTCTATAGAAGAGACAGCCGTGTTTCTAGTACATCATCACTTTTAGTCTATATATCGCCTCACCATGAGAATTTTTTCTATCTTCTCATATTTGTCTCTCTTCTGTTAACTTCAAGAAAGAGCAAAACGCAAAAGAAAAATGCTGAAGATGCCGTATATAAATAATTTAATGTTGTAGATGGCATGATGATTTTAAATCGACATTTATTTTGACAAGTATGTGTCTTTGAACTACATATCAGACAAAATTGTGCCAAAATTTTACCTGATGTCAATTCTTTGATACATATTGCTTATAATTATAAATCATATAAAATGTAGGATATGTAGAAAAACAACACTATGACATCCGTGATTTATTTTATTTAGCAATCTTAAACTTATTGCTGGTGGAAGCTGGTGCTTCGAACTTAGTTGTATACCCTTCCATTCCGGAAGAAATTGTATGCATTATTGATAGATAGTCTCCCCTAGGGATCTGCGAAAACACTTATATCTTGGTTTTTCATATCATAAAGTTCGTGTAGTAAATAAATAGACAATTGAAAATGAGTCACGACCGTTTTACTGAAAGATAACCTTCTTCTCAGTTTCCTAACATCTGACACCTTTATCAGACTCGCAAAATTTTGTTTGTTTATTTACTCATTTGTATTTGCAAATTCAATTCGCGTGCTTCTTTATTCCAGGCTGCTATTGGGATCAATTTATCACCGAAATGGATTCTTATCTACGAATTTCACTACTCAAGAATTCCAAGTTGCCCAACTCGACTAACTAGTTGGCCACGGTGGTAAAATCGTGTAAAATATTTATTTTTTTTCATTCTCGAAAGAACATTAATCTTAGAAGGTAGAAACGTTAATTACAGTAGATAATTATAGCTTTAAAGGTACAAAGAAAAAGATTTTGTAGGAGACATTTGAACTGATATTCAGTTGCAAAAACTGTAGAATGAACGGTAACATTTGAACCAGCCTAAAACAGCCCTGCTTTTGCTAATATTGATATGAAAACTTTTAAACATCGTTGATTTGGCAATAATATGTTTCAAACTTTTACACCCAAACTTCTTTTCTAATTTGGAACTTGTAATTACGCAAGATGTTTGAAGGAAAACACAATCCAACATTCTATAGATGTGCTAGGTACGATATTTTAAAAATAATTCAGCAAGGTGCATTGCTGGAAATTTGTAGCGAAAACATTTTGTGCTATGAGATGTTCACAGACAAAGCAACCAAATTAAACCTTCCATTTTGAAAAATTCGTAGAATTTGACACCTAAAAACATCACATTTGACACCAAAGTGTCTTAATCATAATTAATTCCTGGATATTTGAATAAATTTTAGAAAACACTTAATAACTACGGTATCATCTAACATATGAAAAATCTGGAACTAACTTCGTGGTGTTTTAAATGTAATCTTTCTAAAGATATCCCAAACCATTCAAAAATGGACTAAAGTAAAGAGTAAAATTATTGAGAGGGAAGAATAATTATAAAGCAAGTTTGTGTCCAATGATACTATAATTCCCTATGATTTCAAGCGATTACAATTTTCACTGAAAATTATATTCGCTATGACATTTAAACTAAGTCACTAAATGAATCAATGGAATCAATAAACTAAGTCACGTATACAGATGAAATAACAAATTATTAAATTTAGTACACTATTTAATTTTGAAAATGAAAAGTTGTCTTCTTTCAGTAAGGTTGTGAACCCATCATATGCCTTTTCCTTTCTTTTTTATTCTGTAAGAATAGGCTGGAAAATATATTCTGTTGGCATTGCATCGAAAATTCAATTGAACAAAATAATCGTGTAAGTTTGTAAGAACTAAATTTTAAGGAATGAAATTGTTCACGTAAGTTAAGATGGTGAGTGAGATTCACTGTTGGAAAGCAAAAGTTTGAAATATCTTCTACCAGTGGCTTGTGTCTTGAACTAATATTGCAATACTATTCACAGTAATCCCTTTTTATACTGTGTTTGGTTAGGAAAAATACTGTGAGGTACTATTTTGTACTACTTCTCAGACATTTTCTAGCTAAGACCATCTACCTTTGAAGCAGAGATCATTTGGATGATTAATCACTCTTGGACCCAGACAAATGTATTTTAAGTTTGGACTTTTGAAATGATTTAGTCTAACTTATAAAACATTTGGCAAAAATAAAAAACTAAACAGTACACAGTTGGAAAGCAAAAGTTTGAAATAGCTCCTACCCATGGCTGTATTTTGAACTAATATTGCAATACTATTCACAGTAATCCCTTTTTATACTGTGTTTGGCTAGGAAAATACTGTGAGGTAGTATTTTGTACTACTACTCAGACATTTTTTATCTAAGACCATCTACTGTTGAAGCAGAGATGGCATGAATGATTAATCACTCTTGGACACAGACAATAAATGTATTTTAGTTACTAACTTTGGACTTTTGAAATGATTTATCTAACTTATAAAATATTTGGCAAAAATAAAAAGAAAACTACACAGTACACAGATGGAAAGCAAAAGTTTGAAATACCTTCTACCCATGGCTGTATTTTGAACTAATATTGCAATACTATTCACAGTAATCCATTTTTATACTGTGTTTGGCTAGGAAAATACTGTGAGGTACTATTTTGTACTACTTCTCAGACATTTTCAGATAAGACCATCTACCGTTGAAGCAGAGATCATATGGATGATTAATCACTGTTGAACACAGACAAATGTTTTTCGTTGCTAAGTTTGGACATTCGAAATGATTTAGTCTAACTTATAAAATATTTGGCAAAAATAAAAGGAAAATTTTACAGTAGATAAAGTAGCAATGACATAAAATTCAAAGCTTACCTAATATATGATTTAAAAAATATCTTCTTGAACACGAGAATCAAAAATGACTTTCAAATAAAGAAGTTATTTTTCTGTTTGGGGATGTTTTGATACGCAAAATAGGAAAGAAACGTAATAACTTAGTTCACTTTCATAAATAGTAATGTCCACTTTTAATAAGCATTACTCCAAGATTTACATTCCATCCATATTAATTTAAAATTTGATAATGAGAATGCAAATTAAGATGTCCAATATTGTATATTCTTTTCTAGTATTAAATTTTACTTTCACAAAGTTATTTAGAAAGTACCTAAAAGAATGAGTACTTAGAAAAGAAAATTCTAAATTATGCTAGCACTAATTCCACCATTGCATCCCTCACGTGATGTCTCTCTACAATACTTTTTGGCCCAGTATTTTAGGCGGGGCTAGTCCGACAGAACACGCAGTCCTTCCTGCCCGTCCACTTTGCATTCCTAGTCCTGCGCATTCATCTCTCGCACGCACATGCAAATGAAAACAAAGATTTCACGCTCTGCAGAAGATAAGGTCGTGATTCACGTTGCATTATTATCGTGGAACTGAGCGGAAAGAATAAAGCATCCTTTGGCTCACTTTTGTGCTTCATTCTGCGTGCACTGGAAACTGTATCGACATGTGCGAGCATTCCGCCGACACTAATGATGCTCCATTCCAGATCGCTTCATGCCGAACAAGCATCCCATTCACTTCGTCTTAAATTCACCGGTCTAAACAGAATCAATCAAACTCTCAAATTAGTAGAAAATGATAGAAATAATATTGGTTAACAATAATTTAAGAACTGGAACAGATTTATGACAGGATTATTATTTTTTTTTTTTGCAGGAGTAAAAACTTGATAATGGGCATCAACCTTTTTTTTAGTTTGAAGAGCTGCGGTCTACTGTTTAGCTACAGAGGGCTGATAAGACCGGGACCTATAGCTTAAACCCAATTTCGAACGGTTACGAAAATATATGCCCTCTGCGAAATTCGAATCCTTGAACTTCGTACCAAAGAGAAGCGCTCTACCATTCGGTCAACCCTTTCTTTACATAGTTTCCAACTCTTATAAAAGAATTTTAAATACTATAAAGATTCAGATTTATCTTCCGTTATAATCAAAATACTCTGTATGGATCGTTTTATGGATTTTTTATGGGGGGTTAGGCACTTGCCTTTATTATCATTTTTTACTACACAATCCGCTGATTTGTCGCCCTTTTGATTAAAAGAAGTTTACATAGGTAGTGCAGCATCGGTTCCTATGAAGGACTACATTTATTATGAATCGGGTATTAGGCTATTAGTTTGGAGTAATCCAGTGCGAGCCACCTTTTCGATTTTCTAAGTTTTTATTCAACGTAATAGTTCAAAAATGGTGGAAGATACTTAGTTGGAAGATACAGCATCCTCCAACCGCAAAGATATTAATGTTTAAAATTTATTAAAATTGTTTTTACTCGACGAGAAATGAATCCCCTCAGTACGAGAAGAAAACATTTTGTGGAGATACCGGAGTCAAGTTCGAAATGCATAGCACGGTACACAGCACACATTAAGATTGCGCAATTCAAACTTTGTCACGGTTCCGCAGTACCAAAGGACCAGCTAGGTCTACTCCAGATGTTCCGAAGACTGCCGACATTCGAACACGTTCTTCAGGCAGAGGAGTGAACATCGTCATGGCAAATTTAGACTTAAATCTTTGACAAGTTACACACTTGGAAACAACTGATCGGACGGTGTTCTGTGATCTCAAAATCCAGTATTTTTCACGAAGGGTTGTGAAAAGTGTCTGTAAACCTACATGACTATAAATCCGATGAGTCTCTTCGATGAGCTTGGAAACAAGTTCATACTTGTCTAGCAGTAGGATGGGACGTCTGAAAAAATCCCTGTCATCTGTCAAAACAAATTTTGTCTTAAATCTGAGAAGACCATTGTAGTCCTGGTACACAATAAAAGCACAATACTCTCTCCACTAAACAATCTGGGTGGTTATGCTGGAAATATAGTTAACTGCATATCTTATAAACAGTTAAAAACTGTTATTGGGTGTAAAAGCTTAACCAAACATAAAACACATAAGTTACAGTAAACTCCCGCATAACCGACAAAAATTATATAAAACTGAAAATTCTGCAATTATGTATTTTAAAATATATAATAAAAATAAATTTAAAAAACAAATATATTGGAAAAGGTTTTATGCTATGTAGAGCAGCAGACATCGGCTTCCTCTATGGATGTGATATCTTTAACAAAATGCTGAAATTATGCAGCGAGTAACCGATCATCCAAACTTCAGCAGAAAGAACTACAGAATTTTTCAAACATTATTATTGGTAAGTAAAACTTTTGTAATAAACTGACATATTTAATACCTGATTAAACTATAAAAATGCATTTCCAATAATTAAATAATATTTTTTCATTATTCTGTTTATCCGAAATTTCGCTTAACGGGTCAATCCCGATACTATTTAGACTGGTTAACTAGACTTGGTTTGGAGCGCTACGATTTACTTTTTTGCAACACGAGGATTAATAGGACCGGACACTACTTTTTAAAGTTGATTCCTAACGGCTACGAACATCTATACCTCAGTGAGATTCGAACCCACATACTCCGGTTCTAATTTTGTTTTGGTTTGGAGCTCTATGGTCTACTTTTTTCCAACACGAGGGCTAATGAAACCAGGATCTACTGCTTAAAGCCGATTCCGAACGGCTACGAACATCCATACCACAGTGATATTCGAACCCATGAACTCCAGTTCCGAAGGTCAGTGACCTAGCCATCCGGCCAGCGTACAGCGCTTGTTAACTAGGAGTCTATTTTACCTAAGTCTTCGAAAAAAACTGGTGTATTTCAGCATTTATGCATATTTCCATACAAGTCATAAAATTATAAAATCTTTAAGATATCTGATGGTTATAATTTCTGTTTTCCTTTAAAATTAAAATGTAAGTAAGTCGTAATCGCGGATTAATTTTACTCCCAAACAAAAAACAATTAACGTACCAAGGTATAAAAACATCCTTCAAATAAAAAGGCAATCTAACGACAACAGTTTAAATAAGCCCGAAGCTTTATACCTCTGCACTCCACACCATAACATATAATTACGGCTAATAAACCTGGGTTGCCTCTTTTAAGCGTGACAAGCAGAAATAGCTTTTTATGCTAACTGTAAATCGCTTTCGGAATCTTTTCGACGCTCCGAATGAATGGAAAGATAAACATATAAGCCGAGTATTATACACATAAAACTCTTTCAGAAGCATTTCTCTGTAACAGGGAAATCCTGCGGCACAGATTCAATAACGCTGCTGTCGTAAAAGTTACCCAGCCTCTCTCTCGCTAAGACAATAATTGCCCTATTACGAAAGGCTTTGTTACACGAATTATTTATTGTTCACGGGAAGAAAAAAGGTTTTATGATTTTAATTCGAATGCATATCAAGTCTCGCTAATGACTGATAGATCTTACTAAATAAGCAGTCCTCAATTAAATGCCATTAAGTTACTTAGTAATATCACCAAGGGTATCTATTATCTTATTATTTTATTTTCTTAATAGTAAAAGCATTGTACACTCAAACTATAAAGGGAAATTTGAAAAACTTTAATTCAAGACAGGATGAAGACTTTAATCATCTAAATTTTTTTCAATTTTTTTTCATTTATTATTATTTTTTATGAATGTTTTAATTATCTTTATTAAACGATTCATATAACAATATTATTCCATTTTCCCTTTAAATTGCACGGTTTTACGAGAAACATAAAATTGTCTATTAACCTACATTTTTAATGATAGAAACCAATGAAAATATTCATGATAAGTACTGGTAAAATAGATGTGAGACACACTTGGAGCAGCGGAATAACTGGTTTATTTAACACTAGATATACGGATGTTGATCATATACCTTCTCAGACTTTTGATAAAAGCTATTAGCAACACTTTTAAACATTAATGGAGGGATTTTTAGAAATCAGAAGAGAGACACAATAGAAAATTAGACATATAATTTAAAATAGCAAAGATGCATCCAAGTTTATGTTGCCAGATCTTTTAGTTTAGTTTTCTCCCGGGTATTTTCTATTCAAATTGAAATTCAAATTTTACGAGAGACATAAAATTGTCTATTTACATACATTTTTAATGATAGAAACCAATGAAAATATTCATGATAAGTACTGGTAAAATAGATGTGAGACACACTTGGAGCAGCGGAATAACTGGTTTATTTAACACTAGATTTACGGATGTTGATCATATACCTTCTGAGATTTTTGATAAAAGCTGTTAGCAACACTTTTAAACATTAATGGAGGGATATTTAGAAATCAGAAGAGAAACACAATAGAAAATTAAATATATCATTTAAAATAGCAAAGATGCATCCAAGTTTATGTTGCCAAATCTTTTAGTTTATTTTTCTCCCGGGTATTTTCTATTCAAATTGAAATTCAAATTTTACGAGAGACATAAAATTGTCTATTAACCTACATTTTTAATGGTAGAAACCAATGAAAATATTCATGATAAGTACTGGTAAAATAGATGTGAGACACATTTGGATCAGCGAAATAACTGGTTTATTTAACACTAGATTTACGGATGTTGATTATATACCTTCTGAGACTTTTCATAAAAGCTGTTAGCAACACTTTTAAACATTAGTGGAGGGATCTTTAGAAATGAGAAGAGAAACACAACAGAAAATTAAATATATCATTTAAAATAGCAAAGATGCATCCAAGTTTATGTTGCTAAATCTTTTAGTTTAGTTTTCTCCCGGGTATTTTCTGTTCAAATTGAAATTCAAGCAGTTATATTAACTGTATCATTTACCTCCTTACGAGTTACATACTTTATAATTGTATATAAGATATGGCTAGTTTGGTTTGGCTTGGAGTACTACGGGCTTTTATTTTCCTTACACAAGGGCTAATGAGACCGGCACCTACTGTTTAAATCCTATTCCGAACGGCTACGAACACCATGTCATGTGCCAGGTTCCAACACACGGACATTGGTACCAAAGAGCAGTGCCTTATCATTCGGTTATTGTTCATCTATAAGAACTTCATCAAACGGGAATGAAACCATATAAAGACATAACAATTTTAATTTTGTAATATGAGACATCGGCGTATGGTAAAACTAAGCTTCAATTAATGTAATAAAATATTATGTTTTAATATGGGTTGGTTTAATTTGATTAATTTTTTCAACACGAAGGGTAATTACCCCGAATCTACTGTTTAACACTAGATTTAAGGATGTTGATCATATACCTATTTTTACTGAAGTGAGCCAATTTGACTCATACAAGAAAATTGAATTTTTTTTGCTAAGAAAATAGTTCCAAATTCATTTAAATAAAATGTTTATTATCAAAAAGTTCACGAAAAACATTTTTTACATATTAAATATGTTTTTGAAACACATTTCCGCAAACATTTCTATTACATTTAGCACAATGGTTTCTACATCTGTTTCTTTTGCATGTTCTTCTGAAAGCCGAACGATGGCCGAATGGTTGGGTACTGGCCTTCGAAACCGGAGTTCGTGGGTTCGAATTCCACTATGGCATGGATGTTTTTAGCCATTTGGAATCGGCTTTAAGCAGTAGCTCCCGGTGTCATTAGCCCTCGTGTTGCAAAACAGTAGACCGTAGCACTCCAAAACTAAACCAAACCATGATTGTTGAACTTGACAATTCTTCCGTGCGTCAGTGCGTCATGTATTTCTGTCACTGGAATGGAAGTGTTCTCGAATTCTTCTCTATATTTACTTTATACTATAATTTATATACTTTATACTATACTTTATATACTTTATATTTATTTTACACTATATTTATTATATATTATATATACTATATTTATTACTATTTTTACTTATTTTCATATACATTCTATGAGTCAAATTGGCTCACAATCGTGAAAATAGGTATACCACATTTGATAATGCGAAATGAAGGGGTCTGCGGGGAAGAGGAATGAAAGTTTACATATTTTATTACTTAACTAAAAACCAACGCATGTTTTAGAAAAATGATATTAAAGTTATATATATATATATATATAGTGGTGAAATTTTTAATGAGTCAAATTGACTCGGTCCGTAAATCTAGTGTTAAATAGATGTCCACAGAACAAACCCGAACGATGACTGAATGGTTAAAGATATGCTCTTCTCTACTAGAGTTCTTGGGTACGAATTCTGGAGGTGGTTATTCAGTGTCTGTAGCAGTACAAAATTGGCTTTAAAATGTAGGTCCTGGTATCCCCAAAACCCTATTGTAGATGAAAATGAAACCGTAGCCGTTCCAAACCAATCAATCACAAAACAAATATAAAAAATTTCACATGTAGATAAAACATATCTTACAATTTAACACTTGAAATGCGGGTACACTTCACCGCCAACTTACGCGCCTGCAGCGGACGTTTTTTCGCGAATCGCGCAAAAGTGTAGTTATTCAGAAAAATCGCAGTCAATCGAAAACTACTTTGCTTTTATGAACGAAACATTCTTTTATCTTTAATATATACTGTATAATTATTTACAGGAAAAAAAAAACAATATTTTTGCGAAATTACAAAATTAACGAATTTTAAAATTAAAGTTCGATAATCTGTCAGCGCCTTTTTCTTCATCACTATCTTTGTCACAACGGCTCATTTTATCAATTTTGTATTCTACAATAAAAAAACAAGCTTCAAATTCTCAAAACACGACTTGTACATTCTGTAGATATGAATTCGATTGAAAACGAAATAACGCAACAAAAGACCGAGTAACTCGACAATCATAACTTGTGGAAAGAAAAAATGCAAAGCTTTGTATTGCAACGCAAACATGCATATAATGTCACACATACATATAATTATACGTATTTAGTAGATTTGTGGCGGTTAGCGGGTATCCACCGCAAATCTACTAAATACGTATTTTTATGTTACCCGCGCTCCAGTGACAGACTGTAAAAAACGTAAAAACACGTTGCGTGCACGCGAAGTGTTAAAATAAATTTGAGTTTTTATAAGTTACAGAAAAACATTACATCTTAAAAGAAATCAAGCTCTCGTAGTGAAAAAATGCAATATTTTATTTTTTACTATGGGCTGATAGCCATAAATACATAATAAAACTATAGTATTGCTTACAATATACCTTTGAACTTTAATTACAAAATAGTCAAGTACAAATTTTGTAATATAAATCCAATTATCTTTATAAGACAAAGCCAATTACTTTATTAATCAATTATAATATGTTACCATGTGTTTTAGCAGAGAACATGCGTAGAGTGTTATTTTGTCCTATATCAAAGTGCTTTTTAAATAGATTTTAACACGTTTTGGAATTCAGAAGCAATCTCTCTACTTCAGAAGCGGTTATTTGAATACTAACAATAAGTAGCATTTGTAGGTAGAAACGTAGTCTGTAAATTGTTTTTATAAGGATTGGTAGAAAACTATAAAAGTCTTATAAAACATTTCGTCTGTTTCCCAACACTTAATCCATTTCAAAGAAATCCATTAAGGCTCCCAACTTAAGACTAATAGAGCTTATGAATAATTCCATAACTTTTAACATCCCAAAGATTTACTTTTATATACGTATGATAAATATTAAAATCATTTTAAAATCTGTACAAAAGCCTAATTGTTTATGACTTTATTCAGAAGAAGCTTGTTCGTTTTTTTATCCTATATCTGCAGGAAATAATGAGAACAATTACGACTTATCACTCTTTAACCGCCTTCTTAGCAGCACCACAGCGTAGATTGATTCCTGTGCACCGTTTAATCTCGGACAGAAATCTTTTCCTCAACGCTCAAGCTGAATGGGAAAGATAAACAAGCGATTACACTCAAACACACGATGGAATAGACTGTGCATATAAAGCAGCCGATCTTTCTGCTAACGTAAAAAGTTCCGATACTCGAGCATTTTAATTCAATGGGAAAGAGGTTTGGCGTCAGCAGATTATAATGGATTGTTCTCGAATGAAAAGCTTTCTTAATAATCCCAGGTGCTTTGGGTACGGTGTTGACAAGAATCAGTTGGATCTTTAGAGGACGATGGATGTTACAAAACGTTTTTGTAAATTATTAACCAAGAGTTATAAAACTTTTTGTATGAATAAATTAAAGCAGAGCTTTGGGTACGATGTTGACGAGAGTCAGTTGGATCTTTAGAGGACGATGGATGTTACAAAACGTTTTTGTAAATTATTAACCAAGAGTTATAAAACTTTTTGTATGAATAAATTAAAGCAGAGCTTTGGGTACGATGTTGACGAGAGTCAGTTGGATCTTTAGAGGACGATGGATGTTACAAAACGTTTTTGTAAATTATTAACCAAGAGTTATAAAACTTTGTGTATGAATAAATTAAAGCAGAACTTTGGGTACGATGTTGACAAGAATCACTTGAATCTGTAGAGAACGATGGATGTTACAAAACGCATTTGTAAATTTTTAACCAAGAGTTATAAAACTTTGTGTATGAATAAATTAAAGCAGAGCTTTGGGTACGATGTTGACAAGAGTCAGTTGGATCTTTAGAAAACGATGGATGTTACAATACGTTTTTGTAAATTATTAACCAAGAGTTATAAAACTTTGTACATGAATAAATTGAAGCAGATCTTTGGATATAATGTTGACAAGAATCAGTTGAATCTTTAGAGAACGATGGATGTTACAAAAAAGCATTTGTAAACTATTAGTTAACAGTTATAAAACTTTGTATATGCATAAATTAAAGCAGGGTTTCTTAAACCTTTTGGAGTGGGTTTCGTATAATATTTACGAAATTTTTGTGAGACCCCATAAGTATTGCCCAAATCCGACACACATGTGAGTCACACCGTCAATTTCTTTACTTGTATTGTAATGTAATATATTATCAGCTGTAAGCAGAAAAAATTTTTAAAACGAATAAATATCCCAAAGTAAGAACTTAACCCCTTAATGCGCAGATTTTTTTAAAAGGACGGCAAAAAAGTTTTTAATGTAAAAAACACAATTTAGAACGTTGAATTTAGAAAAAAATATATATATTTTATACTTGAATAAGTAAATGTTATAGCTTACAATCCCATGTAAATGATAAATATCAATAAAACGATTTTTTTTCACATTGTTATTTTCAATTCTCGATTGCATTCGAGTGTGAAAAATTATAGCAACATAAAGTACAAAGCCGCTCGAATTATCTCGAGTATGCACAGTTTGACCAGTTTAGCGCGCTCGAGTTAACTCGAGCGGTGCACGTTAAGGAGTTAATATCTGTTGGCTAATTCATTATTAATGAATTTGGTAGATATATAAATTAAAACTACTAAGAGATTCTTCGCTATGGCAACATAACGTTTATACATTGATATCCAACATCATAGCACTGTCAACAGAAATGTTACACAAATTAAAAGAAGCATGTTTAACCCGACCCAGGACTTGAACCTCCCTTTCCCTGCATCAAAGTAAAAGCTTGGTGCTTTTTTTTTTCCCGTTTCGTGACATTTCTCAGTAATTACGTTCACAGTTCAAGCTTCTTTGGATTCTTTTTTTCTTTTCCCAGGTCTCCGCGGAATATGATTTAGTCAGACATCTGTTCATGTCCAATGTTTCTGTGAGACATATAATGATATGCATGATTGGTAGACTCTATTTCCTTTCCCTTTGCACAAAACGGGTTTAACTCTCGATTTGAAAAGGATTTGTAGACAACAAATTCACTGCTTACAGTTTTCAAAAACAAAATTTCCACAATTTTCTTGATAACAGCCTTATAGTCTTCTAAGTTTATTCAACAATAGCCATTACTCTTCAGTGGTTTCTTTTTAAGACAATAACACTGGGAATGAAAACAATCGTAAATGATAAACACACATTTCTTTTTGCTCCAGTGCAACAAATGTGTTTTAACGTTGCTATAACCATCAGTTTTGGAGAATAATCAGGCTATATCCGTGTCTAGAATCCAATTTAATAACAACATTAACCGTTAAAACGCAGAATCAAGAAAGAATAGTCCAATGACTTGAAATTTGGTTATTATATTAATTAAGAGTATATATATGTATATATATATATATATATATATATATACAATAAAATTTTTAAATTAGGTGAAAAAAATTTTGAGGGTGTTTTAACAGATGTTCCACTATTGGAACATTGGCGTGTTACATGGTAATTTTTTTTCCATATTTTTAAAAGCTCACGAAAATGGTTAATTTAATGTCTAATAATCATATTATCTTCTTAATATTAACTGTTTTGTTTATTTATCTCTAAATAATATACAATTGATAACTATTATGACACTATAGAATTTCTACAATATTGGTACCGGTTTTTCCAATTTTGTCGGTTTACCAAATTTCACTTTTTTCCCCATTTTACTACAAAGTTTTCAGATTTTCGTTTCTTCTTGGCCCTTGGACCCTGTTTATGAAATTTATCTTCATATTACATCTTTTTTTAAAATGACGTCGACTATTCCACACACATCGAATGACGTAACGGCATCTAAATTATTTTTATCATTATCTTCTTCATCGTTTATATCATCAGGTTCATCAAGCTCTAACTAGCAAATATCTTCATATTTCCAATCAGAATCCGAAAGAGTTTCTAGAAAGGCCAGAGCATCTTGTATTTTAAGGCATCTTTCAGACATGGTGTTAAAATTATGAAAACTTTATAAATTAAACACATAGAAAGCACTCATGCACATTTTTCACTGTCGTACATGAAAAACTGTATATCTAAGGAAACAGATAACTATTTGAGTAAACATATGCAATAAGACACGGAGATTGAAACTTACGATTGGTCGCTATACAGTACTCTCCCTAAGTCCGACGGACGTCTAGGTCTTTAATATTTGAAAACAAACTTTGCGTTTAGACTTTCAGTGACTTTCGGAATGCCGTTAAAATCTTGATCTGAAAGAACAAAGTCTGGTTTTCACTTGTCTATGCAAACATTTGACTTTTCCCCATTAATATCAAATTTGAAAACTTCCGTTCCCGCTTAAAGACTTTAAATGGTCCTTGATAAGACTGTGTTAACGGACGTCCCACCTTGTCATCACAAATAAGAACGTGAGAAGAATTATTCAAATCTTTATGGACAAAAGTATCGTTTTTCGAATGCCGTGAAGTTGGAACAAGACGCATGCTCCCCAAAACTGCCGGGTTGGCCGAGTTTAAATTAGGTGTTTCATATATAATGCATATATTAAGGCAAAAATTAAAAACAATTCTTTATTATTGTAGTTTTTATTAATACTATTATACATAAAATAACAATAGATTAATTAAAATTCATAAATATACGTAAATATTTAGCGATTTGATTTGGAGTACTACGATCTACTATTTTGTTAATAGGGCTAACGATACTCTGACTTACTACTGAAAACCGAATCCAACGGGCTACGAACAATGATTCAAGAAGTGGAATTCGAACGCACAGGCTCCGATATCGAAGACCAGCTCTCTACCATTCGGCTATCATCAGTCGATAAATATTTAAGATAACAATCAGTAAATCAGTCAAATATTATATTTAATCATAGTAAAATTGATATTTTTTCAATTTTACACTCCGTAAGTTCATCCATGGACCGCGATTTGGACTAACTGTAATATATGATCTAAAATGGATCCGGTCGACGACTGCATTGTTTTATATTTTTTTACCTTTCAAAAATGCCACATAGAAAGCCCATTCGAATTAAATAAAAGCCGTTTTCTCCTTTAAATTTAAATCTTTTATGTGATATGTAGCTGTGCGGATTATATTTATATATAGTGGAATAGATTAAACACTGTCTAGACGTTATAGTCTGGAAGGCATCGCACGGAGAATTTGTTTTAAGTTAACAGAAACATCTGTCTAGAGCAGATGTGTGCAAGGAAAATAAAAACTATGCGGTGAATTTATTATATTCTCTCTGAAGTGAGAGAAAAGACAACAAGAGAAGATATTCACACTACATTTTTGGTTAGTAAAGCATATTTTAAGAACCAAACATTAATAAGTTAAAATACACAAGAGAACCTCGATCTATTGTTCCCTCATTATTTCTTTTACCCTATAGATTTCTATAGCTCTATTTATTTTGTGCCAAATTTGTTCCCATCAATGTTTTTACCTCGCGTTCCTCATGAGTTAGTTTATTATTCGTTTTCCAGCATATACTGTCGTCAAAGTTCAGTCTCATCCATTTATTTTCTCGGAATTTTTGTGAAATATAAGATAATAGGTTTGGTTTGTGTAAGGAATTTGAACCTCACGACCAGTGTTTCGCATATGTGTGTCCTTCTTGACATCTGCAAGATCACCCCCACTGACCCCTTCGACCTGGCGTTCCTTG
>CM063511.1:148940915-148950915 GCA_032207245.1 Pardosa pseudoannulata | reverse complement strand
TATAGAAGCCAGAAAGCGAAATGATTTAACGTTAAAACAAAAGATCGAGCTTCCACATTAAAAAAATCTGAAGTCTGTCAGATTGTCATAAGAAAACAGACGAATGATTGAACTGATGAGTCAGATGAAGAATCTCTTGATATTAAGCCACCTCCTATAAGTGCTGAAATGAGAAATACATTGAAAGTGCTGAAACGTAGAGTACAACACATCTCCGATGACTTTAAAAAACATTATGATTACTAACACATTATCCATAAACTTTGTAGACAGTCAACAATTGATCAATTTTTTTTAATTATGTATACAATTCTTATGTTTTAAAGGATAATATACAGTACATATATATAAGGGGAGTTTTTCATTTTATTTAGTACGTGTGAAATAAAAGGGGGGGTAAATTTATCTAATTTTGTATATCGCTTATTGTTATCAAAATCACGGTGTCCCAATCTGATCACATTAATCGGAGTCCACTGTATTAAGTTGTAAAGCAGCGATTTCAAATCTACAAAGCGCGTCTCCAAGAGAAGGCACCAAAACTTTCATATCGTAACGTAACAATAAAAAAAACCTATTGAGGAATATTTATTTTTACTTTTCATACATTTTTATGCATACAATATATATTATATAATTATACAATTACAATTATATAATATACAATATATTACAATTATATTATACAATTATATAATTCTGAGTGAAAGATTTTTTTAAAAGGGTATCTATTAAAAACACTCTGTTTCGGCAATGCACAAACAACCACTAGTTGAGTGGAACAACAAACTTCAGATATTGTAAACCTTTTCCCTTAACTTTACCTTTTCTGCTTATAATTTCAAAAAATTATTAAATTAGTGTTCGCTAAAGGTGACTAGGGCACGTAAAATATGTTTTTGGTCCCCAAAGTCCTCCAGTTCTCAAATGATACCTCTGGGGGTGGCAGACCAGGTCTGGGGTCTTCTGCTTGGTCACTGCTTCTAAATTACGAGGATCCAGCGGGGGTCGTGCTAAATAAGTAACGGATTCGCAGCCTTGTTAAGGCTCACAGGATCTCACAGGACGAGTTAGCAACAGAACTCCCCGGGGTTAAGCCCTCTAGTTCTGTTGTTGCTAGTAATGGTAAGACTTAAGTCTAAGAAATTGAGTTGGCTTGACATTTTAAACCTTGTCGTCAACCTTAAGCATTAGGATAATGTCTGTATCACCTGCTGCATTTGGGAAAAATATTAGTGGTTTGCAAACCAGCGTCCATGCCAAAGTATAGCCTAGAAAGAAAGGGACTTTAAATAAATTATTGCAGATGAGTGTCGTGAATTCTAAACACGAATCTGAACGGAAAACCATTAAAGGCATGATTTTCCTAATAAATGCTAAAATTGTTTGAATCTTTTCCACAAAAATAACTAATGATCATTAGTAATAATAAAAAATATTTCCTTAAGGTCAAATTTGAGAGAGATAAATTCAAGAAAGAAATTCCTCCATACCTATCACAAATTAAAATCAAGAACTTCATAAAACCGATTACAGATTTGAGAAAGTGCCAAAACATACTGAATGCTTAAAAAACAGTTGTAGGAATAATTCAAGCAGATTAAGTCTTTCAAAACAAAATTAGAGTAGGAAGTTAATTTTTAGGTCAAGTCTGCCTCAGTCATGCAGATAATACAAACGTGCATCGGTAAATACGACTTACGAAATGTTTACCAAAACTTAACAAAAATCATTTTAACAATTCGAGTAATAAGTTGATTATTTCACATACAGCCAATGGTACGTCATTTTTGAAGATATATAGCAGGAGTAAGCCAACCTGTGGCTTGCGAGCCACATGCGACTTTATGAAGGATTATTTGTGGTTCTCGATAAATGTACATGAGTTCCCTATTCATTTTTGTGTTATTATATTTAAAAAAATATTACAACTGATGGAGCTCCGGTAATGCCGGGTAAAAAAACATCGATCTCTTTGGGCTTTTAAGAGATGATTCTCAAATTCCACAATTCACACCGATTCATTGCATAATTCACCTAGAACATCTCGTTACAAAATATCAAAATATTTCAAATATCCTGATGTTATGAAACAGTGTAACACATTGTAAATTACATTTGCACCAAAGCAAAAAATCACGACTATTCAAAAATTTTCTTGAAAAATTAGAGGACGAAGAACGTCCAAATGGTATTCAATAAATTTAATTTTTGTAAAAAATACTTTTTTTGCATACCTTTTAAATACATATTTAATTGCAGCTCGCAAAAAATTTCAAATTTTCAAAAATTGCTCGGACTAACAAGGAGCTTGGCCACCCTTGATATATAGAAAAAGATTGGAAACTTTATAAATTAACAATCTAAGTCACCTTTTCCCAACCTGTGATATGCTAGTTGCTGGTTAGTGATACGCGAAAAAGAACCAGTAAGGGCGGATATAAAAATTAAATAAAATTAAATGAAAAATAGTATTTAGAGAGAACATTACAAGTATAATTTAAACAACACAATCTAATTAATTTTTGGTTAAGCATTGATAAAGGATACAAACAACTTTCCTGAGAAAGCTCTTAAATTATTATTACTGTTTACTAATACGGGATTAGTAGAAAGAGATTTTTCTCTATATATATTTTTATGTAGCCTCCACACTATCGCCAATTGTTTACCATTTCCTGATGGTGACCTCGAACGATGGTTCACGGGTTGTATCCACACGCTGGGCCACTAAATGAGCCAAACACGTGAATTCGTCCATAGGGTCTACTGCGCAATTTAGTTGAGCATCTGGCTGCCTTTGATCTTTGGAGAAAAACCGCCTCGGAAGCCATCGTCCGCGATGGCTATTTTATAGTCTGCTACCATCGACGGATACCGACAAACCGTTATTTTGGTGGAACAAATAAAAAATAGGATTTGAAAAAAAAACAATTTACAATTCTTCAACTACTAAATTATCATTTCTTTTAACGTCAAAGATTTTTTGCTTATTAGATAATACCCTCATCCTTTGATATTTCTCTTATTTTCCAATTTTTTTGTAGAATTTATTCTATTAACAATTATAATTTGATTATTATCGATTCCTTTATCTCATCGATTTGTTTCAACTGTTACAATAAATCACAAATTTGTGATGAAAATCAATACGTTTTTAATTTGTGATAAGTGAATGTTTTAGTCATTAGCGAATGTTAGTGTTTCCTTTGTGTTTTTGTTAATTCAATTAGATTTTATATTCATTGTAATAATCGATTTATTTTTTGTTTATGTATTATATTTTATTACGATTGAGATTTCACTTTTTGAAGACAAAGTTGAAGCACATGAAATGTGGTTGAAGCACCAAACAAGACTGATTAGACAGAGGAGATAAGAAAATGATAAGTATCGAAACAGATTGAACACAGTTGCAGAAATACGGGCATAACCTCCATTCTTTTCGACCATATTTAAAAAAATTATGTTCTTAATTAAGAAACAAACGCAAGAATTTCATTAAATTAATTTTATTTTTTGTTCGATTATGTAAAGAAAATAAATTAATTGGTGTTTTATGATTTGGTGTTTTTATTAAAACTTTTTATTATTAAAGGAAATATGACAAAATAGTGGATACATATGAGACTTTGAATAAACACACACACACACACATATATATATATGTATGTGTGTGTGTGTGTGTTAAAGTAAGTTTATAATTTCAGTGAGTTTATAATTTTGCATGACTTTAGGTGTGTTTCAATGTAATTTGTCTCATTATGTGATGGGAATACATGGCCACTCTATAAAATACATAATGCAAATAAACACACTCGAAATAACACATTTAATGAAATACAATCAATTTTACCAAAGTGGTAAAATTTAGCATGATGTACAACCATGGAGTATGTGAGCCATAAAAGGTTGATAAAAGCTGATCTATGTCATAACAATGCTGAAATCAGTCATTAGTAAAGTGCAAAATGTTTTATAGTAGAGTCTGCCAATTACAGTGAAATTTTGTGAATATTTTGATTTGTTGATGTTACCTAGTTATTTTATTCTTTTACTATTACAACAATTTGTTACAACTATTGCTAGGATAATTGAAGCTGCGAGTGTTTTCAGAGCGATAATAATTTGCTCCAGACTTTATTTATTTTTTAGATTTTTATCCTCCTATTTTTCATTTGTTTTTTTCCTTTGATGTTGATCAGAGTCCGAAATATATTATAAACTTAGAAACATTGTGCAAGATTTTCTTTACTTTTCATTTACTTAACAAAGTTTTACCTCACACAAAGGCGTTTAACTTCTATTCCCATTCATTATAAAATTTATAAATAAAATTAAACGAGCGTAAAAATTGCAATTACGCAAAAACTATGAAAGCGTGTAACCGAGAAACGCTTTTACGACATTGACCTGGGAATAATGTTTTCATTACCTGTTGAAAATAGGTTGCATGTAAATTAGTAGATGCTTAGGATGTTAAGCAGAAAGAAGAACAGTTCGCTATTTGGAATTAAAATAATTTGTGACAGATTACTTATATAGTTTACACGCAAAAAAAAATCACTTATATTATTTCTGTAGTAAAAATCTCTTGTGTAACTCTCTAACCGAAGCAATCTTCAGAAATGAGGCGTCAAAAGATGAAAACTGCTTGAGTAATGAGTTAATTATGAGAGTTTATTTAAAATAGCTAATGCGTTCCAAATGTGTAAATAGCTATGTGTGCGCAAATATGTTCCTGACATCCTTGCACATCTATTAAATTATGCATATTTTTTAAAAATTTTAATTATATGATAAGTCATCAGAACCACCACTTGCCCATTACTTTAAAAGTTGAAAGTTAGTTTCATTTCGATGTCTGAGTGGAGCTTAAGTAGTGCCATCGAGTATTGTCATGAACACCCATTACTTTGCAGTTGATTGTGTTTCCCCCCTCTCTGTGTGTGCGTGTGTATCATGTTTTGAGTTTTAAAGTTAGAAATTAACCCTTAATTTGGCTAAATCTGGCCGCTACACCGGACATGTATATTTATAACTACTATATAACATAATTGTGAATGTTCGCACAGCGGACATTTATTATCTCAAAAATGGAAAATGAAATATTATTTTTGAGATCCTAATGTCTATACAGACATGGGAAAATAACAGAAATTAAAAAAACTATTTGAAAAAACATCTTGTCAAATTAAGGGTTAAAGGATTAATTAATAACAAGAGAGCGACCACATTGTGGAACGTAACAATATGGAATAAAACTACACTAACTACAAATCGCGCCAAGTTTTAAGAAAAAAGTGGTAAATATTATGGGCTGGTGCTCTACTATCGGACAGAGTTTGTTGTTTTAAACAAAATGGCAAATAGGGCATATGTCACGGGTAGCCAACCTGCGGCTCGCGAGCCACATGCGGCTCTTTGAAAGATTACTTGTGGCTTTCGATAAATGTACCCGATTTCCCTTTTCATTTTTGTGTTACATTTTAAAACATTATTACAACTGATGGAGCCCGGCAATGCTGAGTAAAAAAAATCGGTCTTATTGGGCTTTTAAGAGATGATTCTCAAACTCCACAATTCATACCGATTCACTGTATAATTCACCGAGAACATCAAGTTACAAAATATTTAAAATATCCTGATGTTATGAAAACAGTGTAACACATTGTAAATTACATTACCAATGCAAAAAATCATCAACAATTAAAAAATTTCCTAAAGAAATTAAAGGAGGAACACTTTCAAATGACATTCAGTAAATATAATTTCTGTTTAAAAAAATTTAATACCTTTTATAAATATGTATTTAATTGAGGCTCACGAAAAATTTCAAATTTTGAAAAATGGCTCGGACTATCAAGGAGCTTGGCCAACCCTGACATATACCATTCGAATAAAACTTTAACTAGGCACCTTCTCTCACGGCCTTCTGCTCAAAAACACGTATTTCTCATTTTATTGTTGCATGAGCTATGCAATCAGAATTCTTAATAGCCAGTCATGAGGGGAAGCCGGTGACGTAGTTTAAGTGTCACAAGTTATATAAACCATTTACGTTTGGACATTTATGTAAAGAAGTAGTTTGTTGTTTTCGAAGTAGAGAAAATGATAGAAAGAACAAAGACCGTCCCCAAATTTGGCAGACAAGGATAGAATTACCCGAAAATATTTTAAGATAGGCTTAATTACATTGGTTCATATTTTAGGTTGAAAATATCATTACAAATATATATATATATATATATATATATATATATATATATATATATATATATATATATATATATATATATATATATATATTTGTGTGTGTGTATGCGTGTGTGTGTGTGTATGCGTGTGTGTGTGTGTATGCGTGTGTGTGTGTATGCGTGTGTGTGTGTGTATGCGTGTGTGTGTGTGTGTATTTGTAACCGGTTAAAACATTCAAATATTCTTCACTGATCACACGAGTACTCAAGTACAGGCGAAATACTTCAATGGCTAGCAGTTTTTGAATTAACCCTTAATTTGGCTAAGTCCGCTACAACGAACAATCAAATAAATAAAATCTTTATAATAAATATATATTTTTATCGATAATATATAATATATTAAATATATTATATATTATTATTATTAATTATTATTATTATTGTTATTATTATTTATTTAAATATATTTTTAATCGATATTTGAAAAAACATCTTGTCAAATTAAGGGTTAAGCGAGATACGTATGTACGTATATACGTACAAAGTTAAAACGAGAAACCCGTCCAAATGTGCTGAGGTACGGTCGAAATGATTATTTAAATTTTAAAAATTAAAGTTTCCTTGTATGTACGCACATATATAATGCTTAAATGTATCCACATTTATTAAGAATGGTCAAAAGGAGTATTTTCATTAAAAAATGAACAGTGATTTTTTTTTTCCGATTGTGATACGTTATTTAATATATACAAGGAAGCAAAAACACTATTTTTTTTTAATCTAGTGCCAAATATTGGATTAAATAATTCTGAAATTATTTCACTAATGTCACGACTTTAGTTTTGAATTTATATCCTATTTTAAAATTTTTAAGGTTGTTAGTGTATGATATAAAGGAGACGAGGAACGCATATATACGATCAAAATATAAGAAAATTTCAAGAAAAGAGCAGCTTTAGTTCTTTAATACATTAAGTTTCTTCCTCCCAAGTAAATGTCTTTACTAATATTTTTGCTTTTGTCAATGTCTTTTCTAATATTTTTGTCTTCTAATATTTTTGTCTTTATTAATGTCTTTTCTAATATTTTTGTCTTTATTAATGTCTTTTGCAATATTTTTATCTTTAATAACGCCCTTTCTTATATTTCTGTCTTATTTAATATTTTTATCTTTAACAATGTCTTTTCTAACATTTTTTTCCTTTATTAATGTTATTTCTAATATTTTTCTCTTTAATAATGCCTTTTTTAATAATTTTGACTTTATTAATGTCTTTTTTAATATTTTTTTCTGTAATAATTTCTTTTTATAATATTTTTTGCCTTTATTAGTGTCTTTTCAAATATTTTTCTCTTCAATAATGCCTTTTCTAATATTATATTCATGGACAGCTGTATCAGTACTTATAATGTTGTTATTAAGAATTGTTAACTACCATCTTTAAGAAGAATTCTAATGAGTATTAAGTAAACATAGGAGAGGGGGTAGGAAAAACTTCCAATTAAATTATAATTTTATTTTATTAGGGGAAATTAATTTTTTTCTATATATTCATTGCATTATGTCTGAGTTTGATTTTATACTATACTCAAAGTTAGATTTAAATAATACTTTTATACGATTTTGTAGCATGTTTCTTTGCTGCCTTTTATAACGACATAAGAAAAATATGAATATTGATGCAGTAAACAATATTCTATAGCACAAAATGAAACCAAAATATCGCACTAAACTAATACTTTAAATGATTTATCTAAAGGAATATCCAACAATTGTAACTTAAATTAAATTTCAGTGACTAGAATTAATAGTTTTATAAACTTGCTTCTGATGAAATTAGATTAATAACTTTTTTCCTTGAATGTACTAAGAGTTATGGGAAAATATGAATGGACAGAAATTTACCGTAAATCTTTTGACCAAATTGCTTAATCTTTAAACCATCAATTAGTAGAACGATTTAATAAGGCAATAGAGAAATAAAATGCGTGCATTCAGATGTAAATACTTTGTCATTAATTCAAGGCTGAATTTCCTTGCCCAGATCAGAACCACTTATCGAGAGATAACCGGTTAAATTAAACACCGAAAAGATTCTAATTAAGAGATTCGGATTGTTAATAAATTACTGAACCCATTTCTCAATTCATGAAATATACCAAGAAAATATTTTGAACTCATTAATTAAAGTAATCATAATTTTTAATGTTAGCTAACACGGTAAAGAATAGTTTTTAAGAATAGTGTATTTTTCGCTTCACGGCAACATATGTTGGTATAACTCTGAAATGAGCTAACTACAATACGTGGGCCAGCTCGGCTTGCCTGAAGGTCTATTTTCATATTAAATTGTTGTATATTAAATTATATATTATATTTATATAATCGTTGTAACGTACTTACAACACAAGCAGTAGTGTTCATTGTCAAAGGAGAAACACAGTAAAATATACGCTATCGAATAAAAAATACCTAATATTTAAACTAAAACATTTATTATGCACAATATTTACAAATTAATACATCACTTGGCTAGTTTTTAACATGACCTGCAATTGTTTGGTTTTGCTATTCATCACTACTTTTGAAATAGTATTCCTTATCAAAAGATTATGAGACCCAGGTAATAATTATGAAAATTATTAAATTTACCTCCAGTAATGACAGGGGGCAGGCTGGGGCTGTCAACAGGCTGGATGTAGGTGCGGGCGTGCGGCCGTTATTTTGCTGGACGTCTATGCTGGCGTGCCTATCACACACATGTGGGTTCGGGAATCGATTGCTGACCCAGGCTCTCTGGCTTGCTCACAGGATCTCAATGCCCAGCAACTGTTGAATGCCGACATCGAGTCCTTTTCCCACTTTTCTTCCATAACTTTACACCTCGGTTTAACGTCCTTTTATTTCTCACTTGTTGGTTAAATTTTCCCACTTCTGCACCCCCTTCGGGTGTGCAGGCGGGCTCATTAAAATGGCCCCTTTGGTGAAAGTTAACATTATTGCTTAGCCCCTGCCCCCATATTTCACAGCTACATCCCTACCTGGGCTTGACCATTACACTTGTGCCACTCCATGAGCTATAACTCCTCCGCAGGGGTCCCCACTAAAACTCGAAGTCAACAGCTGCACCTAAATTCTTCTTGGAAGTTTAGTACACAGCTGTGTATGCACATACTGACCATCATGGGAAAGTACATCGGTACAATAATATAGTAAAGTACAACGATTAAAATGATTATATATGATTTAAATATAGTGCTAATCACTTTCCACTCTAATTTCATTTTATAAGTAATGTTGGTTTCATCTCAAATTAGTAAACAAAAAGTCATGGGAGATTTTTTTTATCTAGATGTATCCAATATTGAGATCCGCTATAGCTGAATCAGTAAAAGCAGCGATCTTGTATTCGGAGGGTAGTGAATTCGAGACTCGAATTGGCCAAAGATCCGTCAATTTTATTAAAAGGCTGAAGCACATAAAATAAGTTCATGAATGCACAAACAACCACTAGTTGAGTGGAACAAGAAACTTCAGACATTGTAAACCATCTCCCTTACCTTTACCTTTCCTGCTTATAATTTCAAATAATTATTAAATTAGTGTTCGCTAAAGGTGACTAGGGCACGTAAAATATGTTTGTGGTCACCAAAGTCCTCCAAGTTCTCTAATAATGTCTCTGGAGGTGGTAGGAAAAGCTTGGAAGTTTTCTGCTTGGTCCCTGCTTCTAAATTACGAGGAAACATCTTATATTAGACGAGCCTGAGCGTATGTTTTGGCATTGTAAAACTGCTGTAAC
>CM063511.1:148934277-148940815 GCA_032207245.1 Pardosa pseudoannulata | reverse complement strand
AGTCAGTAAAGGCAGCGTTCTCGTAACTGAAAGGTTGTGTTCCGGGCTGGAGCCGGCCTAAGATGGATTCCAACAATTTGAAAACAGAACACAGCTCAGTGAATTTTAACTGAAAGGTTGTGGGTTTTACCAAGATCTTTTACGTAAAGGATTTTCGTGGAAAATCCTCCAATCAAACAATATTTGGTACTAAGGGGGTCTTCTGCTTTTGCTTCAAATTACTAGGACAAAATTACTCGAGGCCGTAGCATGCCTTAAGCTACACGTATTCTTCGGGTCGTTCTAAATGAGTAACAGGTTCGCTGCCTTGTTAGGGCGTTAGGATAATATCTATATCGTCTGCTGCGTTGGAAAAAGAACCTTGAATTTTTAACAGAAAAACTTGGTATTTTACCATCTTTTACTTTTGCAAGAGAAAATCAAAACAATATTTGTGGGGTGACGGAGGTGATGAATTTGTCCATTTATGACATCATAATTAAACAAGAACATTTTCTCTATCCTATCGTTAATTTAATATTTCATTTATTTTTTACTTATTTTATATTATTTAAATATCGCCTGTATCTTATTGATATTCTATAAAGTAATATTTAAATAATATATAATAAGTAATATATAAACAGATCCCAGATCATTTGTCAGAGGAAATTAGGGAAATTGACATTTGGATAGATAAACCTTTTCCCTCTCTTTTGGCTCACAAGAAATTTGTCCATCTTTATTTACTATTATCGAAAGTTAATGAAGAATCAGTCCCGATTTTTCAAATTCCAGACACTAAAATATTTTAGAGTCATCTGGTATTTGGGATAAACGCAGGGAGCCTTTAATAGGTCTTTTTTTCGATGGAGTTCTATGACTACGTGCAACTCTCAGGGAGGCGAGCGTTAATCATGAGAACGAACTATAACACGGGATGTCGCGTGAGATATCTAAAGTACCGATGGGTAGCGCTCCGTCACGAACTCCATTGCTGCTATGAAGGGAGGATATGAAGTTTATTTTATATAAGGATTCGGCCTTCCACAATGCCATAGCTTCACAGTCTGCTTGGAACGTGACCGCCAGAGTAATGCCAGCCTCTTTCAGTTCCTGAGGACGTATGTTGTTGGAGACCTTTTCCACCGAACGGTGAAGAACGAAACACAAGTTAGCCCAACGTAGACAGAGTGAGATAAATAATAGAAAGACATTGGGATGTAGAGGGAGATATGCAGGGAAAGATTAACCGCTTGCCTGATTATTCTGAGTTATCTCGGGTTCGTATATATTGAACTTAATTATTATCCCGAGAAAACTCGGGCGAAGCAGAATTTGTCAGTACGATTTTGTTTTATCATGATTTTACTCAACCTGGATGAAATCAAAAGGAAATATTCAGCTTTGATTGGCAGTTTGCCTTGTTTTGTTGATTTCATGGCACTTTTAACCGGACAAGTCACGAGTTTTCCACTGATTAAAAAAACTAATTTCAGAAAATCCTCATGACGAGTGTTCTGCCACATCAGGAAGACCCAGTATTAGTCCTTTATGACTCAGGTTAATCACAATGCATTTTCAAGATGTTTTTTCTGCTATGAAAAAAAAAATCAAATCCAACGAGACAGTGTACTCTGTGATCCCGTAAAAGAGATTTCAGAAGTAAGCCAATCAGAAAAGAGATCAGACCACGGCATAGAACGTCAGGTATCACTTTGTGTTGTTTCAAAAACTATCATACAAAGATAATTTAATTAGATCTTTAACTTTTTCCATTTACCCGAGATAACTCGGGATAGTAAACTAATATTAAAATTAAATGCTTTTACACCTGCAAAAAATTAAAAATTCAACTTAAAACTTACATATTTTGTTTTGTTTTACTTCCATGCAGGGTCTGATTATCGCACGGGCACTTAGGGCACGTGCCCTGGGCACGAAAATTTAGTCGAGTGCTTGAAACACATATTAAGTGGGGAAAAATTGCAAACTTACGCTACCATCGTTAAGTTTTAATAAATTATTGTACGAGGTAATTGTGTTTGTCATGAACTATATTGTTTCCCATTTACTTTAATTTTACTGTTATTTACCTGATAATTAATTTCCTCAACAAACCTGTTTTTTTTAACCTATGGGTTATAGCATATTTATAAGACAGATTATTAGCAACGCACCACTATAAACCATTAAATCATCTCATCAATTTAAATTATTTTTAATTCTATTATTATTTATTTTCTGCACCACAGAGCTTGTGAGTGTGACAAGGTAAAAATAAAAAAAGTGGGCCACTCTAGGTCTTTAAAAGTTCTTAATTTTTAGTCTGGCTAAACAGAGATTACGTAAAATGAAAATTTGGTGTTTTTGATTTTGAATATTACTTTAATACTAATTTCTTAAATCCGTTTGCTAATTCAATGTTATAATTTTTATATGACTGTAAGTATGATAATACCTTGTTGCTATAAATTTGCATGTTTGTGGAGGGCACAAAAAAAGTAACTTAGTCAGGCCTTGCTTCCATGTATTTAATAATAAAAGAAAAAAAAAGTCCTGATTTTTTGCAATTTTTTTTCAAAAAAATGTGTAGGGGAAGCGGTTAAATGGAGACAGAGTAAACAAATATCCGTTATGACCATTAGAATGAATTTTGACTATTTTTCTTGCTCCAAGGATTGCATTATAGTATGCTTGTGCCAAACCAGTTGCTATGGAAGTTGGTACACTAAGATTTTTGTAATCGTTTCCAGATTTTGGCACCCTTCATCTGGAAAGGCATTCCTATGTATTTGCTGTTTAACACTGGCCTGGTATATAAATTTAGTTTTGTTTTAATAAAAACATCATATGAACTGAATATGATTATAATATAAAAAAATGCGTGAATTTCCTTTAATGAAGTACAAAGATAAATCGTCAAATATTGCCAAATATGGCCATAATATAAGTCATAATTTATTTGAAACTAAAATAACCCACAAAAGTGTTTTTGAAAATCACGTGGCACCACTAGTGATGTATTCCTAGAAGAGTGAGCACGAGGTGGTATGTAAAAAATATAATTATCAACACTATTTAGATTAAGCATGGAAATTACGTGGCATGCTTGCCAAATTTGTCAAACCAGAAAATTTGAAATATTAATAAAAATAAATTATAAAATTGTAAAAAAATTCTTTTTACCTCATGAAATGGTGTTATGGTGGTTTGATGTTATATAAGTATAATAATTTGGAGTTATATAAGTAAATAAAAGGAAAGCATTTAAAACTGATTAAAGTTATGCTGATTGGAATCAATTGCATAAATTAATTTAACTATCTATTTAAAATTATTTATTTTCTTTTTTCCAAATGTTATATAATCAAGATTGCTCATTACCTATTCTCTATTTCCCAAGAAAAGACCTGTTTAGCTGGGGACATGTTTATCGGGAATATTGCCAAGTGCGTAATAGAGAGCTATGAAAATGATTTGCGCGTATCGAAGTAGGGATAACATGAGAAATTTGCATTATGAGCCATTAATTGCCCAAAGCGTTGTTTTGTTGGTGATTAAGGGCAATTAATATTTTCGATATCGGGGGAATTTATAGGAGATTGTGATACACGAGATCAGAGGAATTAACAATTTTGGGCGAAGTGTTTGAAGCATCATCCTGTCAAGTCATGTCTAATGAAATATTTGGAATGAAGAGTTATACTGCTTGTTAACGCGATACAGATTAAGTCAATAGATATCTCCTCTTACGTATACTAATCGATATATGACTGGAATCGATACTCCACGATTTTTATTTAAGGTGAATCTATAAGTAACTTTAAATTTTTAATTAAAATTTAATTTTTGAATATAAATTTCAATTTTTAAAATTTCTATCCACTTATTTAATTTCAATATTTTTGCTCCAAACTGTTTTATACATTTACTGAAACATATAATACACAAGATTAAATATGGGTAATTAGACATATGTAATATTAAATTCTATGTAATATTTTAATTCAATTGTTAATATTTATATAATAATGTAATAAATAATAATATGATAATATAATTATGTAATAACATAATTGTATATTAATATAATAAGTAATAATATAATTATATAATAATATAATAATATAATAAATAATAATATAATTTTTTTAATAATTTTCAATGCAGTTATTAATATTAAATACTAATATTAAATTTTATATAATTTGTTACAAAATATTATATTTTTTAATTAAAAAATAGTGATATTTCACAGGAGATCTCAATTTAATTTGAACTTTCCCTCCCTAAAATAAATGGTTATAATTCTGGTACGCAGAAAGCATTTATTATGTATTTAAACTTCACACCAGTTTAAAGAAAATATAAAATGCTCACTTTACCATAAAAATAGCATGCAAGATTTAACCAGGAACCTTGCATGACATTACAGATTTTTATTACACATTTTTTATTTCACATTTTCAAAAGAAATTAATACATTGTCACTAACTTCTAGTATAATATACAAATATTTCTCTAGTTTTCGTTCTACATGAAGCTTAAGAGAACTCAGTATTGTTATATAATTTCCGTATAGAATCTGAAACATATTTGGTTGTTTACAAAAAGAAAAAATATTTGGTTTTAAGGGGTCATACAACAAAGTTGGAAAAATGTTAAAAAAAATATCATTTTTGACTTCTCATACCATGAAAACAACCAGTTTCACAAATATAATTTTTTAAACATATTTAGAACAAATCATTATCTTTATACACATATCTCATTTTTGAAAGCAAAAAATATTTTTGTTAGAAAGTTTTATAAAAGAGACACTTTGTTGTTAACAAAAAAGATATCAAGGATAACACGCATGGTTACTAAAAATATAACTAGCATATAACCCGTCGTATGACGGGAACAATAAAATTTTTAATTTTTTAGAATTGTAAAGTACCTTATCAGGCAGATAAAAAGAAAGATTTGTTTTATGGCTGAGAATTATCTAGTACACGCTAAATAATTTGTTTATCTTTACTGACGGCATGTTAGTTGCCAACTTTAATTTATCTTGTCATAATTACGTGGTAGGATGGAGAGCTGAGATTTTAATATTGACAATGATTATTTGGTGGTATATATGAATGATGTCCAAAATTGAGCGAATCGATTGCAAACCGTATGGTTATGTATAAAAATTAAACACACAAACAAACAAACTTCTTAATTTTCAAAGATATATAACTTAAAAGGAAGATATTTATTAGTCCGTGAAATAGACTCATAGACTTTTATGAAAATAATTTGTTGTTAATATCGGTGATAAAATTTTCATTGCAACAAAAAATAATCGATAATTAAATTTAAAATTAGCACATATGTACCTAATCTATTATTTAATACAAATATAAAAGAAAATTATTTACGTAATATCTAAGTTCAGTGATAAAACGTATGAAAATAATGCCGACGATATTTAAATAATTTAAAATAAGAAATGATTAAATGAGATGGTTAAAGGAATGACGTCATAATGTTAGAAAAAATGTTATTTTTACCTATTTATTATGTGATAAATTGATAAATTTAATGTTCTGCTCTTAACCGGGAATAACAGAGCTTGAAAAAATGGCATTAATGGCACTAGCTTTGAATTTTGCTAACCCTAACTCATCAAAAATACAATATGGTTGCCTCTATCCATTCCAGGTACAACCGTTTCATAAATTCGCTGACAGATGGACAGATAGACAGACAAATTAAAGTTTTATTATATAGGGGATTAAGTTTAAGACAAACATATCATTTTAAAAAATACTACAATACCTCAAAATAACTTTGAACCTAAATTTGTATATATTTAACAAGTATATTTATTTTTAAAAAATATTTGAAAACAGTGAATATTTCCATAAAAATAAAAATTTATTGAAAAATAAATAAATAAATAAACAAAAATAAAATTAAAACAAATTTTGAGAAATATCCAAGAAAATTTAAGTTGAATCGGATAAAAATTGTATTGTATACAACCTGTAAAAAACTTTTTGAGATAACAGGCGAGTTACAGAAAAAAAATTGAGAAAAATCAAGTTAGAGTTTAAATTTATTTACAGTAAACAGATGACACTCTTTTATTTACAATTCCCCTGGAATACTAGAATTCTTTTAAGCAGATTGTTTTAAATTGTTCAGAACTGAATTCCTTTTCAGATATATTTTTTCTGAAAAATCCAATTTTTGTCGATTTAACAGTCGTATGACCTCTTAAAATTAGATTAACCATGACATTGAAGAATCAGAAGAATCCGTAAAATCAAACCCTAATTCACATTATATTTTAGGAAACAGTACCTTTAGAAATATCATTATATTGTAAATAATTCCCTGAAAAAAAATTTCCTTTACTTTCTATTCAAAATATAACTGCTGATTTAAAGCAACTTGGTACTGTGATTTACTTTAGTGATAGATTATTTTAGACAAGCTATTATTTACGGATAAACAGATTAAAAATTAAAAATTACTAATAAGTTTCAGATGACAATTATTCTAGTTATTTTTACATTAA
>CM063511.1:148769277-148929277 GCA_032207245.1 Pardosa pseudoannulata | reverse complement strand
CGCTGTTAAACAAAATGTCGTCCATGCAGGAGAAAGCGTACTGCGTTTTCGAATATGCCAAAATCTCCTCGGTAACTGTTGTGCAAAAATCGATTAATGGGGACATTTACCAAGACATGCTCTTTGAGTGGTTGCTCCGTCAGCTGAAGGAAGCTGTTCTTGATTTCATTTTGCAGCAAGATGGTGCTCCACCACATTGGAATAAAAACGTACGTGAGTTCCTCAACGAACGTCTACCCCATCGCTGGATTGGTCGTGCTTTGCCACAGGATTTGACATGTCTTCACTGGCAGCCGAGATCACCAAATATAACTCCCTGTGGTTTTTTTCTCTGGGGTTTCGTTAAAGACAAGGTGTGTGTGCATCCACTTCCTCAGGGGAACTGAAGCAGCGGATAACTGCAGTGTTGAACTCCATCACATGGGATATGCTATCACGAGTGTGGCAGGAGCTTGATTACCGTTGAGACATTTGTCGTGTCACCGGAGGGGCACATATTGAATACCTGTAGAAACTTGAATAAATGTAGTTTTGAGGTAAATTTGAATTTTCTAAATATATTAAATACAACGTTCCCAATCATGTTTCCTTTTTGTCCCATTCAATATGAAACACCCTGTATTGTTCCATACAGAAGGACTGATATCGTTCGCAGTAGCTAGGTTGGTAAAGCATCGGTCCATTCCTAATCTGATTCCGAGTCAGTGTAATTTATTCGAAGACAGGAATTTTAATTTAAAATAATATTATTTATTATTTCTCCAAATCTGGATGATTCTAGAACTTTCTTTGCTGTTCGAGTTAGATGTTTCTCGAATATTCTGATTGCATGCAAAAGCTATGGTCTACCAGTTGTGGTCAGTATCCGTTCTGTTCACAAACATGTTGTTTCTATTCTAATAAATACAATTGTTGGTTTAACCTAATTGTGTCATTATTTCGATCTTCATGGCGATCTACATGGCCATAGCGGACAATTTAAGAAATTTCCAAGTAAAAAGGAGATACACGCTGTCGGGGGCAGATATTTTCCCCACAGATGTTGACCCAGGTGTTACGTGTCTTGTACATAGAACTTTATTCTAGATGACCCTTCAGTTTGTCCTGTCCCTATGATGAAGTGGGAACCCGTCCTTCAACGTTGTCTTAATAAAGGTCTGTAGCTAAAACGGTATCATTTTTAAAGCCATAACTGCAACAGAAGTCTGTCTCATTACACACACACACACACACACACACACACACACATATATATATATATATATATATATATATATATATATATACTTACATAGATAGATATAGTTATATGTATATATGTAACTTGTAAAAATATTCTCCACCGATTACACGCCGAAAGATAGCTGAATTCTTAGGGCTCTCATCCTCAGTACCGGAGTTCGAATCCTACTGTCGTATGGATATTCGTAGCTATCGTATTGCAAAAAAACTAAAACGTAGTGTCCAAACCAAATCCACCAATTATGTGGGAGCATTGTCCATATTTTTAAGTTGGGCTTGCTTGGTAATATAACTCAGATTCATCACATCGTCTTACTCCTACCTCAAGATCAGGCAAAATACTCAGTAAAAATCCTTTATCTCCATGTTAATGATGGAGAACTGAACTGACGGACGTGTCTTACACAGATACGAGACAGACGTACATATTTTGATTGGTAAAAAACCCTGTGGAGAGGAAAATCACGAGAATGACTTCTCATGAGAAAGAGTTTTTGCTTAGTATTTCTTTTATGACCTGTTAAAACATTATGATCGAAACCGAAAACAGTGGCATTTAACGAGTATAAAACGTTTCACTTCTTATTTTATGCTATTTCATTCTTTGTTTAAAATGCTAATAACAATAATTCCTTTGTGTCATTTAAACATGTTGAACATTCAAAAGAACTGACATAAGTAAAGTATCATTTTTGCTTCAACCGTTCCTACTTTTAATCTGATTTATGTTATTATGGAAAGTAAGCCCCTATATTTTATATATTTGCTATTTGTCACGATTGAGATGATTACGATTCCACCATAATCTTTCCATTTTATGTAATTTCCTGCATCTGAGTCACTTTTCTAACTGATGATGCGGGACACTATCTTCATAATTGGAACATGCGTAGTCGACTGGTGGCTGTGTGGCTATTAAACATTTGACCGTAATTGCGCAGCATTGTGTTATCGAAAAATTTCCACTCGGGCAGAGAGAAAATACCACTAAATGTGAATCGATTCTTGCATAAGATTATTTTCTACAGTCTACAGCAACTTGAGATAAATAGGAGTTACATAAGGAATATTTTATAACTGGATTTAGACCGATAATTAATTTTAATTTAATTGAAAACAAAAAAAGTATAAATTTAAGATGGCTAAAATAGTTATAAAGTATGTAATATAACGATCAGCAAGTTTCCACGGATGTTTAGCACAGTAGCACGGCCTAACTGAAGACTGAGTTTCTTTAAAGAAGTTACACAAAAATATAAGAACCTCAAAGTTTATTTTTTCTTTCCCAAAACAACGTAAATAAAAAAACAGTTAAACAGAACATCCAAAACAGTTGGCCGATAATACAAAAAAACATTCTGGAAAGTGACTATTTTATGTTACTTCTTCTTCTTCTTCAGCAGCTCTACAGACTGCTACAGGCCAAGGCTTTCTCTGTCTGCTTCCTCCGACTTTTTGCAAGGTTTCTCCCTCTATTAATACCCAAGATCTCCAAATCTTTATCCACGCAATTCAACCACCTTGTTGCTGGTCTACCTCTTCTTCTTGTACCCTCAATCTTTGAAAAAGTTAATTTTTTAACTGGCTCCAAATCTGCTCGTCTCAAAACATGTCCCAGCCATCTAATTCTGTTGGATTTAATAACTCTCAAGATGTTAGGTTGTCTGTATTTAGTATATAATTCATGGTTATGTAAACCTCTCCATGTATTATTTTCCTTTACTGCTCCAAATATTGACCGAAGGATTTTTCTTGCAAAAATGAGTAGCCTATTTTCTTCTGTTTTGTTAATTGCCCATGTCTCACTGCTATATAAAATGATCGGTCTAATAAGGGTTTTGTATAGGTTAATTTTTGTATTGATGCAAAGGAGTTTGGATTTTATTTGGCTCTTTAAACCAAAAAAGCACCTATTTGCCATCAAAATTAGGTTTCTAATTTCAGTCTTTATCTCATTTCTATTGGTAATAAGTGTGCCCAAGTATTTAAACTGGTGACTCCCTCAAAAATATAATTTTCAATATTAAACGATTGTACATCATATATTCTAGGAATTTATGTAACTTACCAATGGAAAAAAAACTATATCGACGAAGAAAAAACACGACGAGCAACAGGCATAAAGTGCCCCCTTTTATACTCCTTAATTTCGTAAACTTACAATTACTCACATGCTGAAGGAAAACAAGAGCACGGAGTATATAAAAAAACCGATTTCCAAATTACTAACTAAACTGCTCTCCCATGGGCTTCAGACATGAAAAATAAACGAGATCAAGTAACCAAGATTAAAAATAGTTAGAGTTAAATTCCCGTGATATATGTTAACCTTTATCAGATTGAAATTTAATAGAAACCAACAAAACTCACTTAACTTAAGCACACTTGCTTAGTGTCAAAAAGATTAAATTACGATTAAAAGTTTAACGAATTACAAGGAATGGGATCTGTGTATTTGGTGACATGTAACGAAGCTACTTTCTGGTGCGCTATGCTAGCGTGTGACCTGCCCGTCTTCTTTACTGGGGTAGGTATGTTAGTAGACCGTCGCTGGGATGCATAACCAAAATAATTCCTCCAAAGCTTAGACGGACAACACACATTTATTTACAAGATTTTATGAAAAATTAAAGTAGATCAAAATAACATTTCTGAGTCTCGGAGCCAGTCTTAGCCAGATTTAGATAACCGAGCGTAGTCTTTCCTCACATCAGCACAGAGAGATGTCACCCGGCGACAGGCTCTATCTCGACTCCCTAAATCGAACTACTCACTTGCAGATCTTCTTTCCCTTCTTCGGGGGTCAGCTTCTCGTCCATTGATGGTGCTTGGAGAATGTAAAATAGGTTCGGAGTCGCAATGTCCTCCAAGTTCCCCAAACGATACCTCAATCAATCTATATTTTTTAAAAATTCTAATATATCATTTCGAGAAATAAATGGCCCTTTAAAGGTTTAAATAAGTTGCCCAAGTATTTTTTCAAAGAACCCGAAAAGTGTACAGGGTTAACTGTGAAGAAGTTAAATTGTTCACTTTTTATATACCAACGTGTTTCATAAACTAATACATATACTGCTTATTGCATATAAAATATTTATTTCTACATTTTTATCTTAAAAATGAAGAAGTAAATATTTTTATATTGACCATCATCATTATCCTTTCTTTTAGAGCCTTGCTCTTAGTGCCTTGTGGCACTAAAAAAAAATGAGGATGGCCTTAAGTCCTGTCATTTAATCTGGCCTTAAGTCTCGCTTTCCACTGTGCCCTGTCCTCCTCAGCCCTGCCAACTGGACCATTCAGCTTCTTCCCTCTCTCTGTTTTTCCTCCAGAATTGCGAGCTTATTGAGATTATTATAATGCATCTTGAAACCCTTCGCTGCCAACGTATCTGTGGCGCAGTGGTCAGAGCTACGGACTTCAGTAAGAGAAGTCTCGGGATCGAATTATCGTAGAAGAGATGGGGAATTCTAATTTTATGTGGCCATGTTAATTTTGGGTTGTTATGTGGCCATGTTAATTTTGGGCGGCCTCTTCTACGCCCTCCGGTGTCCACTCGAGGCCAACATGGGGTATCTCATCTCTGCCCATTCTCAATACATGGCCTATGAAATGCCATCTTATTTTGCTTTCCTAATTTATCAATTTCATATTGGTTTCTTTCAATAGCTTGCCATTGGTTATTGTATTAGGTAAAAAAATTAGGTCTATTGATCTACGGCATTTGTTCTGAAAAGCATTCAGCTTGTCTAGTATGTTGTCAATTTTCATGTTTCAGAGTTATGTAAAAAGTTAAGGTTTCGGATAGATTTAATTTTACTCTTAAAATTATGTTAGAGCTTTTCAGTATTTTATTTAGATTTCTAAAACAATTGCGGGCTTTAACAAATATGTTCCGTATATTAGTTTTTGTTCTTCCTTATGTGTTAAATGCTGCAACAAGATAAGAACATTCTTCAATATCTTCTGTTGCTTCTCTAATAAGATATATAGAGGTGCTATTTTTACTGTTAATTCTAATGGTTTTTGATGTGTTTCTGTTTATTTGTAGATCTAATATTTTTGAATTTTCTGCAAATCTTGTCTGGACGACAGAAGCCCAATATCGTCTGTAAAGTCTATGTCTTCTAAGGTAGAAATAAAGTTCCCTCTTATGCCTAGTCTCTCCTTTGTTGTTTCTCTCACTATCCAGTCTACAGCTATAATAAATTGTAGTCCGTATACGACACAATCCTGTCTAACTCCAGTTTTAACCCCTCGTGTTGCAAAAGTAGACCGTAGGTCTCCCAAACCAAACCAAACCAGTTTTAACCCTTCGAGTGGAACACACCGAGGAAAAATGTCTCCAAAAATACACTAAAGTTTTATTATGTCAGTGGCCAAAGCGTTGTATGATTTTTTACTTCACCCTTTGTCGACTAGAATGGGATACGGGAAACCAACTCTCGTTATTGACCCTTTACTTCCGGTTTTATATAAATAGATATTATAGATTGTTAATTTTTAATACACATAAAGCTCATCAATTCTAGAAAATCATCTCATAAGAAATAATGGATTCTAAAAGTACAAATAAAAATATTCTTTAAGAGAATTATTTATATTTTTTTTACGAAAGTCATAAAAGATATTTAAGTGGTGAAATTAGAGATACATCTAAAGTTATCAGCGTCTTTGTGCCTCAGGAAGTAGGGGTGCATCCCTCAATAAATGTCAGTCAAAGAAGGGTGCAGTTCCTAAACAATCGACCTGACCCTCCTGCCTCAAAACTCCATGGGGGAAAACACTGGCAGAAATGTACATCACATCCATTTTGGAGGTCGAAAATTGTACTTGACAACCGCTTTGAAGACATCGTCGGTTTGGCGGAATTGTACGTGCGAACCGCTTAGAGGGTTAACAAAATTAATTGGTCGGTCTTCCATCAACCTCAACATGCTTGGCTATTATCATAGTTCTTCAAGACTATTTATGAATTTTTGTGGAGTACAATGAAGTATATTTAAGATATAAATGTTTAAGTAATACATTTAAGTTTACAAGTGTTATTATGTGTGACACATTAAAGTAACACAGATTTACGTATATATCTTTGTATATAAAATTCTTCTGTCCATGTGTTTGATATAGAACTCTTCCTAAACGGCTGGACTGATTTTGAGGAATTTTGTAATTAAGTTGATACGAGAATGGTTTAGATTCATAATTTAATCCGATAGAAAATGTTTTTTAAATTAAAAATCCAGAATTACGAGCTTATTGAGATTATTATAATGCCACTAGAAACCCTTCACGGCCAACGTATCTGTGGCGCAGTGGTCAGAGCTACGGACTTCAGTAAGAGAAGTCTCGGGATCGAATTATCGTACAAGAGATGGGGAATTCTAATTTAATCTAATTACATTTATGTTTTTAGAAGTTCTAGAACATACTTTAAAATACATACTGGAACGGTGTTCTAGAATATTCCACTATTGTATAAAAGTGTCAGTATCTGAAACTTTCGGATTTACAGCTTTAAAACAGGACAACGTCTGTCGGGTAGCTTAGTATTCTTATAAGAATATAAAAACTTAAATCTGTGACGTACTTAGAAGTGACTATTAAGATATATGTCCGAAATCATACCTGTTCCTTTTACTTCCGTTAATTTATGTAACATTTATCAGTTGGTTCTTAAGGTGAAGAGCTCTATTTTAAATGATCATTATGTACAACATCGTATTACGTAGTCGAGGATATTTGAATCTAATTCTTCTTTCAGCAAAACCAATTATAAGGTTTCTTCCCTCATTATTGGAAAAAGTATGACGCATAGCAATCATCATGTTACAGATTTAATAAAGGCTTCTCTGAATAGGTTTTAATCGTTGCGATTGGTATCTGAGGTAAGGCAGCGCTGAAACCCGAGACTGTCCTAATACGTTTCGCTGTTTTGAAAAGTTATATTAGGATGAGTTTTTGGAAGCGTTTTCTCGGATATTAATAACATGCAAGCTGGAGAAAAATGGCTCAATTTGTGAAATTGCTTCAGAGGTGTCGTATTTTTCTCAGCATTAATTCAAAACAAATTACTTTTTTTTTAACTTACATATAATAGTAAGCCGGAGTGATGATAAAATATAAATAACTGATTTTGCTGATAATGAAAGATAAATTTAATGCCCACAAAATTTTTGAAAATGTCTTTTTTTCTTTTTTTTTTCAAAGACTCCTCATATTGAAAGTATATATATAAGTACAGCAAGGGTCAGAATTGTAGATTTTGAGATTATATAAATAACTAAATTTTTAGATCTCCTTAATTAATTAATTTTTTTTGTGGTGGTTGGGAATTATTTGAGTCTGCGTGTCTGTCTGTACGTGTGTGGGTACAATGACTCAAAGAAAATGAAAATAAGATGGACGAACTATGGTGGAATGGTAGAGGTACCGGAGTTCGCAGGTTCGAGTCCCGATGGTGGCATGGATGTTCATAGTCACTAGAAATAGACGTAAAGCATTAGGTTCCGGTTTCATTAGCCCTCGTGTAGCAAAGCAGTAGACCATAGCGCTTCAAACCAAAATAAAATGAAAGAAGCAAAACCTCATGTTAAAATTGGAATTCCAAAATGTTAAGCCGAACGATGGCCGATTGGTTAGGGTGCTGGCCTTCGGTACCGGAGTTCGTCGGTTAGAATCCCACTGTGGCACGGATGTTTTCGTAGCCGTTCGGAATCAGATTTAAACTGTAGGTTCCGGTCTCATTATCTTTCGTATTGCAAAAAAGTAGACCGTAGCACTCCAAATCAAACCAAAGCCAAAATGTTAAATCTATGTGCAAATTTGGATACAATTAGTTTATATTATTTGGTTTGGTTTGGAGTGCTACAGTCTACTTTTTATTCTACACGAGGGCTATTTACTGCTGAAAGTTTTTACGGCTAGAAACATTGATGACGGAAGCAAAATTCGAACCCGAGGACGCGGTTTCGAAGAGCAGCGTCCTACCATTCAGCCATCATCCGGCACTAGTTTATGTGAATAGACACTCCAGAGTATTTAGTTTCATAACACTTGACCAGTAAAATTAACATTTAGTGGACTGTTTAATGAATTTTTGGAGTCTTTTCACAGCAATATTTAGTTCTACTATATAAGTACTATATAGATTTTACATGATTTGCAAAAATACTTTCAATTTGAATTAAAAATAAAAAATTAAATAAAAAAATTAACTTGAATAAAAATTAAAAAATTAAAATTTATTATTATTTAATTCATTTATTTAATAAAAATGTAATAAAAAATTAAATTAAATAAAAAATAAAAAAATAAAGAAGTTAAAGGTTTAAAAATTCTAAGATCGTAAGGCTTAGGACTATGAAATGAGCTGTTCAAGACCAATAAAATATTTCTTGGCAATATTATTTTTGTCGTCATACCTTCACTGATTTTCCTTATTAGACTTTAAATCGTAATAAAAAGAAGTGATTGTGCTTCATTGTAGTTATTGCTTGTTTATTCACAATTTAATCACTAAGATCTTAAGGTTTAGGGATATCAAATGAATTGTTCAAGACCAATAAAATCTTTCTTGGCAATATTGCTTTTGCAGTCATACCTTTACTTATTTACCGTAATAAAAGGAAGTTGAAATCATAATAAAAAGAAGTGATTGTGCTTCGTTGTAATTATTGTTTGTTTACTCACAATTTAATCTCTAAGATGGTAATGCTTAGGAATATCAAATAAACTGTTCAAGACCAATAAAATCTTTCTTGTTAATATTATTTTTGCAGTCATACCATTACTTATTTTTCTTATATCAGCCTTTAAGTCTTAATAAAAAGAAGTGATTGTGCTTCGTTGTAATTATTGCTTGTTTATTCACAATTTTAAAAACAATCAGACTTAAATTTAAACATAAGATCTTTACATATATACATGTTAAAACATTTATTTTTCATATAAACAAACTTACCCATGCGAGAAATTTTGCATTACAACTCTACTGCATGATGAGTAAAACATGGTTGGAAATGTATTCATTTGTATATAACGTTATTTCTAAGTTTACTATTTACAATAAATTTGTTTTGTAGAAGTGGCGTTGGAGACCGTCTTTTTTTAATTTTCTTTTATAAACTTAACTTTAAGTTTACTTATCTTAAGATAAAATTGTTTCCAGTGTTGGTTTTTTAATGTATTTTGCATCATGATATTAACAAATTTGAGAAAGACAATCTTACTAAAGCGTTTATGTATAAATTTAATGGAAATTGTCCTAACTAAACTGCTTAAAGTGAAGTTTAGTAATCATGCCATTCGTCGTAATTGTAAACAAAGTTGTGGTACTTCACATCTTGATGCTTTACACTGGCCATATGGGATTTAAATGTTATTATAATATACATATAATATAAAGATACATAGATGATTAATTTCCTTTGAATTTACGTGCTTTGTGAAGAATTTACAGAGTTACGAAAAACAAAAAGACAATTGTTAGAGCAATATTAATGAGCTGAAATTAATCATAGAAAAGCACGACCATCTGTTCTAGGAAAGTGTAAAATTTAAATCAAATACTATTGAGTTTATATATATTATATTATGGGGTTGTAAAAAAATATTTTCATGTATCCTAACTGTACAAGTCGCCGAAACTTCACTGGAAAGTGTGAGTTTAAGAATGATTTTTACATGGTTAAATTTAGCGAAAGAATCTCTAAGTATTTTTTTAGAAGTTAGCAATTTCATTTTTTTTCTGGATCGTTCAGGAAAAATGCGACATTTTTTATTGATTTTTAAAATTAATTTTACAATTTAAAGTAGGAAAATGTTTTTATAAATAACACTTGTAATATTTTCGAGAATTTAGGATAATTTTTTTACTTCAATGAAAATAATCTGTGTTTTCCCTGTAAGTTGTTTTTTCCTGCATGACTATGCAACAGGGAAGTTATATTTACAGTTGTAAATATCAAAAAGTGCAATTAATTTACAGTTTTTTTTTTTAATTAGAATAACATTTCCTGACCCCTTTTTTTCTAGATTTCAGGATTATTACAATAAAAGAAACTGCCTTGGTTGACTGAAGCCATTTATAATACTCTCAGAATCACTAGTATCGAAGTCGTATACTAAACTTTCACATTATGAGACTAATTTACAGATATTTTGGATTCTGATTACTAGTCACATTTAGAATCATAAACTGATCCATACGCTCTAAATTAGCCATTATTTTAAAGTAAAAATAAATTGCATCAATATAATTAGTAAATGATTACTAAAGTACAAGCAAAATGCTAAGAACTGAAAGATACAAATTCGTCTATGAAACAAAAAGTGTGAAGATTAAAAAAATTTCAGCAATGAAATCCAGTTAGATAAGAAAATACAATAGAAATCAAATTATCATTTAATAGCCATCTGTAATACGACTAATTTTATGTTAAATATAGAAAATATACGGGCGAAACAGTACAAGCAAGAGATTGCCTGTACAAATCAGTACCGGCCCACCCTCAGTGCACGAACGGCATACGGGCAAAACTGGAAAGATGTTAAACAAATATCTAAACTCCACTGTTGACATAATGTTTTGACTCTTAAGAGTATATCTAAATACTGTGTTGTTGTTAAACTACGAATTGTGCTATCTAAATAATGTGTTGTTAAGCTTTTACTTGACAATAACGGGTATTAACAGATTGTACTAAATAAAAAATACGTGGATTCTTGAACAAATCGTGTAAAAATTGTGTACATCATAAGGGGTTCGCATTGCATTTTGTCCAAGTGGCGTAGGAAACCGGCTTATCTAAAATTTCTTTTCGTTGAAACAGAATGACAAATGCCTGCTCTACTAACCTTTTTACTGAATCGGATGTGACGTTTCATACGGGCATTCGTCTGAATGTGACGTCGCTGAAACCCAGAACACACCCCAGCCGCGGGTGACGAAATATTTTTAGAAACACAACAAATATTTTGCAATTCATTCTTACGCTCTCGTGGAAAAAATGGAAACAGTGTTGGGATGTTTCATAGAGTTAAAAGCCACGTTTAAATTTTCACTGTTTCTTTTAATACACGTTTTCTTGAAACTAAACGGTTAGACTTTAGCTATTTCAACATCGTTTATCTCAATTCCTCACATATCGTGACGGTCTATCGAAATTGAACCCTTTAATGTCCGAGTCATTTTTACCGTTTACATTTCTATGAATACCTGAAATTTAATTTGTTATGGAGTAGAGAGAATAAAATAAATAGAAAGTTTTAACAGCTGTGAATATTATAGCACAAGATATTAGTGATCAGCTATTGTTTTAAACATCATAGGATGTCATTTATGAAAAATGATAAATTTCGTGGAAAAAAGACTTATTTGGCATTACATGTAAAATAAGTACAGTGGACTACGCTTAATGTGATCAAGGTTAGATGTCATCAATCGCTTATTGTTATTGAAATCACTTGGTCCCGATTTATTCTATTCATTTGTATGTTAAAATTATCGTTTTATCCGATAGTTACATCGGTTATTGTTATTAGTTTCTAACTGGCAAAGGAATATTCATAATGTATTCCGAAGGAGCCCATTCTTTTCTTTCCCTTCGCTGTTGTTTGAATTTCTGAGAATTCTCCCTCTTCCATCTAGTGAAATGGGAAATGAACAAAAGAGTGGGAATTTATATTTACCCGGAATTTTACTCGCTTACATGCAGCTTGTCGATATGGAAGCCAGAAAGCAAAATGATTTAACATTGAAACAAAAGATCAAAATTTTAATGTCTTTATGCCAGGTTACCAAAAATGAATCAGCGCAACATTTCTCAGCCTCTATTGTACAAAATTTTGAAAACTCATGATCATCTTACTAGAAGAAATAAACAAAATGGAAATACGGAGACACATTTTTTTTGCAAAGAAAATATTTCCAAATTAATTTAAATAAAATGTTTATTATCAAAAAATTCATGGAAAATATTTTTTACATATAAAATCTGTTTTTGAAACACATTTTTCGCAAACATTTCTATTACATTTAGCACAATGGTTTCTACATCTGTTTCTTTTGCATGATTGTTGAACTTGACAATTCTTCCGTGCGTCAGTAGCATGAATTTCTGTCATTGGAATGGAAGTGTTCTCGACTTCTTTTCTATATTTATTTCTTAGCTCTTCAGCCAATTGGAAAATAAAATCTTGACTGTTGCCCAGGCCTGATAGGACTAATAAATTTCATGTTATGCGATTAATTGTTAAACCATTCTATGAGTCAAATTGGCTCACAACCGTGAAAATAGGTATACCACATTTGATAATGCGAAATGAAGGGGTCTGCGGGGAAGAGGAATGAAAGTTTACAGATATTTTATTACTTAACTGAAAACCAACGTATGTTTTTGAAAAGTGATATTAAAGTTTTATATATATATAGTGATCAAATTTTTAATGAGTCAAATTGCCTCGGTCCGTAAATCTAGTGTTAGGTTAAAAAAGCTATTCATAAATTTTTAAATGCATAAATTTTAATTTACCTTTTACAATTTATTACGGCGTAAATATTTTAAATTTAATTTTATTTAGAAACCAATAAGGTATGTACTTATGTATAATCTGTAATTAGCATGTTGAAATTTCATACCATGCTGTTGCTCCTGATACAAGTGCCTGAACGTTGACATGTCTGACCACAAAGGAAACCAAAGCCAAAAGAATACTTTTAGAAGAAAGTAAGAGCCTATTGCCGCACAAAGAAACGTTGCCACCGAGCTCAGTGGCCGAATGGTGAGAGCACGGGATACAGACCCAAAGTTTGTGGGATCAGTGCTCGCCATGGAGGTTGATCCACTGTATGGATTTTTAATTTAAAAATGCTATTTACTGTTGCCTTATGTTCTCTAACATTCTAGATCTTTCTTTATTATGTAAATTAGTTATTTCTCGAATATTCTGTTCGGGTATAAAAGCTGATAACCACTAGTTGTAGGCAACTTCTCGATATTGTAAAGTTGCTACTTTGCTTCAATAAATTCGTCTGTTAGGCGAAACGGTGTGTTCATTCGAATCATTGGCGTAGATGAACTCTAGAATCTCTGATAATAGAAAAATGGAAATATATGAATCAAGGTCAATGTTGCTGAAAAAAAACACTGTTCTGAAAAATAAGTTGTTAAAAAAAAATACTCATAAATTTTTAAATGCATGAATTTTAATTCCCCTTTTACAATTTACTACTGTGTAAATATTTTAAATTTAATTTTAATTCAGAAACCAATAAGATATGTACAATTAATAATTAGCTTGTTAAAATTCCAAACCACGCTGTTGCTCCAGACACAAGTGACTGAACGTTGGCATGTCTGACCACATATTGTAACGGAACAAAGAGTAAAAATAATACTTTTAGAAGAAAGTAAGGGCATATTATTTATCACAGATTAGACATAAACATAAACCTTTACAGCATAAAGCAGTTTCAAAATGTAGATTATATTTAAAAAAAGTGACGTGGATGAAAGAATTTTTTTATAAGATGATAACGTAAAAGAGGATATATTGATGACTATATCACTCTTTCTTGTGCTGTAGTGTTGCGTGTGGTGTGAAAGATTTATCAGATCCCTTTTCTGTTCCCTAATGTTGCACCTCTAAATTAAAAAAACATATTAATTCTATGTAAGAGATTAATTAGCAAATATTAAAGAATGAATTAACGCATTTCCTTGAAAATTTCAAGGGTGTTTAAAAATTTCTTAATGAATCATAGAGAGCCATTTCGGAGCTCTACGGTTCAATGAAACATACTTTAATAAGAAAGTAAGAAAAATGGATAGGCTAGTGTGATAGTTTTTCTACATTTATTTCTTTGATCTTCAAAACAAAAATTAAACTAAAGACTCTTCGCCACAACAGCTCCTAGGGGGCCAGTGCCTATGATGCTAAGCTCCATTTACGTGACCAAGCGCTCTGAGATGCGAAGCATATGTTCCGGTCAGGTGGTCAATCTTACGTGGAAACCCCAGTGTTTAGTTCCCGAGCACGCTTGGTCCTCAGTTCATCTACCCACTGAAGGGATGACAGGCTGAGTTAACCTTGCCCAGCCCGAGGATCAAACCTCGGACCTGTGTCGTGGGAGCGCGAAGCGCTGCCCAACGCCACTGGGCTTCGATCTCCAGATCAAGGCAACTGAAAACAGTTGCACTTAATTGACGATACTAGAAAAAATATCAATATTAAGAAAAATATTAATGTTTGGATACTTGCAAACACATTATTTAGTAAAGTACTATTTAACAATTGAACGTTCTTTTAGCATTTCTGGATCAAGAGTAGTTCTAATTCGCAGTGTAAAAAACAAACAAAAAAAATTAAGAATTTCCTCTATACAGATATTTAAAAAGCTTCGTTGAAATCCCAAACTGCTCTCAGTTTGCAAAGCATCAGATGTTTTTCCATTCCTGGAACTCATTTTCTTTACAAATACATTTCTCAAAATGTGTCAAGAGGAGTTGCTTCATTAATTTAAGCAACAAACTTCTTTCTACCTTTATTGCATCTGTCAACGAAAGATTTCAAAGATCGCTTTTAGTTATTATCTGTAAAAGGGAGAACCTTTGATGTTTTAGGAATGTTAACTCCTTACCTGTGAAATATATTTGAGAAAAAGTACCAAAAATTGAAATTTTACTTCGTCTTTCATTTTATTCTTTATTATCAAAATGTTAGAGATAGATTATTAAAAAAAAACAAAATTTTAAACGGAATAACTACTATTTTCAATATTTTCACATATAAAGGAAAAAGGCTTAAAGGATTACAGTATTTTTTTCTCAAATTACAGCAAAATTAATCAAATGACATAATTCTCTTTGATAAATATAATAAGAAAATACAAGAATATTAATATCTTTATCAACTCTCATGAATTCCCATGCCCCTCAGATTCCTTTGAATTTCACAAATCCTTTACAGTATGCGAGAAATAGCGGTAAATAGCACGAAACTGCCAAACTTTTCGCGGGGAACTTTTACCAAACTATTGGGAAAATAGCAAATTAAACATTATACATTGACGAATCGATTTCACGAAATTGAAATACCTTTTTTTCTCTTGCCCGAACTCAGGTCGGGCATTCCAAAATTGACGCATTTGCGTTGCCTGAACTGAGTTCGGGCGTCACAGACAAGGGGTTAAACTACAGTAATTTCTCACCTGTGTAGTCCTCAGGATACCAAAGAAAAATCGTACAAGTGAATAGTAAATTGGAGAGTTGTATAAGTAAGAGATCAATCATTTTAAGAAACCAAGTTTGTCAAATCTCCTTAATGCTGCAGAAGGGCTAGTATAAAAAGATTTTATTTAGAGGATATGGACTTAGAAGATTCAACTGTTCAAAGAAATGTACTACGAAAATATGTTTGGGAAAATCAGCTATTTACGCTGTTTTCTAAAATGTTTTAGCAGTAAACTTCGTTCTAACATGTGGTAAGAAGTATTAAAGTAGTAATATTAAAGAAAAACATACTGCATTTTTCTTATTTTTTAAATTTTATTCTTTTTATTTTTACTTTTTTATGCTATCAATTTAATACTCTTAACTACTGCCAAAATGACTCAAATTTTTTCATTAGTTATCGAGAGAATTATGCAATAGTTCGGATTTTTCAAGTGGGATCCTAATTGTGCAAAGGCATAAATAGTGCATTTTTTAATTTTCATTTCCTGGAACCTCTTTTAAAAATAATTATAAGACAGTTCAATAGAATTAATCTTAAATCCTACCTTATTTTCATCACTTTTACAATTTCAAATAATAATTAAAAAATTAAAATATGTATTAACCTTTTTGGCACACACTGTATACAATAGACCTGCCACTGGGAAATCCTATCAAAAGTGATCCCTTGCTTCGGGCTTTTACCGGAAGGTGTTGGTATCTCCTAGATTTTACCTCAAAAACTTGGTATAAGTATGAAATAGAATCATATTAAAGTATATAAGGACTTTCACCAAATCAGTTTGGTAAAATATAGGTTTAATTGCTATAACCTAGGTTTTACCACAAAGACTTCGTAAAAGTATGAAATAGAATCCTCTTAAAGCATATAAGGACCTTCACCAAGACACTTTGGTAAAATCTAGGTTTTATTGGTATAACCTAGGATATACCAGACATCCGAATTTTACAGTAACATATATATATATATATATATATATATATATATATATATATATATATATATATATATATATATATATATATATATATATATATATATATATATATATATATATATATATATACGTACATATGTAAGTACGTATAATTTATATATATAATTATATTTATGTATATATATGTATTATATGTATATATATATGCATATATACGGATACACACATATAATATATCTGAACATTATATAATACTGGCCATAGCCATCCTACATGAATGACATTAACATGGCGTCATAAATCCTTTGTTATATTTTGAAATTATTATAATTAATCCGGTAATAATTTAATAATGTCACTTTAAATCACCTGTTGTGTCACGGCATAACCCAAAGATTTGTTTAAGATACAGTAACAAACATAATATATAATATAAATTATATATTTTATATATAAATTACACAAAAGAAATTTTTATTCAATGATCAATGATGCCTCTTGGGGAAAAACGCATAAGCCTTAACAATCAAGAGATCAATCTTTCTGTCGTCGATTACAGAAAATCGTAGATTAAATGCTATGGATTTTTATTGCAATTAATCTATTCTTAGTCTTAGTGTAGACTAATTATAATATAAATCCTTGCGTTTGTGTAGAGTTAGTTCGGTTTCTTTATTCTAGTAGGCTCGCTTACCTGCAAAATTTGATGCCATAAATTAGAACTAACATTACAATCTCGACCTTCGAATTCGAAGATCTAGTACTTTGGTACTTCAAAATAAAAAGTTTGATTCTTACCAGCATACAATTCCTTCTATAATTTTATTAAATATTTATATACTTATGATCGGTCAAAAGAGATATACTTTCAGTACACTCTTTAAAATTTATGAGATCCTTTCAGCATATAAGTGATCCTACAAGCATGAGAGAAACGTAAGAGAGAAATAATTAATAAATAAAATAAGAAGAAAATTCTATGATAACCAGTTCTTTTAAAAAAGAATGTGGGCAAAATTGATTTGAATTTTGATGAACAATCTATAAGAGTTCTATGCTTTGTTGATAATTTCCCAGCTAATTTTCCCTTCACCCCCCAAAAAAATAATAGAAAGCTTGATTTTTTATCTGCATATTTTTTCTTGTATAATTTATTAAATATTCAAACACTTATGACCGATTAAAGAGATATACTTTCAGCACACTCAGTACAAGTTATTATTTTCAGCATATTAAATTATCATATTCACACACAAACAGGCAAAAAACACATTGAACTTTCTTCCAAAAAGGGAAGTTTTGAAACAGACATTCATTCCAAATTAGAGGTCGAATATTTGGACAATTGTAATACATTTTTTTAATATACTTTGTATGTGAGGAAGATAAAAAAGTATAATTTCTTTTTATCTCAGATTAATTCAATAGTGGGTGGTATAATAATTTAGCCCATCCTGACTTTAGGCGTAAAATATGCATAATCCGATCCCATTAAAAGCACAATTAAACAGAACCAGTGTTTTCTATTTAGATTTACTCCGAACTGAACATGCATGTAGATTTATTTTTTCTGTTATACGTCTTCATCCATTACTGAGTTACAGGAATGACCTATTTCTTTTTTTATGGCATTTTTGATTTCTGAGAGTGACACAACTGTCAGCCTACATTTACATGTGTGCTTGTGTGGGAGGAATAAATAAAAAAATAAATATTGAAGTGCGGAGGATTTGATCTAGGCGTATCAGTGTCCTTTATTTATTACTAAATGAATACGACCCTAAACAGATATCCAGCCATCCTCTGATGAAATAGGAGATGCATAACTTTCTCTGCTATTATAACTATCAGCGAGAAATTCCTATCATGCAACAGCAAAAATTTCGAATCTTAAACTGTAATTGACACTCAGGTGTGATCAGGCAAATAGCTTTTCAGTAAAGCAAAGAAAGTTTTATGAAACCTATAAACTGTTAGAGCTATAAACAATGCTTTTTGATAATATGTCGTCAAACTTTGTCGACTATTCAATTCCTACTATTAGTTCACACTCTACCAATATATATTTACTACATATAGCCCGTCATATGACGGGATTGGTAAAATTATTAATTTTCCAGAATTGTAAATCCCCTAAGAGGCAGGTAAAAAAATATTTTGTTTTTTGGCTGAGAATTATCTGGTACAATTTCAATAATTTGTTCATCTCCCAATACTGTGAATGCAGTTTAAAATCACGTTGAATTCATTTAGTCAAACAGTGTGATTATGTATAAAAAGCAAACACACAAACAAACTTCTTAATTTTCAAAGATATATAACTTAAACGCTAGATATTTATTCTCAGTTTAGAATCACATTGAAATCATTAAGTCAAACAGTGTGATTATGTATAAAAAACAAACACACAAACAAACAAACTTCTTAATTTTCAAAGATATCTAACTTAAACGCTAGATATTTATTAGTCCGTGAAACAGACTCCTAGACTTTTATGAAAAGAATTTGTTGTTAATACCGGTGATAAAATTTTCATTGCAACCAAAAATAATCGATGATTAAATTTAAAACTATCACATATGTACCTAATCTATTATCTAAGGGAAATATAAAAGAAAATTATTTCCGTAATATCTAAGTTCAGTGATAAAATGTATGAAAATAATGAAGACGATATTTAAATAATTTAATATAAGAAATGATTAAATGAAATAGTTAAAGGAATGATGTCATAATGCTGGAAAAATGTTATTTTTACCTATTTATTATGTGATAAATTAATAAATTTTATCACCTGTTCTTAACCGGAAAAATAGGGCTTGAAATAATGGCATGAAACGATCGAAAAGGGGGAAGGAGAGGATTTCGAACGTTTTAAAGAATTTCTTTGAATTTTGCTAACCCTGACTCATCAAGAATCCAATATGGAGGCCTCTATCCATTCCAGGTCCAACCGCTTCATAAATTCAAGGACAAACGGACAGATAACTTAGGCTATTATTATGTAGCAGATTTCTTAGAATCCCAATGAAATGTGTAATCTAGCGCTGGGGTTGAAATGGGAATGGATTAAATCGTAAATACATAAAGAGTGCTTCATATTTACTACTTCTTCCATTGTTTATGCAATTTATTACCTGTGGATATTAGTTTAGAATAAGGTAAAATCTATCATAGTGTTACTAAATACTTTCTTTCTTTAGCAAGAAAACACAATTTTACTAATGGGAGATTCAATATGTAAATGATTGATGTCCTATTAGTAAATGAATTCTCTGATGTATTTATACAGACTAGCTGTGAAAAGTGAATAAAGGGATTTTATTACACTTTTCCCAATATTTTCCGTTTTAGTATACAATAGATTTGGAAAAATTGCTTTTGGAATTGAAGAAAAATTCGAAGATGGATTCGTGTTATGCTTGGATCGCTACTATCTGCTTTTTTGCAACACGAAGACTAATGAGACCGACTGTTTAAATAAAGCCGATTCCGAACGAGTATGAGCAAATTACAACAGTGGGATACAAATTCCGGTACTGAAGATCAGCACCCAAACCATTCGGAAAGCGTTCGTCTTGTGTTAAATGCAATAAATTGTGTAATACATTAGTGATAACAACTTCTCAAGAATCATCTAACTTGCTTTCCGAACGATGTACGGTGTTACCTTTCAGAAGAGTGCGTGGGTTCGAATTCCGATGCTGTCATGAAAGTTCTTATGCACATTTCCCCAGCCCCGCACCTACACGATCCAGTAAATTCACAGGTGCCATTCGTTAGTACTTCGTTAGTACCGGTTAGTACAACAAAAGTTTTCGTTAGTACCGAACAAAAAAAAATATATAGCCATTTTTCTTTTCGGGGCTGTAGAAAGGTAAGCCTTGCAACAGTATAATTTTGCTTATATTTCCTAATTCAAAGATATCATTCTTTAGTACTTCGTTAGTACTGGTAAGTACCGAATTTCAAATAAAATTATTGCAATTTTTTATTGCGGTGAAAAGTATTTCTCCAGCCCCGCACTTACACGATCCAGTAAATTCACAGGTGCCATTCGTTAGTACTTCGTTAGTACCGGTTAGTACCACAAAAATTTTCGTTAGTACCGAATTTAAATCAGCTCTGCTCCTTTATCGCGGATCTAGAAAAAAAATATAATTGCTTATATTTCTTAAAGATTATCTTAGTTATGAATACTTAGTATGAATTTCAAATAAAATATTGAATATTTATTGCGATGAAAAGCTATATAGTAAATTCACAGGTAACGTAGTACTTCGTTAGTAAGTAACAAACAAAAACATACCGAATTTAAATCAGCTCTGCTCCTGTCGCGAGAACATAATAAAACTTCTTAGAAATCCTTTAAAGCTTATTTTCTTGTTATCTTTATTAAGGGAAAAATCTTAGTTATGAATATCGGAGAAATATTGAATATTTATTTAGTATAAGTTCTAATAGATATACCGTATGTATGTGTGAGGGGAAACAAACAAAAAACAAAAACAAAAAAAAAAAAATCCTCAAGCATGCCCTAGGGTAAAGTCTTACACCACCTACATCTTGTATCTACTATTATCTTTTTACATACATAAACAGTGAAATATAAATTAGTGTTGGTATAGACATCCCTTTTTAGTAATAGTTTATCTCATCTATGTATAACATGCAACGGTGACCGAACAGACACTAAAATACCACTGGTATGAAATGTTAGACCAGGCATGCCCAACTCGCGGCCCATGGGACGCATGCGGCTCATTTAAAAACTTTTTGCGGCTCAAATGAAGTTTTCAACTGTCTATATAGTTTTAATCATTTTGACTATATACAGTTGCAACATAGAATTGTAGTTGTTTGTATCAAAGCTTCAGCTTTATGAAAATCAATTAGGTCAAATAATTTGATTCATTTCCCATTAATAAATGACTATAAAAGTGACCATAAAAACTTCTTCAAATATTCTACTGAAATCACAAAATTACTTAAAGAACTCAATAGTAGATTCTCATACATGCAAAAGTGTGAGGAAATCTTTAAAATATTCTCAGCTCCATTTAATGTATAGGTTGAATCAGCGCCTCCAAATTTACAAATGGAGTTAACAGAATTGCAATCAAACATTGAGCTAAAATGCCTCTACGAAGGGAATAAGATTGAGTATTATCAAAAATATATAGCTGAAGATAAATTTCCAAATTTAAAACGATTGGCAATGTGCATTATATCAGACTTGGAACTACTTATAGTTGCGAATCATTTTTTTTTTTCAAATTAAACCTGGTAAAAACAAAGTGTCGCAGCAGGTTGCTTGATAAAAACATCACCAATCAGCTACGATGCGCGTCGATTACATTATACGTTGATATTAACAAAATTTCTAGTAAAATATAAAAACGAATCTCACATTAATTTTAAAATAATACTTGTGGTAGTGCTTGTGAATAAACTACAATATATATTTATTGTATAAATATAATAATAATATTTTAACCCTCATGATTAGAGAGGAGGTAAGGTGTTGGAGGTGATTATAAATATGTAAAGTCGCAGCTGGCATTGTAAAAATGCATATTTTGAATATTTCACGATAATAAAATATTTTGAGTAATTTGTTGTTTTGTTTTTATATGTGCAGCTCACCTCAGTTCAGTAAATTGTTTTTTGGCCCACCAACCGATTTGGGTTGAGCACCCCTGTGTTAGACCAACCAAGAAGGAATTAAGCAGTAGATCAGATCTCTTAAGCTATCGTGTTGAAAATAAAATAGACCACCAGACTAAACCAAAAGTATGCTGTTAAAATTTACGTTATAATCGACATTTTTATGAAAGTCTACCATACAGTCAAGGAAATAATACTCCTGACTATAAAAAAATGATTTGCTCCAATGTAGAAAATAGTTTTGAAGCACATATTTTACTATATCCCAATTACTATGTACCATGTTACAATATACACTTGTTACTTTAGAAAAGTCATTTCAAATTAGATCAAGTTCCGGAAAGTTATTGAGGTCACATAATCAAAATAATCAAAAATTTTTAAATTTTTGAAATGCTAGAAGACGTTTATAAAAAGAAAGAAACAGAAAAGATCCAATTTCCTTTTCTCGTGTATCGACATTTTAAAATGATTCACGTGCATATTTGGTCTATTAACCTTTTGCACTCCGGGCATTTTTCCCAGGAGGGAATCAGTAACTCCACAATATTTTTAAAGAAAAAGTAAAACATCCAAAGGAGTCAAATTTAAAATAATTTTATTGAAATTTATTATATATTTTTGCACGTTAAGAAAACTGCAACTGCAGTGGTGAAATTGTTGTAAGGATGGCCTTTTTTAGGTCCTTATATGGAAAATAAATTGTAAAATTCGAAATGGTTGAACTGGAAGTTTGCGTTGGTAAAACTTACATAGTATCTTTTGTTGAAGTCTGTGTAACACTGTTTACTGTTATTTCTCCATGTTTTTCAGTTAACACTATTTTGTTTGTGTTTAACAGCCTTTTTCCTTCACAGCATCAAATATCTGTTTTAGCGGGTAGGTAATTTCGCTTTGGATACGTTTTGAAGGTATCTCTCAGTGTACGAGAGCTTCAAGATTTTTCTCCAGGCAGATTTCATAGGGGCAAATACTTCGACATCCAAAGGTTACAAGGCATGGCTTGAGATTGATGGGAGGTAGTGAATGGTGACTATTTTGTCCATCGCTTATTTTACTGTCTTATATGTCAAGTGAAGATAACGTATATCAAAAGAATGGGTTTTTCAGGTAATCCACTTGTTTTAGAAAATGTCCCATCGAAGATTCAAACACTGTATCATGCATAGACCCTGACTCTGTGCAGCCATGTAATGCACCAAGTGGTCCACCCAAGGTCCAAGTTTCATAAGAATTTGAACTTTTGTACACAGTGAAAGGTGGAAGAAAATTTCCAGTCACAGATATACAAAACAGCCATTTAAACACATGTATTTTTAGGCTCACAAGCTCAATTTTAATATTATTGTATTAATTTACTCTATACCACAACAAATAAATTTTAAAAAATACTATGTAATATTATTTACACAAAAATTGAAGGGCTGATTAAAATTATTACATCTAAAAATTTAGAACTTTATAATAAATTGTTAAACCTAACCAATACTGAATGGTGACTCTTTTGTCCATCGCTTGTTTTACTGTCTTATATGTCAAGTGACCATCGTATATTAAAAGAATGGGTTTTTTCAGGTAATCCACTAGTTTGAGAAAATGTCTCATCCAAGATTCAAACACTGTATGCTGCATCCACCCTGACTCTGTGCAGCCATATATTGGACCAGGTGGTCCACACTAGGTCCAAGTTTCATATGAACTTTTGGACCTTTGTACACAGTGAAAGATGGAAGAAAATTTCCAGTCGCAGATATACAAAACAGCCATGTAAAAACATGTATTTTTAGGCCCATAAACTCAATTTTACTATTATTGTATTAATTTATTCTATACCACAACAAATAAATTTAAAAATATACTATGTAATATTATTTACACTAAAATTGAAGGGCTGATTTAAATCATTACATCTAAAAACTTTATAATAAATTGTTAAGCCTAACCAATACCTATTTTCCCCCATCGTACAAAAATAATTATTAAACATAAAACATTTAAAATACTTCTTACCTATTTTTGAAAAACTCATGTTTAGGAACCCTTACAGATGATTATTAAAAAATATTGACGATAAAAGAGCTAAAATATTACTTTTTTGAAAGTTTTTAAGACCTTATTAAATAAGAATGTATTCATGACCTGCAAAACAGGCAGTCTATGTTGACAGATGCAAAATATAAAACTTCTTACGAAAATTAAATGTTTCCAACAAATGTCTAAAAATATATTACAAATCTAAAATATAATTGTTAAAAGTTATGATGTGTCTTTTAAGTAAATTATAAATACCCATTCCCAAGATTCTCAATAGGTAACTTTGGCTCTTTCAAAGTTTTGCCGACCAGCGTCTAAAAGAATTAATAAGAATTAAAATTACTAACATTCAATTTGATTTTTAAAAAACTAGTTTCTTCTAACAAAAGTAAATTATCTTGTAATAGCAAAGGGAAAATAAAAAAAAAATGATAATTATGAAGAATCCATTAAAATACATTATGGTTCAGAATTTTTGTTTTCTACTGTGAACTTTAAATGCGGTTCCCAAGATTCTCAGATAGGTAACTTTGGCTCTTGCTGCAAAAAGTTTTGCCCCACGTGTTATAAAGTATTCTCCAAGGTGCATTGTAACTAATTTCTGCTTTCTTATAAGTATTAGTTTTATCTCTTTTGAGACACAGAATCTGGCTTTTAGGATCTTGTGGAGCTTTCTATTCAAACATTTGTGTGACTGTCGAAGTCTTTCTGTTTTCATGAAAATATCATTTCAGCAAGTAAATCAACAGTTATCAACAGTTATACATTTAAATACTTAATTTACCCCATATGTATTGATTATAATAATATCACTTTATTCATATAAATGATAAAAGGGTCGATGGTAATGTTATTCACGTCCGTAGCATTCCTTAAGCTACACTTGCTCCTCGGGTGGTGCTAAACGGGTAACAGCTTAATAGCCATGTGTTAAGTCATCCCGGAAAGCAATATGCCAGATGGCGTTCCAATCGTTTTTATGTACATAGGGAGTTTATGGAGTTTGCGAGTGGTGCGAGCGTGACAGCAAAACGCTTCGTTCGAATTGTTTTATTAAAGATTTGGTTTGTGAAATTTAGTACTAGTTTTTTGGCATTGTATCATTTTATTTTAGTTACAGTCCATCGAGCACTTTGTCGATAACACCATGTATTGGCTTAAAGGTATACGTACCTGTATTGCCATCTGCATTTGAAAAAAAAAACATGATAAAAGGGTCAGTATGAATTTATGTTGGAGTTAATGTAAAATGCTCTTATGTGATGATGGTAAATGATACTCACAGTTAGAATGCAGAGTTGAAAATAATAATTTTATATAAATGTTTATTTTAGTAGTACCATGGAACAAAATTCTCAGTACTAGGACAGAGTTGAAACAACTTGGTGTATTAAGGACAACAATTAAGAAAATTACTTATTATATAACCTTACAGGGTTTCTTCCAGACTAAAGAGCCGAACGATGGCCGACTGGTGGAGCGCTGATCTTCCGTACCGGAGTTCCTGGGTTCAAATCCTGATGATGGTATGGATATTCATAGCCATTCGAAATCGGCTATAAGCAGTAGGTTCCGGTCTCATTAGTCCTCATGTAGCAAAACAGTAGACCGTAGTGCTCTAAACTAAAACCAGAGTAAAGAAAATATCTTAAATATGAAAATTCTATGCAGATCCAACCATCAAAATATCGTAGGCGAATCCTTTGCCAAACATCGCTCTTCAAGTCTCTACATGACCTGCAATGTCAAAACATAGCTGGCAAAGTTCCGTTACAGAACGACGGACCGGTGTGTTTTAGACTGATTTGCCTTTCTTTCCCGATATGGTTAGTCAACCGACAGACTTATACAAAGTATTTCCCAGTTTGTTTATCACTGGACAATTCAATTCCCGGTGTGAATTTTCAATGGATGACCCTTTATCAAGCATTAACTGATATGTACTATAAACAGGTGACCCAATAACAATCATTACCTGACATGTATTGGGAAAGAACGACTTAATATTAAGATTCTTAGAAGAATTGAGGATGTTATTATTAACAATACGATCAGCAATTTTAGTTCGATGCACAATGATTGAATTTTGCAAAACAAAAAATGAAAATGATGGATATACAACGTAAAATCTATTCCAAAAAGTTATTTATATTCATTTTAGTTTTAGTAGTATTTTAGAACTCCCACTCAATCATTTACATTACATTACCCATTTTAAACTCAAAGGAAACACTTAATATGTTCTAACAGAAATGATCGTATGTTTTTCCCTATAGTACAGTCAAAAATTAATGTGCATATTTCGTATGAATTCGATGTCCTACATATTCCGGCAGGTACTTGTCGTGGACTATTCTCTCCCGAACCGGGGCGAAAAAAATGTTTTTATTAAGTTCTGGCCGTGATACGTAGAAGGCATGGAAGGGATTTGACTCAGGTCCGATTTGCTGTTACATGAATTTTCCTTAACTTTGACAAAGATTAAAAATTTTTTTCTACAATAGCTTTTGTTTACAGTAGTTTTCTACTAATATTTACATCTCCAGTATCTTTTTTTCAGATGCAGGTTTTATTTCGTAGTAGGTTTCTTAGAAGAGATTCTTTTGCTAATTGAGATAGCAATACAGACAGAATCTTTATGGCAAATGCAGCTGTGAAGCTGTTTTTCATTTAGCATCATCCAAGTCAGCCAACGAATGTGAGAAACATTTTACCCGATGGGTCCTCGTAATATAGAAGCAGTTACCAAACAGAAAACTTCCAGGCTTGTTCTGTTACCTCCAGAGGTATGTATCGTTTGAGAACTTAGAAGACCTTTACGAACGTATTTTACGCACCCCAGTCGCCATTAGTAAACACTGCGGATCTTTAGCCGACTTGAGATTCGATCCCATTACTCACCGCTAACGAGACCGCTGCATTTACCGATTGAGCCACGTGGCTCTTCTCAGCAAAACTTCGACACGAAATAAGTTATAAGAATATTTAAAGTTATTTTTCTTTTAATTGGAGTGTGAATTATTGAAATCCATTTTATTTTGTAATCTGATAAATAATTCCAAGCGCTCTCCTCTGTCCATCCCCGTTTCATACAATATTTTGGTATAGCTTTCCGGCTCCACTTGATTCAAATGAATCTTACTTTCAAACTAATACTTGTTCCAAGAAATGCATCATGAATATTTCTTCAAATGCCACCACTGGCGTACTTAAGATTTTCTGGCACCATTCCACACGTGGTGAAAGTAGAAATTTCACAGGCAGAGGAAGAAGTGAAAAAAAGAAGTAACACATAGCAGCTTCTCGGATGTTTTCGGCCTATTAAGTTTCATCGTACTTTTAATCTCGACTATTTGAAACTATTTAATAGCCATTAGCATTTTTTTTTTTTTTGTGACATAAGCGGACGCTGCCTTTTCCTCTTTCTTCTCTGCGAAGAGAGAATTTCCAATAGTGAAAACATTGTGTGTCGAGATTACGAAGAATATCAATATTTCGGACACGGGACATAATCCTTTTTTAGCAAAAAAATATTTATTGTAATTATTTATTGTGCAATTCATTGTAAAATAAAAAGTTCTACTCATTTTAGGAGAAAACTATTTACTAGTTTTTAAAAAAAAACTACTTTAGGACTCTCTATCTTTAATATATAAATTATTTAGTTCTGTCATTTCATATGGTACATGCATTTAAAATAGCATAAAAATAAACATCAAAAGGAAAATAGAAATATTTACTAACCAGCAAGATAATTTTTGAAACATGTATCTTAGAAACTCAATTTTATAACAAATTCAAGAAAATATATTTTTTTATTCTGTAAACTTGAACTTTTAAAATTATCTGGTATTTATAATTTACAAAAATAAAGAAAAATGACTTAAAACATATGTCGCTGGTATTAATATAATTGAGATTCACAGATAAAATATCATTAGGTTCCGTTTATTATAAAATATTAGTTTCTAATTTACTAGTTTCAAAAGTTACTTTGAGGATAAGTAGATTTATACTTTTTTCATTTGGAGCAAATCGTTTTGGTTTTTATAAATATATGTTTTCCTATCACAGAACTAAATAATTTTTTTTAAATTAATCTCTTATTATTGTTGTTTAAAAAACATATTTTACACTGAATCAAAAATATTATGTTGTAATGAAATCTTTTCAGCTTGAAAGGTACTGTGTCCTCTTAAAAGCTAATTAAATAAAATATAAAATTCATATTACATTATGCTCTACTCTTGTGAGAATTTTGAGAATCTTTAAGAAATGTATACGAAAACTTTGAGAACTATTGTTGTAGAAATACTGCTAAATAAAATAATTGATTTATTACATGGTTGATAACAAATATGTATAGTCAAAAATCAATTTGACATTTAAGACCAAACAACTGTTAGAACTAAAAGAAAGAACAAAAGATGAATTCTGCAAAAGTAACATTTGTAATCTCCCAGACAACCCCAGAAGCAGCGCTGTGGCTGCTTTCAGTTTAGTTTCATAGCATGACTACTTATATACACTTCTTTACAGATTCCAAACTGTCAATAGTCCTTTGCCCCCTTTTTTTCTGCATTGGTACAGTTACGAAAGCTGAACATCTCGTTTGCTCAACACTCTGTCACATCAGTATTTTCCCTGTACTGGAAGGCTAGATACATTTTAAACTACCTGTAGACTTGTTTTCATTTTATTTTTTTAATATTCTGATTTTTATCCATCTGCATTTATCTAGTGTAATGCCACTGCGTATTTTTATTGTAGTTTGTATCTGATTGCATTATTATTGTACGTCTACAGTTTTTCCATGGATCAGTGGGAGAGAGTTACCTCGTCAGATGAATCACGGTTTGTCACTCATCACGCCGATGGCCGTTTCAGGAAACACCGTCTTCCAGGCGAACAGTTGCTCCCTCAACATACAGTAGGTCACACACAGGCCGGTGGTGGCGGTATTATGCTTTGGGGGACGTTCTCTTGGGCGTCTCTGGGACTTGTGCTTGTGGTAGAGCAGACCATGAATGTTACAGGGTATCTGAACATCATTGCGGACCAGTTGCCCCTTTACACGGCCTCTATTTTTCCAGCGGGGAATGGAATGTTCCAACAGGACAACGCCCGGTGTCACAAGGCTAAAATTCTGTTGGAGTGGTTCTAGGAATATGATGCTGAATTTCAATTAATGTCCTGGCTGCCTAACTCATCGGATCTCAATCCAATAGAACACATTTGGGATGTCATGGGACGGCAGCTCAGAGTTCAAAGACCACCCATTCACGATATCTCGGATTTGTTTAACCGTTGCTTAAACCTCTGGTACAATTTGTCTTCGGCCATCTACGAAGGACTTGTGGCATCCATGACAAGGTGGGTTGAAGCTATGTTGAGCGTCAAAGGTGGGCCAACTCGTTAGTGACAGGTGGTCATAATGTTTTAGCTCTTGAGTGTATAATAAGTTTAAATTATTTCAAAGGTTAAAGTTAACCATATCACCACAAAACTGAAACTCTTTCATTTTTCTTTTTACAAATAGAGATTGTAATAAAATAACTCAAAATAAGTTATATGAAATAAATTTTTGAATGCATCATTTAAAATCTATATAGATTTTTTAAATTCTGTTTTCATAGAGGGGAGTAGATAGATATGCTCACTAGCTGTAAAACTCTGTTACTATTGGAAAAAATTATGACACGTTATCTTAACAGTTTTTTCATATCCATGTTCTTCCAAATTAGGATAAGCGTTTACCATGAAATTTGTATTTTCTTTGAAGTAATTTATGCTGAGTTAAGGAAGCAGTGAATGTCACAGAGATTCGTTGTAAATCATTAACTTCAAATATTGATTGACACTTAGTACATATATATCTTAAAACAAAACTAAATTATATTAAAAATCTTTTAAAATACTAAAAAAAAATTTTTTTAATCGAAAAAAAACCATCAATCCCAAAGAAGCCATTTTCTGTATATTTTCATTTATTTTCCTACTGATAGGAAAAAAAATTAATCACTATTAAATTTGTTTGCTTTTTATATGTACTATTTTCTACTTCTGCAGTTTTTATTATTTTTAACAAACATTGGAAGTGACGCTGCTAAAAAATTTAATATATTATTTATAGGTCATTTTATCCTTTTAATTATGGATACCAATTATTAAAAGGGTAGCCAACAGTGGTTGCCAAAAAACATTTACTTAAAAATTATATATTTTGTAAACTATGAATATTCAATTAATTCCCTATATAATAATAGCCTAAGTTATTTGTCCACCTGTCCCCAAATTTATGAAGCAGTTGCACCTGGAATGGATAAACACATCCGTATTGGATTCTTGATGAGGGTTAGCAAAATTGAAAGCGAGTAAAGTTTATCTTCTCCTAAACTATCGATCCGATTCTAAAATAAGTTGGTATACATATGGTTCATATCACAGAGAAAAATCTGTCTTCTTTAAAACGTTCGAAATCCACTCCTTTCCCTCTTTTCAAGCGTTTAATGCGATTATTTCAAGCCCTTTTCTCCCCGGTTAAGAGCAAATTTATCACGTAATAAAGGCCGGTCTCACCAAAGTCGTTTTACGCCTAACCGCGATTAATCTCTACGGCTAACTCCGTTTAAACATGGAGTATTGCATCCCATCATTAGTTGGCGCCATAGGTTAATCGTGGTTAGCCGTTAAACGACTTTGGTGAAACAGGCCCTAAATAGATAAAAATAACATTTTTTTTCTAGCATTATGACGTCATTTCTTTAACCCTCTCATTCCATCATTTCTTATTTTAAATTATTTAAATATCGTCTGCATTATTTTCATACTTTTATTACTGAACTTAGATATTACGTTAATAATTTTCTTTTATATTTGGCTTAAATAATAGATTAGGTACATACGTGATAATTTTAAATTAATCATTGATTATTTTTTGTTGCAAGATAATTCATAGCCAAAAAACAAATTATTTTTTATCTGCCTCAAAGGGTACTTTACAATTCTGGAAAATTAAAAATTTTTCAGATCCCCTCATGTGACGGGCTATGTGCTAGTTTATCTATAATGATATACATTTTGATGATATGTTTACAAAGATACGAGGTGCATCCAGAAATTAAGTTTTCCGATGTTGTCCTATTTAAAGTAAACGTAATTAGCCTTGTCAATTGCGCATGCTTAACAGATGTATGACTTATCAATCATATGCCAGCTGGACAGGTCCCGACTCCTTCCAGTAGAGTGGTAACAGTGGTCCGAATTGGAAACTCTAATACCTTCTCCCACCGCCTGCAAGGATCGGTCGATGATCTTTAATGTACAAAGCATTGCGCCAATTAAAATTCATCGCCAGCTCTGCCAGGTCTATGAACCAAAACTGACACCCAAACACAAAATTCAACGCTTAGGAACAGCACTGACATTTCTGCTACGGTATCAAGATGACAGTGACGAGTTTCTCGACAGGATTGTCACAGGAAATAAGACTTGGATTTCGCACTTTACCTCGGAAACCAAGCAACTGTCAATGCATTGGCGTCATAGTGGATCTTATGTAAGGACCCAATTCAAAAAGACGCTGTCGGTAAGTAAAGGGATGTGCATGGTGTTCTGGGACAGGAAGGCTGGTTCCAAAAAATAGCTGAAACATTGCTGTACTTGTTGCCAATAAATATTGCCGCATAAAGAAGATTAGCCAACGAGCTCAGTGGCAGAATGGTCAGATTGGACCCGAAGATTATGGGTTCGATGCTTGCTATGGCGGTTGATCCAAAGTACGGATTTTTAATTTAAAAATGTTATTTATTGTTTCCTTATGTTCTTGAACATTCTAGATCTTTCTTTAATATGTAAATTAGTTATTTCTCGAATATTCTGTTCGGGTATAAAAGCTGATACCCACTAGCTGTAGGCAACTTCTCGATTTTACTACTCGAGTTGTTACTTGGCTTCAATCAATTCGTCTGTTAAGTTAAACGGTGTGTTCATTCGAATCTCCGTGACAATATGTCCCTGAAAGTGTGAGTTCTTTTTTTCTTTTAAGTAGGAAAACTTCTTTTCTGGATGTGCCTCGTACATTAATATGGAAAATTTCAAAGTTCCATTTTATCGGAAAGGGGGGAAATAAATGACAGTAGTGTACAGTAACAGAAGTAAAAACTTATTTTTCTTCTTTTACTGTCTAAGAATGACGCCTTTATCTCGCGACTGTTGATATATCACGAAATCGCATATTTTTTATCTTTAAACTTTTAAGCTTTGTTATTTCTTCTATATAGAAAAGAAACAGTTAATAAGTTTCAAGAAAGTTCAAAAGGTTGCGTAGTCCCAAACACGGCAAACCAATTTACTCAAGGCATTTCAACGCGAACATTTCCTACCAAAAGTAAATTCCCTTTCCCCACATCACTTAGACGTGGAAAGAGTAATTTCCAAACCATTTATTTCAAGGCTGAGAATTTCGTTAACGTGCAGTCTCTAACAATCTCCCGTTATTCAGTGCAATGGTATATACATAAGAACCCGAAATTCAATATATTTTAATACTTAGTTGGTTACATTAACTTTCGTTATAGAAATTCAAATGCTCTTTCAAGTTCCTCCAAAAATGATAAAAAGCTTGGAAGAATGCAACAATGAATGGCCTCTAGTAAGAAATTTAAGCTCGTATCCGAAATTAAAATTACTTTGACTACTAAAGGATCAAAGTTCACACGCAATTTTTTTGAGCGTAGATTGCTGTAATCACAGACCATTAGCATAGGCGTGGACACTCTAAAATATTTAATTGCGCATTCCTTTTATTAAAATATAAACAAGGATCCCAAAGCTAGATTTTGAGTCCTAAATGATTGAAATATTCTTAGCATAGTATAGTATGTTTGCTTTATATGCTGTAGAAATAAATTTATTGGTTCTCAGTCTAGTTATTTAAATATCTGTATCAGAGATGGGACAATGGTGATTTGAGATATCATTGACTTTGGACTACCAGCCAGGGCTTCGAATCTTAATGTTTTCGTTCCAGTTCAACTAAAAAAATGTATCGATTCAGTTCCAAAGGAATAATTTTATTTTATGTATATTCTTATTTCTACTAAAAATATAATTCTATTTGTTGTAAAGTACTTACAACACATACGCCAATGTTCATTCTCCAAAGGGGAAACACAGTAAGATATACTCTAGAGAATTAAAAGTAAATGCATTATATTTAAACTAAAACATTTATTATATACATTATTTAAAAATATTTTTCTTGATTAAAATATATGTGACATTCATTATCTTGTTTTGATATTCATCAATATTTTTAAAAATGGTATTCCTTAATGGTATTGCCTACTTTTCGAGCGTTTAATGCCATTATTTCAAGCCCTATTTTCCCCGGTTAAGAGCAGGCGATTAAATTTATCAATTTATCACATAATAAATAAGTAAAAATAACATTTTTTCTATCATTAAGACGTCAGTCTTTTAATCATTTCTTATTTTAAATTATTTAAATATCGTCTGCATTATTTTCATACATTTTATCACTGAACTTAGATATTACGTAATTTTCTTTTATATTTGGCTTAAATAATCGATTACGCACATATGTGATGATTTTAAATTAATCATTGATTATTTTTTGTTGCTAGATAATTCTCAGCCCCAAAACAAACCTTTTTTTTACCTGCCCCATAAGGTACTTTAAAATTCTGGAAAATTAAAAATTTTACAGATTCTGTTAAATGACGGGCTGTATGATGGTAGATTTTCATAAATCTAGACTTCCAAATCGTAATACCTTAACACTTTAATGCATAGCATCTCATCTTAGAGGCAGATAACAATAGTTTGTAGAATTTTTTATAATTTCTTAGAACGAGTTTTAATTTGAGAGTAAGTAGAGGGCTATCTTGTAAACAATCGTAAATTGATTTATCTATTATAAAACTGTATTTTTACAATATTTAATTTACATGTAGTACCAAATAAAGCTTTTTTCACGGACTTTTTTTTTCATAAATGACACCCTACGGTGTTTAAAAGGATGGCTGATCCCTAACGTGACGTGCTGTAATATTCAAGATTGTTCAAATTTCCTATTTATTTTATTGTGTGTAGTCCATAGTAACCAAGATTTAAGATAGGCATCGATATGTAATCGGCCCAAAAAAGGATATTTTATAAAATATGATTTCAGTCACAGTAAATACAATTTTCTTTGAGCATACTAACCCATATTTCTGACTCAGTTTATGATTAAGGAGATTCGACTTGCATTCCTGAATTGACAAGAATTTCCTGCTTTGGGCTAAAATCTCTCTTTTATAATGACGCCCTGTTTCCTCACCAGACACAGATAAAAAAGTAAACTAATTTAATATGGAAGCCAGCTCGGTGTGTTTTTCTTTCATAATATGAAAATAAAAGGAATCATTCTCTGGGTAATACTTCGGAATAGGATGCTCCTTGGCAAATTTAGAGGAATTATTTCCAAGTTTACTAAAACACAAAGGTATTCTATCCGTTTGGCGATTTCAATTGATGCAGAATGCACCATTTTAATAGAATTATATAATCTTATTTAATTAAACAAAACCACTTAGAAACCGGGAATATATTTATGGGCAATTAATCCCTCAACAGTTTACAAAGCCAACAGCTACAAATTCTTAAAAAATAGCCATAGTGAACCCTTAATGGTTCATTATATTTATTTTTTTAAGCATTACTCTCATTTAACCCTCTAAGCGGTTTGCACGTATAATTCCGCTTAGCCTAGGATGTCTTCAAAGTGGTGGTCAAGTACAATTTTCGACCTCTAAAAACGCTCTGAAAAGAAAATGGATGTAACGTACATTTCTGACATTGCTTTCCCCCGTGGAGTTTTGCGGTAGGAGGGTCCAGTCGATTGTTTGGGAACAGCACCCCTCTTTGACTGACATTTATTGAGGGATACAACCCTGTCCTTTGCAGTACAGGAATTTGTTCACATTTAACCTAAAAACTGCTGTGAAAACCAGATGAGTCAGAACAGTTTTTTACTGATCGGCATGAAATAGCCCAGAGCTTCACAGAAAGACGCTGTTTGGGTCAATCTGGTGACACTATAGATAAGACTATATTGTATGGGTTAATCATTGAAGCCCCTGGAGGCAGTCTGTCTGGGAGGTGCACAGAAAGTAAGGAGACAATAAGGAGGGTGGTTCCCTTTTTCTATCCTAGCAGAAAAAGGGGGTAGAAAAATTCACCGAACGCTTTGGTTACAAACACAGTAGAACACTAGTGTATTTTTTGGAGACTTTTTCCCCGATGTGTTCTACTCGGAGGGTTAATGTATATTAAATGGGTTCTAAAATGACCTGGTTACAAATATAATATAAATCAAAATATATAGCAGATTGTTTGGACATGGCGAAATCAGGAGAAAATGTTGGCTTCCCATGCTTAGAGCTTTATCGCTAAGTTTGCGAAGGCATGTTGTTCTGATATAAAACCTATTAGGGTACCAAAGTTATTACTTTGAATTTGGCAGGTAACTTGAACATTACGTTGTTAAAGCAAAAAAATGCAGGACAAATCTGTGAATCCAAGTGTCCTCTTGTTGGGAGGGTGTGTGTGGGTGACATGAGGGGAAGAGGTAAGATTTGGTTTAGTACACTACGGTCTACTGTTTTGCTACTAGAGGGCTAATAGAGACCAGGATCTACTACTCGATTTCGAAATGTTACGGACGTGCATGCCAGTAGTAGGATTCAAACCCGTAAACTCCGAAGTGCAGCGCCATATTATTCAGCCATCGTTCGGCCAGGAAGAGGTAAAAATTAGGATAAAATATATCCTGGTGATTACAACTAAAATGATTCTATCTCCACAAACGCTTTACACCAGTAAAGGTAGGTGTACTAAACAAACTGTAGGTCAAAATGTCCTCGCGCTCGAGGAGAGGACACTTTGATAACATTGGCAAAAGGGAAAGAGATAAGAAATAAGAAGAAAAATACCTTGGTGATGATCAAAACTAAAATCGCTCTCCCACCACGAACGTTTTACATCTGCAAATGTAGGTGTTAATGCATTTAATGATTGAAGAGGCCAACAAGGCATCCCAGCAAAGTATCTCTTTAATGTTTTATAAAGCTAAGAATTTCCCCATTTCAACATCTTTATGAATTACCGCTCATTTCATTTAATTTATTCGATAATGTCATGTTACGTGTTCATAAAATGGTTACTTTGTTTCTTGAGCGATGCCAATTCAGACAAGCAATTAGTCAAACTGACAACTGCACTTATCTCCGGTCAATGCAGCCTTCAACTGAAAAGTGCAACTTATTTAGAAAACATCCGTATCTAAAAATGTTTTACGTGCTCTCCCAAATGAGATGTTACGATGTTTCGCAAGGACTACATGAGTGGATCGCCTTAAGGAAATACAACTAAAGAGATTGCTGAAATTACTAAAACTAGGTTACGAAATTTCTAGAGTTATTAAAACTCGATTGATGTCAACGACTAACATCATAGCATATATGTGCCTGACAATATAAATAAAAAATAAAAGAACAGGTGGATATATAGTCCCCTGTGATTTTAGTAAAGTTTAGTGGCAAAGATCAGTTCATAAAATAAATAAAAAATAAATAAAAATCAGGTGATAGTCTAATAATCAACTATGATTTTAATAAGGTTCAGTGGCAAAGATCAATTCACAATAAATAAATAAATCACCTATGAATTTAGTAAGGTTCAGTGACAGAAATCAGTTCGTAAAATAAATATAAAATACATAAAATTCAGGTGATGGTCTAATAGTTAACTATAATTTTAGTAAAATTTAGTAGCAAAGATAAGTTTACGATAAATACATAAATAAATAAATACGTAAATAATAAAAATCCGATAATAGCCTAATAGTCATCTACGATTTTAGTAAGATTCAGTGACAAAAATCAGTTCACAAAATAAATAGTAAAAATCATGCGATAGTCCATTAGGTAACTATGATTATTTATAAGGTTCAGTGACAAAGATCAGTTCACAAAATAAATAAATGAAAACTAAAAGTTAGATGATAGTCTAATAGTCATGTATGATTTTATTAAGATTCAGTGACAAAGATCAGTTCAGAAAATAAATGAATAAAAAATAAAAATTAGTTGATAGTCTTATAATCATCTCTTGTTTTAGTAAGGTTCAGTAGCAAAGATCAGTTCACAATAAATAAATAAATCACCTATGAATTTAGTAAGGTTCAGTGACAGAAATCAGTTCATAAATTAAATAAAAAATAAATAAAAATCGGGTGATAGTCTAATAGTCAACTATAATTTTAGTAAGGTTCAGTAGCAAAGATCAGTTCACAATAAATAAATAAATAATTAATAAAAATCAGATGATAGCCTAATAGTCATCTACGATTTTAGTAAGATTCAGTGACAAAAATCAGTTCACAAAATAAATAATAAAAATCATGTGATAGTCGAATAGGCAACTATGATTTTAATAAGGTTCATGGCAAAGATCAGTTCTCAAAATAAATAAATAAAAAATAAAAATTAGATGATAGTCTAATAGTCATCTATGATTTTAGTAAGATTCAGTGACAAAGATCAGTTCAGAAAATAAATGAATAAAAAATAAAAATTAGTTGATAGTCTTATAATCATCTCTTGTTTTAGTAAGGTTCAGTAGCAAAGATCAGTTCACAATAAATAAACAAATAATAAAAATCAGATGATAGTCTGATAGTCATCTACGATTTTAGTAAGAGTGACTTAGATCAGTTCACAAAATAAATAATAAAAATCATGTGATAGTTCAATAGGCAACTATGATTTTAATAAGGTCCAACGGCAAAGATCAGTTCACAAAATTAATAAATAAAAAATAAAATTTAGATGATAATCTAATAGTCATCTATGATTTTATTAAGATTCAGTGACAGAGATCAGTTCAGAAAATAAATGAATAAAAAATAAAAATCAGTTGATAGTCTAATAACAATCTTTTGTTTTAGTAAGATTCAGTGACGAAGATTAGTTTTATGTTCAAAGGCAGTTCACAAAATGTTCATGAAGGTGTCTTTCAACCACTTCAAGTGATAGCACCCAGACCTCCAGGTATTTCTTTTAACTTAGATGTTTTTCATGGGAAAGAAAACAAAATTATACACTTGTTTCCACATAAAGTTATATCTTTAGCTTGTAAGGATTAAATGAGACATATTTAAAATAAAAAAATTTACATATTTTAAGAATTTGCAAATAGAAATACCAAGAACAGTATATGTTTTAATCCGCGGTACTTTAGTCGCTAAAGGCTGCAATCTCTTAACTGGAGAGTAGTGGGATGATTCTTCCCGGAACTCACAATTTTCATGATATTTTAGAAATACAGTGGACTCCGCTTAATGTGATAAGTTTGGGACTCCGTGATTTTGATAACAATAACCGATTAATAACAATAAACGATATGCATAATTAGATAAATCCCTCCTTCAATTCACACGTACTAAATTTCAAAATAAAATGAAAAAACTGACCGTATATTTATGTACAGCATTTTATCTTTTAAAACATGAGAATTTTATACAGAATTTAAAAAATGATCAATTGTTAACTGTCTACTATTTTTTCTAAGAAGCTCATTGATAAATTGTTTGTAATCATACTCTTTTTAAAGTTATCGGAGTGGTGTTGTACTCCACGTTTCAACACTTTCAATGCAGTTCCTAGGCCGAGAAATGTTTAACGGCGCTACAGCATTGCTTTGACTCATTTTTGGTAACCTGTCCTAACGATTTAAAATTTCGATCTTTTGTTTTAATGTTAAATCATTTCACTTTCTGGCTTCCATATCGACAAGTTGTATGTATGCGAGCAAGGCATAAAATGTGAATACGCTCTTTCTCATTTCCTATAAGAATATGTTGCCTTCTGCTTATCTGACAACCATTGACCATCAGCAGGGTGTGCGTATTAATGAAAAATTCCAGGAACGTGTACTCCAACACTCCTTTGATCATTTCCCCATTTCCCTTGATGGAAGAGGAAGAATTCTCAGAAATTAAAACGGTGAAGGGAAAGAAAAGATTGGGTTCCTTCTGAATACATTGTGAATATTCCTTTGCCAGTTAAAAATGAGTTCGAAAACTGATAACAATAAAAGATGCAATGATCACATAAAGCGATAATTTTAGTATACAAATGAATAGAGAAAATCGGGACCAAGTGATTTCGATGACAATAAGCGATTGATTACAATAACCGCGATCATATTAAGCGGAGTCCACTGTATATATTAAGTGCTTCTAGTAATATGGTTAAAATGTAAACTATTAACATTTTTATAAGGGATGGGGGAGCATGGCACAACAATATATTTGTGAAAAAGTTTTTTTTTAATCCAAAATTTTTCTAATGTAGATTTTTTCTTAACTTTTTATTTAAGGTTCAGATGTTAATATTTTATACCGGTTTTTCATAATGTATAGATTAAAACTATGCCGTAATTAGCAATTTGCTTACTTAAATTTGCCTATATTTCTTTCTATACAAATTAATTGGAAAAACTGTCAAATTTTATTGTTTTCCCCTGTAATTGTCAGTAATAAAATTCTTTTAAAAATTACAATTTTAGAGATATCTGAAAATTAGCTCATAATCTTATGAAGAAGGTTTTAATAGCTTCAAAAACTTTTGGAGCCAAAATAAAATATTTGAAAAAGTTATAAGCATATAAAAAACAATTAACTCAAAAAAAACTTAATAAAAAGTTTTAAAATTTATGTTTTGATTAAATGGACTGTCTTTAAATAAAACAGACTTTATTCTCTAGGATATACTTCGAATCATATTCTAAATTATATAAAAGTTACAATGTTAAGTGCAATATTTAAAATATAAATATAATAAACACCGTATAACCAGAAACGTAAAATATGTTATAAATATTTCGAATGATACAGGAGCATTTCAAACAGTTCTATCGCTTTAAAATTTATAAACTATTTACCCTGTAGCTTGTACAATAATAGTTAGAAACATGTTTAGAGGTATCTGAGTACATATTAGTACAATATGGTTCGAAACTCGTAATTTATGCATAAACACATAATTTAGGCATTCTGCACTTTAAAGATTTGCTATAGATATTATATATTAAAAAGATATTTTTATTGGGTTTTTTTATTTCATTTCATATTATTTCTTGAATGCTTACGATAAGTTTCTTTTGTATATTATAAATGAAAACAGTTATAGTATGTAAAAAAAATCACGGAATACTTTTAATTTCTTTTTCAAATAATCAGTAATTTATTAATTGCTTCAAATATAATTAATATGCAAAAACATTAACTATATATTGAGTGCAAAAATAAAAGGAAAGCTATTCACCTTTTAATATTAACTACTTTCACATACATTTGCTTTCAGTGATATATTACGCATTCAAGCTAATCAATTCAAAAGAAAGTTAACTTTAAGATTCCAAGGACACCTTCTTAAGAAAACCAAAAATTCAGTTTTAATTCCAATCTCACGGTATAATTCTTCGATAATTACAATGCTTTCTCTACTTATGCCTTCAATAAAAGTAACAAATCTTTCTGATAGCTTACATATTAATTAAAACTACTAATGAAAAGCTTCTACATAGACAAGTTTGAACTAAATTTCTTTTCTTTATGACAGAAATACTAATCAATTACAGTTAGCTTTCTTATTCATGTCATAATCTACCAGCAATCAAACTTGCATAAATTCTACAATATTTCTTTTCTTCGTAATGGGACGATTTTAGACACTTTAAAGATAAATATTAATAGATCATACTGATTGTTTCTGAGGTTATTCAAGGAAGAAAAAAAACCCGCACGGTTTCTCTTGGTGCAATGTTTTGATTACCAGCTAACACGAATGCGTGCTTAGAATTTATAAAAGGAATAAAAAAATTGCATCAACACGTAACGCAGAGAACTTACTAGCGTCTAAAGTTTACTGAACAAAGACGGTAATGCTTGGTTTGCAATGCATTTTAATTGGTTCACACGCTTCAGCTGTTTCTGAATTTGTAACCTTTTACCTTCTTGTAAAACTTTACTCCGTTGTATAAAAATCAGTAAAAGTTATTAATTCTGACTGACAGCTTTGAAAAGGTATTCGCTATGTAAATTACATCAAGTATTTATTTACTTTTACATTTTTTAGGACTTTCAATATCTTCTCGCATGATTTTCTAATTGAAGATGAGTGTGATTAATTGAAATATATGTTTTTGAGTAAATTCATCCTATTTAGGGAGTTCGTGGGTTCAAATCCCACTGTGGTATGGATGTTCGTAGCCGTTTGGAATCAGCTTCAAGCTGTAAGTCCCGGTCTCATTAACCCTCGTGTTTCAAAACGTAGACCGTAGCACTTAAAACCAAACGAAGCCAAGTCATCCTATTTAGACTTAAAACTAATATATCATGTGTATATCAATTGCATCACAGAAAAATCTTCAAGAGGAAAATATTTTTTAAATTTTCCACACACATTCCCATACCGTTTACAAAATTTGCCGAGTATTATTAGCGTTATCTCAAATGCATAGAATACGGGACTGAGTTTTATGTATAAATGCAGCCATGTAGCAAAATATTTTCGAAATTTTATGTCAATTTCACCCATGGCGAATTAGGAACCGGTGGTTATACAGAAATTTCTATACGTTTTGGGACAAAATTATACAGTTTCGCGATGAACCCTCAGAATGAACCGCGGTATCTTAGTCGGCAAAGGCAACGCTCTCGTAACTGGAGGGTTGCGGATTCGGAACCCGATACGGCTAAAGATCTGCCTTGTTCGTTAAAGGTGACTGGGGCACATATAATATATTCGTGGTCACAATGTCCTCCAAGTTCGCAATCAATACCTCTGGGGGTGGCCGGCCAATCCTATGGGTTTTCTGCTTGGTGCCTGCTTCACAATTACGAGTACCTACTTGATCTTACTTTCGCACTTGATGTTCTCGTCGAAATGAAAGTTTTAGTGCTTTATACGAGTAGCCTCCGGATCAATCGTGATTGGTTTGACCAAGTGGAATAAAACAACAGCTATCATAATAACAGTGAAGAGATATTTTACAAAAATTAAATAGACAATATGAAGCATTTAGAATTTTACATGGATACTTATTGAATTAAAGCAAGATTACAGAACCATTCAATATCGCTTTTTTAAAAGTTTTAAGAGGTTCAAAATTTCCTGTTCTAAAAAAGCGAGGAAACGCTTAACACTTCGTGTGCGGGCAAGGTATTTTTTACGTTTTTTGCAGTCTGTCACTGGAGCGCGGGTCACGTTAAAATATGTATTTAGTAGGTTTGTGGTGGATACCCGCTAACCACCACAAATCTACTAAATACGTATAATTATATGTATGAGTGACATTATATGAGTGTTGTTTGCGTTGCTATGCAACGCTTTGCCTTTTTTCTTTCCACAAGTTATGAATGTCGAGTTACTCGGTCTTTTGTTGTGTTATTTCGTCTTCAATTGAATTCCTAACTCCAGAACCTACAAGTCGTGTTTTTTCAATTTGAACCTTGGTTTTTTTTATTGTTGAATACAAAATTGATAAAATGAGTTGTTGTGACAAAGATAGTGATAAAGAAATATGCGCTGACAGATTATCGAATTTTAATTTTAAAAATCGTTTATTTTTGGGATTTCGTAAAAATATTGTTTTTTTTTCGTTAAATAATCATACAATATATATTAAAGTGTACGATAAAAAAAGTTTCGTTCATTAAAACTAAGTAGTTTTAGATTGACTGCGATTTTTCTGAATAACTAAACATTCGCGCAATTCACGAAAAAACGCCCGTTGCAAGCGTAAGTTGGCGGGGAAGTATACCCGTATGCCAAGTGTTAATTTTCGTTCGTTTATCAGGGGATCAAAACTGTCGCCGTTGGTTCTAAACTAGATTTCCTTTGAGATAGGTTTGGTTTGTATCTTAAACAATGTTGGTTCTAAAGTTTTAACAAGTTATGAGATCACAAAAATTCCTAAAAGATTCACAACTTAGCCAAGAGCATAAAAAGATTAAAAAAGATTAAAATTAAGTTTAAATGGCTGTTTTCATTTAATATACTGCGTATCAAAAAAATTTAAAAATTGAAAATAGTGTATATTTATCAGAGCATTTTTTCCCTGAAATAAACTTTAAATCCTTTATGGAATTAACTCTTGCATTACATTTTGAAAGCTAAGAATTTTACTAACATTAATAGTGCTTAATTTAGAATTAGGTTCTAAATTTAAATTATCTTTAATGTCAAAAGTATATCTTATAGTGTTCTAAATACAATTATCTTTTTAATAATTTTTTAATTTTTTTTATTAAAGTTTATCTTTATGGAAATGAATCACATCAACTAATTTACAATTTCCTCATAAAAAGTTAAAGAGAAATTTACCGATTTGTTAAGTGTTGGTATTGGATAATTATACGTAGGTTTTTACGGGGTACTCCATAAAAAAGGAATATTATTATTTTACTTACAATCTCTAATCAGGACTGAAAGTTCAGTATTCCTCAAAATCTGGAGTTTATGGTTTATAGGTTTGGTTTGGTTTGGAGCGCTACGGTATACTTTTTTGTAACACGAGGGCTAATGAGACCGGGACCTACTGCTTAAAGCTGATTTTGAAAAACTACGAACATCCATGCCACAGTGGGATTTGAATCCTCGAACTTCGGTACCGATGGCCAGCACACTAATCATTCAGCCATCGTTCGGCTGTGCTTTATAGGAATTGTAATATTTTGCTACGTGTACTTGAGAAAATATAAAAATAATCGTAGCAACAGAAACGAAATGAAGAAACTTCATACATACTTATGTATCTAAATGTGTTTAACAATGATGCATGATAACATGTTAAAAATTCTTAACACATTTCAATCCCACTCACAGATTTAAACGATAACAATTTCCCGGATGAGAATAAAAAAGACGGAACCATAAATTGAATGTTGATGCACAGGAGCAGAAAATTGCAGTGGAAGACTGCTCTTGGAAAGCAAATAACGGCAATTACAAGACAGGTTTTGCATGATTTAAGCAGTTTAGTCAAGTAATGTTGACATGCAAATTTATATGCAGTGTGTATCATTCTTAGGGAGAGATAAATATCTTCAGTGATGCCTATTAATAGATTTCAAGAGATGATAGATGAAATGATGCGTGTACCTTCTCAGGCATTCAGTTCTGCTGTACCGCTTTGACGTAATGAGCAAATTATACCCTCAAGTAGCAGATCATATTTCATGTCAACTAATAGGTAGCATTGGTAGCATAACGCTCCTTTTTTAGATGCTGGTGGAAGCAAAACGGTTGCTTTCTATTAACTTCCTGCTACAGGCCCGTCCAAACCTAAAGAATATGTGGACCTCTATGAATATGTAATTTATTTTGGTTAGACGCATTGTATGCATATACATACACACATACACAAACATTTTCTGTCTGTAAAAAATGTTTGTAAAAAGAAACTTACTTTACCTTCCCCCCACACACATAAATGAAAATAGCAACGTTATTTATTTGAAACGTCATTTTCAGATTTAATCGCAGGGGATAAATTTGTTTATATTAATTTTTAACATCATAAGTTAGCTGAAAATGAAATAGTTTCTTTAATTATTTTATATTAACCCTTTAAAGACAGTGGTTTTGTAGCGAAACCAACTGTTAAAATTGTTTTTTCTCTATTTTGTTAAAAGATATATGAATGACTTTTTGGATTTTATACTTTTTTGACACTTTAAACTATCAATAGATCGTAGCACTTTACATAATTTATTTTTCACTTTCAAATATACAATTTTAAACTTGCTTTGCTTGAAACAATCAGGAATTCTATTTTTGTCTTTTATAATCCCAAATAAAAGTACTTACACAAAACATTACTTATAAATAGTTTATATATTTATTTATTACATCATATTAATGATAATTATTCATTGTTCTTCTAATATAATAAAAATTTTAGGGAAGTATTATTTTCACGCCGTGCAAGGGGAGGATTTTACAGTTAAACCACTTCTCCCATCTACAAAACCTGAAGGAATTTTTTTACTAAATTCGCATTTATAAGGTTCATAGATAACATTATAAACGATTTCCATTAAATGCCGAAGAAATTCTGATTGTGAACTTTCAAGTGTTAAGTAAAGGATGGCTGCATTTTCTCAATTTCTCTTTTCTCTCAAAATAATATATACCGAGATTAATTATATATTGTATATTCCAGGAATCCTTCAAATATTTTTTTATCTTTTTGCTAAAACTATATAATTTGTACTAATTTTGAGTTTAATCCTCGATTAATTTTTACACAGAAAAACAAAAAATGTGTCGTCAGTGGTTATGTTATTATGGTTTCTATTGCCATCCTTATTTACAGTGACATCATGATTTATCCGAAAATATCTTGATCAGCTTCAAACTACATCCGACTTTCGAACTGTTGCAAAGTCTTTGAATTGAACTAGTTGTAGAAGAAAGAACATAAGAGAAGTTCATTTCAGAAATGTTATGATGATTGAAAATTAGTTAAAAAGTTATTATTTATTTTAAAAAACACGACTCATTTATTTTTTTACTTCACCTATTAAACTTTAATTTTTTAAATAAAAAATTTAGTTAAAATCATTTATGATTGATTTTTTAATAAATTTAAGGTTTTTTGTAAATATATATATATATATATATATATATATATATATATATATATATACCTACACACACACACACACACACATATATATATATATATATATATATATATATATATATATGTGTGTGTGTGTGTGTGTGTGTGCATATATATGTGTGTGTGTGTCAGGTTTAAAAAGGGGGGGTGAAAACATTAAGCGAGTTGGGAACAATTTAAAAGGGAACTCTTTGGTAATAACAAAATAAATGAAAACAACCCACGTTCGTGTAAGATTTTAGGATAATCCGATCAAGCGGAAGTATATCTGAGGAATTTGATGAGTATACAAAAAGATAAGAACAGTTGGCACGAAGACATAGAGAGCTGTCAGCAGTTTCCACGCTTAGCTCCTCCACGAATAAATGAAAATGGCGCAAGTGACGCCTTAAAATGTAAACTATACTTTGAAATAAAGTGATGATTTACAAAGAAAGACTTTCTTCCATTCGCCTACCTCTGGATACGACATGTATATATATATATATATATATATATAAGGAATTGTTTATGTTTATGCATCTAAACTAAAGTTTGTACTTGTATGCTCCATTGAGAAACTAATATTTTATACACGAAGATAGTAAGATTAATTGTAAATGTAACATAAAGTAATATGTATTTTTGACAGTACTTGTGCATTATAAGTATGTCACGTCTTCATCTTTACTTTTTTAGTACAATAATAACAAAAAACAAGAATTTTTATTTCCTCTTTCCACCCTTTGTAGCATATGAAGAATACTGAAATGTATTTAGAAACCCGGATCACGTCTAAGATAGTTATTAAAAAAAATTGAGACCATATTTATGTTTTGCACTATATTTTCGCATAGAAAGACGCATTCTACAATAAAAACATTTGCACACAGATATATATTAACTAAATTTAATCTCGTATAACGTGCTTTTGTGAATTTCTATTTTGATTTTCTCGTTGAACAAAAATATCCAACAATAACCATATTCTTCACACAGATAGGTATTTAGTAAATATAATTGCTTATAATGCCCTTTTAGGATTGTGAATTTTAAATTTCAGCAATGAATGATACAAATTTTAATCTGGGTATCCAGTCATACATTATGCCATTTTATTTATAGCTTGTTTTCTGAATTCAGAGGTACATCACTCCATCTCATTAGCGCAGGGGTGGGCAAAAGCCGGTCCCCGGGCCGGATCTGGCCCTTTTGCTTACCTTATCCTGCCCGTTGAAAAATCCTGCATGCAATTTTTTAATTTCTTATATGCGATTTTGTTAAAATCAACAGTTTTTGTATGCGTAGTGTACATATAAATAATGAAAAATATATAAATAATAGAGAGTATTATAACTTGAACAGCTGTAACTATCCCTACTTTACTATACTACTTTACTATATTACTATACTACTATACTATTATACTACTTTACTCCCTACTTACTATATCCCTACTTTAATGTACGCAACATACATACTCTCCTAAAGCGTGTGGCCGAACGATGGCCGAATGGTTAGGGTGCTGACCTTTGGAACCGGAGTTCGTGGGTTCGAATCCCATATTGGCATGGGTGTTCGTAGCTGTTCGGAATCGGCTTTCAGCAGTAGGTCCCGGTCTCATTAGCCCTCGTATTGCAAAAAGTAGACCGTAGCGCTCCAAACCAAACCAAACCTAAAGCGTGTGGTCTGCTTACTACATAGAATTGAACGTGCACTCTTCTCACTTTTCGAGGGACGACAGACTGCAGCACACGTACTGTTTATTTTGATTTAGCACTAGTTGCATACTCGTCATTTCTTTTGAGACTAATGTTTGTTATTTATCAAATATAATAATAAATTGAAAAGTGGACTTTTTGTAGATAAAATTTTAACAAGTGACCTTGCTACAAGTGATTTGAATCCAAATTTTGAAGAAATAATATCAAATGAACATTCCCGATTCGCATTAACTAAAACTATTCTGTTTTAACGTTTAATGTTTGTATTTTCTTTTTATAATTCTATTTACTATTATATTTACAAAATATAATATAAATATAAAAATGTAATAACTATGATCAAAATAAAATAATTTGTATCATTAAGATATAAATAAATATCAAAATAAAATCTTTCATTAACTAATTTATTTAATGACCATTAATTTAATATAATGGATCACATTTCTTTAAAAATTACTTGAGATATTTTATTGGGCATAAATTGTTCACATATACACCTAAGTAAGACAATTTATTATTACTATTACCTTTTATTAACTGTCAAATTTCTCTGTCCAAATGCTTTAAAATAATACTTATAGTGTTTTTGTCAAAAACATTTGGCAGGGAAAAAACTCCATTGTTCAGGGAAAAAACTCCACCCAAAACATTCGCGTGTGCACAGCGTACGCGGTATAGTCCTCCGGTCCGGGAGACATTTTGAAAATTTCATTTTGGTCCGCGTTTAAAAGTATTTGTCCACCTCTGCATTAGAGATTCTCAACCTTTATACTAGTCTCAAATTCTAGAAAAGATAACATAATTATATTAGATACGTTTATTTGATATAAGATTTTATACGATAATGACACATGGCTAGCAAATAAACGTTATAAAATCTTCCATTTTCTGGAGTGTATGAAGACTAGGGGGAAAGAATTCCTGATTTATTCAGAGAATTAAAACACTATAAACAATTTTCTCAAATGCTAAAAAGTTGAATTTATATCCCACCTTCGTATTTAGGATAATGGCTTAATGTGACATAGTACATTTCGAGATAAAATGTCTTCGTTATAATAGCCCACATTTGATTCAATATGATGAAAAATCAGATCTGTTCGGAATAAAATTTTGCTTAAATCATATTTTAGGGTCTAACTTTATATAAAAAAATTCAGCTTTGTTATATGAAGTAATACTTAAAATATTAAATATATACACCTAGTGAAAAAGCTGAAATCTATATACCCGTAAAATAAGTAGTAAAATTTGCAAAATAGGAGCTAATTTTTTATATTCAATAGAAGCTAATTATCTTTTTTTTATTTTGCGAACCTTAGTTATGCAGTTTGTATCGGTTATATGGTCAGCTCAGCGGTCCAGAAAAATCAGACCATATAAGCTGGGTGACCATATATACAACCCTGTTGTGCATATATAGTGCATTTTTAATCCATAACAGAAGAGCCTTATCCACATTTTCATAAGGTGACAAGCGCTAAAGTTTTCTTTCTTGATCAACACTTGAGGACCAAAGTTTAGCAGCTAAAATGTTGTTTAATGTCCTCCGGGTAATCGAATTTGCTTTGGCGAAAGTAGCCTTTAAAAGATTAGATTTTTTAAAAAAATTATTCAATGAATTCGTTTTTGGCAGCAAATGATAAATTCTTTCTTTTCGAAGCCGTAATTAAAAAATGAACATTCTTATTCGTGACGTATGATCCAAATGCAACAAAATTTTCCTTTACTTGTTTCGTCTCAATTTCAACTTAAGCAGGGAGAGATAGCTTCAACCAATAAACAGACAGATATCCACCTCTTGTCAGGGGGCAAGAGAACTGAGAGACGTGATATCTACACAAACAAGAAAGGGGGAAAGGAAGGGAAATAAAGGCTTGAATCCAGGTCTTCTCCAATTTCGCACTGACTTCTTAAGAAAACGGAAACTCGTTGAAAACATGAAACTGACCATATAACCGGTAACAAGAAAAAGAAAATGACTGTATAAGCGGTGCACTTTAACACGTTTCCTATTAAGTTAGACGGGACTTTAGAAAACTGACCATATAAGTGGGGTGACCATATAACAGGCACTGACTGTAATAAAAAGAGCAATATTTTTATTTTATAGCAAGATAAAAACTACGATTTTTAAAATTTCCAATCCCAAAAAGGTTTAATTGTCTTACTATAAAATTACATATATTTTTAGCGTTTTATGTTTACACAATAAAAAGACAGATATTCTACTTCAATTTGAGATAAATATTTAGTTTCTAATATTCTGCATATTTTAAAAGTTGTATTGCCGGTAAATAAATTTCATCTTTTACATTTGGTGTATAATTTCTATGTAAGTTTAATAAATAACTTTCTTTAAGAGGACAAAACTAAATATTTTTTGTAAAAAGCTGGAGATTTCTTAAAAAACTTAAAATTTCGTTCTAAAAGGATTAGAACTTTTTCATTTAATGTTGAATCGTAAAAAGGCTTATTATGATAAACATTTCAAGTTTCAAAATGCACTATATTCATAAATGCCCCATGTGTGGAATTTATCTAAATATTTTCGCTTTATTATGCATATTAGTAGAACAATTTAATGTTATGGTAATATTAAGTTGCTAGTGAAAATACAATTACATATCTGTTATTATCGCTGTTAATGATTTGAGCTTAATGAGTAGTTGGCAGGAAAAAGCATTTTTATGCATTTAGTAATTTTGTCATTACTGACTAATGAAGTTTTCCTTTTCACTTAATAAAAAAGTATTAATTTCTGTATATTTCAATACATATTATTAATTGAGGTATACGGAAACAACAAGCTTTTCATAAATAAATGAATGCCTTTTAGCAAACACTAATGTTCAGGAGTGACAAAACGTCCATTATACTCGCGTGGTTGAGACTATTAGTCCAAAAGAAATTACTACAATGGTATGACATTTGGATTTCTTATAACAAGCTTCTGCTGCAGTAGATTGCATTTCGGTATTTATACATCAGAAAAAGGAAGAAGGGAAAAAAATCTATTCACGTATTTTTCTTATAATTCATTTTAGGTCACGCTATATGGAAATACAAATACAAAACAAGCAATACATGGATGAATTAATTTCAATGGTTTAATTATCTTTCTTTTGGCGGGTAAATAAATTAAAATAATGTTGAACAAATGTTTTCATTCATTGTGTTTTTAAGATAGAATGTTTACTCTGGGTCTGGAACATAAAGTTCCAATATTTTTTTTTATGCATTTTTCAATATGAATATATTCTACAAATAGGAGTGTCAAAAATTTAGACCACGAGAGCTCTGGAGATATTTCGCGCTATTTATGTGAATATTGATAATCTATAGTGATCAATTAAAATTTAGCAGAACGATGATCGCATGGTAAAGCGCTGCTTTCCGGTAGCGGAGTTCGTGGGTACGAATTCAGCTAAAGTCATGGATTTTTGTAGCCGTTCGGAATCGGCTTTAAGCAGTAGGTCCCGGTCTCGTTTGCCCTCGTGTAGCTAAATTGTAGGAGACTGTAACTCTCCAAATCAAAGCAAACCAAAAAGGTAGACCAGGTTGACCACGAGAGTTCTGGAGGTTTCTAGCGCTGTTTATGAGAACATTGATAATCTATAGTGATCAATTAAAAACTAGTCTAGCAAAACGATGACCTCATGGTAGAGCGCTGCTTTTTGGTACTAGAGTTCATGGGTTCGAATCCCGCTGAAGGTATGGATTTACTTAGCAGTTCGGAATCCGATTTAACCAGTAGATACCGGTCTCTTTTGCCCTCGTGTAGCTAAACAAGCGACTGCAGCTCTCCAAATCAAAGCAAACCAAAAAAGCTAGTTTAAGTATAATGAAAAATAAAATAGTAAAATTAAGAATTATTCTTTGCAATAGATTTCTACTTATAATCATGCTATAGGATTAATCAAAGTTCTTACGAGATCTTGAAAACCTTGCTTCAACTATGAAAAGCCAAGTGTCTTTGAAATAAAAGTCAATTCTTTAATTTTTTACTTTGTAATTTTCCTGTAAAATTATGTATCTAATATGTTACAATACAATTCTAAAACATTAGTTTTCTTTTTCTTTTTCAATTACTTAGGTTTCAGTACCAATTCTAAAAAAAGGCTATTTCTATATAGTCATCAATGTATATATATATGTGTCTTATAGGAATAACTAATTTAATTTTGTAAGTAGATTCTAAAAATTTCACCAATTTCTACCAAAAACGTTCTAGTAAAAAGCACTGTAAGTACGTTCTAAAGTAATTACTGTAAGTATTGTAATTTACTGTAAGTAAATACATTTTGAAAGAATGTAGTCGTTCGTAGGTATGCTATACCAAAATATTGTCTCTAACGTACGAAAGCTTGTCCACTCCTGTTCTATAGAATGTTTTTATACATGTTGTTCTTATAGGAAGAACTCTCTTATTTATCAAATGCAGGAAACTTATCTTTATTAGCATTTTACTACACAATTCGCTCATGTTTGTTGCCTATTTTATCCAGCACCATATAGGTAAAATAACCTCATTCCCTATGAGTTAACGACACAAAGGCCTCTTAGACTGACTCGGGAATTGAACTCAAATTCACCTAGTGGAAATACAATACAATAACCACTATACAATCTGAGCTGAATATAAATTTGAAAATTGAAGTTTATTTAAATTTTAATATAACCCTCGAAACAGTAGTTCTTTTTAATATATTTTTTAATTTTTCAATTTAAAAAACATTTAATTTTTTTTTTTGTTTTCAAGATTTGTCGAAACGTTTCTTGCAAAATATTTTATAAATACTAACTTAAAAAATTCACTTTTCATAAAACTCCCATTTTGTTTTGAGGAAAATAATTTTTAAAGTTTTTTTAACTAAAAAATTCAAACGGTATCTTACAGAAAAAATTTCAGTTATACAACTTTAATAAAATTTGACATATGATTTGAAGTTACCAACTCTGGAAAAAAATTCATTCTGTGATAAACGAACTTCAATATCTCTCACTGAAACAAAGCAATTACAGTTTAGCATAGAAATATTTTTATTTAAAAACACAAAAAATTAAACGGGACCTAAATCTCAGAAATTTAAAAGCTTATGAACCCTATATAAACAAACGGACGTAAACGTTTAAATACACCTAACAATATTTTCACTTTAGAGTGTTTTAAATTATATAAAATATGAGTGAGGCCAGAAAAATTCCTAGAAACACTTAAGCAAATCTTTCAGTTTAAAATTGTACGTTTCCATGACTTCAAAATAATGCATGAATAATATTTTCCATGGAAATCCTCGAATGTTGTTTTCGTTTTTTAAAACGAAAAAGAGCATGTGTTTTTTAATAAAACAGATTACTTATTTAATTTAGGTATTGCTTATTGTCGTATTATTGTGAGAAAGTGGTGAAAATGTCCTGATATTTAAAAAAATATTTTATTGTTTGACTTCTTAGGATTGTAGGTAAATCGTGATGCATGGTTTTATTTATAAATTAAAGATAATACTTTTATATTAGACGCCAAAACTTTAAAATTATATAGAATTTACATAAGAGAGATTGGAAATCGGAAATATGTAATTTCTGTTTATTCATTTACTTTATTATATTATTACATTTACCATTTTGGAAATTAGACAGAATTGAAGTTATCACCATATTAATTTTTTTTTATTTTTAAACAAAAATAAAAATTCAAATACTCAAAATATTCAAATACTCAATAAATTCAAATTCAAAATAAAAATTCAAGATCTTTCAAGCTTTTATTTAAGTTATAAAATTATTTGATAAGAGTTTGTAAACAATATGTAGCACACACACTCACGTATATATATATATATATATATATATATATATATATATATATATATATATATATATATATATATATATATATATATATATATATATATATATATATATATATATATGTATATATATATATATGTATATATGTATATATATATATACATATATACATATATATACATATATATACATATATACATATATATATATATTTATATACATATATATACATATATATACATACATATATGTATATGTATATATATATATATACATATATATATATACATACATATATATATACATATATATACATACATATATATATATATACATATATATACATACATATATATAAATATATATATATATATATATATATATATATATATATATATATATATATATATATATATATATATATATACATATATATATACATATATAAATTCAATTTTTCAGTATTTTCAATCAAAAATAAAAAAATAAATACTAAGTGTAAACGTTTATTTAAGTTACACAAATTGTGTAAGAGTTTGCAAACAACATCTAGCATATATATATGGAAAGGGGCCAAGGAATATTTTTTGTTTCTGATTGTACATCAAAAGGGTTGCTATACATTCTCAATTACTATCAAATATATACACTAACAGTTAACATAAGTATTCATACACCGGCTTTCCTTTGGCCATTTCTCAATATTCACTCAACCCCTTCATTCCATTTCTCACCTTCACCTCCAAAATCACGTTTGAGAACCTATTAAATTTGGAGGACAGTGATTTGGCAATGCTCTATTCCAATTCGTGGCCGGCACCGCCCTTACGGCCTATGCTTCCTCGTTTCCACAGGACAACGAAACAAGAATGTCGACAAGGCATGGCATCACATGAGTAGATGAGTTTTGTCGCCAGGGATGTCGCAACTCGGAAGACGGATCGTCCATCTTCAGTGGGCTGCAGATGTTGTTTGCCGCACAGAGGTTTAGGTTGGCGAACAAGTAAATCTGTCTTGCTCGTGAAATTTGTTTTTTTGGCGGTTGTCAACTTTGAAGCGATGAGATGAAGGTGCTTGTTACTTTGTTTTTGACAGCGCTTTCGTGTAAAATGTGAGATTACTCACCATCGTCTTCCGTAAATAAGCTTAGAAGTAGGTTGGTGTATGCTTTTGGAACGACGAGTTGTGTTGAGGTATGTAAACAAACTTAGGATAAACAACAAAAGAATTAGTTTTTATAGAGTTAAGGCAACAGTGAACTTTAATGTTTTCAAATTCGCTGAAAAGTAAAATATAACAATTATTTATAATAAAAGACAGATTTTCAGAGTTATGTTGATGTATATAAACAAACTTGGGATAAACAACAAAAGAATTAGTTTTTATAGAGTTAATGCAAAAGTGAACTTTAATGTTTTCATCTCGCTGAAAAGTAAAATATAACAATTATTTATAAGAAAAGACAGATTTTCAGAGTTGTTTTGAGGTATATAAACAAACTTAGGATAAACAACAAAGAATTAGTTTTTATGGAGTTAAGTGAACTTTAATGTTTTCATCTCGGAAATGTGAAATATAACAATTATTTATAAGAAAAGTGAGATTTTTAATTTTAATAATTCTATAAAAATGTTGAATGAATATGATTTTCACCATAATATAAATGAGATATATATCTATTATTTGTAAGAAAAGTGAAATTTTTAATTTCAACCGAACGATATCCGAACAGCTAGGGCGCTGATCTTCTTTACCGGAGTTCACGAATTCGAATTCCACTGTGGCATGAATGTTTGTAGAATTTCAGAATCGTATTTAAGCAGTAGGTCCCGGTTTTACTAAACTCTCGTGTTGCGAAAAAAGTAGACTGTAGCCATTCAGGCCAATCAATCATTATATAAAAATGATGAATGACTATGATTTTACTATAATATACATGGGAAATATAACTATAATTTGCAAGAAAAGGGCGAAGTTTAGTTTCAATCATCTATATAAAAATGATAAATGAATATGATTTTAACCACAATATAAATACATTTAATAATAACATTAAACCTATTCTAAAAACAAAGTATTTTGGACTTAATGATTATTTAATACGCTCTAAGTACATTTCTTGTCCCTATAACATTTTATCGACTATCTACTTTGTAGAATATAAAGTAAAAGTTTTTAAAATTAATGTTTTCAACCATAAAATTTGTCGATTCTCACATAATGGTTAAAAGAGAAAATAACATATACTTAACACTAGAAAAATGGATTTTTTCAATATAGCAATATTTTCTACGAAAGTTTCTGAAAAAAAAAATTATTTCAAAGTCAAAAAGGTAAACTATAAGTAGTGTATAATTAATCGAAATAGCTCACTTTTTCCAAAATGTAAAAGGTTAAAAAACAAACATAATTTTACTCAAATATTATAATCTTACATAAATTTGTTTCATAAATTATTGACAAAAAATAAATATTCATTAAAATGGAAAATATTATTGATATTGGAAACGATGTACTTAAATTTGATAGTAAAGTGTATTAGTTTTATTAAATACAAATTATAATCCTTGATTTAAAGCTAAAAATATAGCAAATATATTTGAGTTTAAAAATAATAATAAAGCCCCGTCTGATAATGCAATGAGTAAAAATTATCTTAAATTAACTGATTTAAAGTGGGTAACTCCTATAAATAAAAATAGTCATTTATGTGTAAAAGAAATGCACATGTGTTATTTTTAAGGAACAATTAAGGTAAAGGAACAAATTAGTAATTAATATAATTACAATTTTAATTGAAATTTTAACACTATTTGCTTAAATATTGATTGAGATAACAAAAACATTAATTTTGAAAGTTCACTGTGTCACTTTAATAAAAAAAAAACTGTAAACATTAAATTTTCCATTAAAATTTCAAACAATGAATTCTAGTTATAGGAAAAAGTCTCTTGTCTGAGTGGTATTGGCAAGTTCTTTTATTTTCAGTCACTCCTTAAAACAGGCAAAATGTGACTCAGTGCTTTCTTATGCATGAAAAAATGGTCCACCTTGACCTATTCAGGGATTTATATACGTCGTATCCATGTAATTCCATAGATCAGCTCTAAAATATGACGAATCACCATTATGAGCCTGAGATATCCTAGTGGTCAGCATGTTGGGTTAAAATCCGAGGGTGCCGAGTTCAAATCTGGCAAGATCACTAGACATCTCCATTTATACCCGGAGAAAGTGCAGGAAAAAGCTGTAGGTCTGAATAGCCTAAAACTAGGAGGTTAGAAGATGGCAGAGATGTGTGGAATCGGGGGAAACATTCCCTTCTTGAGGATGTTTGAAATTAAGGGATTCTCCAGAGTGGCAGGATTAACATTAGTCAGGGTAAGTGACCTATTGCAAGGTATCAAAGCACCACTATGTCGGAATACGATTCTACTTCTAAAAGACACAGGAACTTTGGCCAGTAATTTCGGCATTGTCTCTTTCAGGAATATAGAGTACGTGTGTCTGCCCAAGCGATGAATAGAAATGACATGTACGGTCCCATCAGGTAACCAAGCACTATACCAGACCAAACATTGATCGAAAATATCGGCTGGAGTGCATGTGGTTTGTTGCATGGGGTTTTTCTTGCCTCTAAGCATGCGTCATTTAACAGTCATTTTCTTTTAAATGTCGCTTCGGTGACTAACACAAACCAAGCATTCCGGCTGTAATGAACTCTGTTGCAGGGACCAAATTTTGAACGCAGAACTTAGTCTTGAACATTTAGTGAGTTCACTCTAAGTGAAATGAGTACATACCTTCTTTCATCAGGCAAGAACATTTCAGGTATTTTTTAAGAACCGCGGTAGTTCAGTCGTCAAAAGGCAACGATCTCGTAACTGAAAGGTTGCAGGTTCGGAACCCGAACAGGCCTAAGATCCCCCGTGTTTGTTAAAGATGATTGTGGCACGTAAGATATGTTCGTGGTCACAATGTCCAAGTTTTCAGTCAATACCTCTCGGGGTGGCAGGCTAAGTCTGTGTGTTTTCTGTTCCCTGCTTCAAAATTACGAGGACCGACTTGAGCGAAGTTTGTCCTTCTTTCATCTTAATGGTGCTCATCAAAATGAAAAGCGCACCCCTTGGCCTTAATACGATAACTTTCATTCTCAATCGTGCTTTGTCTGTCCAAGTGGTATTAGAAACAACAAGCAACATCAGACAAAAACTCCAGATCATCCCAAACACCTCTTGTGGAAGAATTCAGTTCAACTACATGCAAAGCACTTCCTTCTTCTACAGGAATTCTGGCAGTTTTTGCAAGTACACATCACCTCTGAAAGTCGTAAAAGGTTCTTTTTCGCAGCTGATTGTGATGGACAAGCTTAAAGGCTTGTCGATTCGGGAATTGTATATTCGTAAACCTTTGTCTGCTGATCCTTTGAACAGAAAATCCGACTTTAATAGCAAAATGAAGCAAATGACAACTTTACTCTTAGATGCATCGATTTCCATAACCTGTGCCATCTACTGGCAATTACATGCGCTATTTCTGGTTATACTTTCTATGGCAAAATATACTTTGTTGGGTCCCATCTACTCCCATTAAAACTGTGTCATATATTTTCCGATTAACTTATATAATTCTTTCTAAGGTTAAATAGCCACAATACAAATTGAGAAATACTATATTTAAAACCATTTTTAATTACTAATATTTAAATGTGTGTAAATTAAAAATTATTAGTGAGAGAACTCTTGTATGAGGAAACTATACATCCTATTCTCCTAATATCCAAATGAAAGGTAAAATATGTTTAAGTAACGTACTTATTTATAAAAATACCTAACTTTAAGACTTAGAGAATATAAAATAAAAATCAAAGGCAAATGATATTAAAAATAGATTACTAAAAAATACATAGATTGGGATACTTCCTTTTGATATTTCATCTTTTAAGATTCTTTTATAGATTGGATGGTTGTGTACATTACGGTACACTTTTTTAGTTACGCGTTGAAAAATGAGACCGTACCTACTGCCTAAAGCCGGTTCGAACGTCCATTCTAGTTGTGGAATTCAAAGACACTAATTCTTATACTGATAAGCAATGTTCCAACAATTCGTTCGGATTTTTTTACAGGACATCTGAAAGAGGGATTTATATAACAGAAATAATAAATATTTAATGATGATTTCTTCTTTCTCTGAGCCCACATTGTACCTATAAGAAAGACAATATTATTCAAATAAGTCTATAATTTTTATTTTTATAACATCGTAAATGAACTGATATTTCATTAAATGAACTAACAATATGCTAATGAATCATTTATTCACTATTAATTGTTTTTATTTACATTATTAAAGTAGGATTTCTTCTTTCTATGAACCATCATTGTACCTATAAGAAAGAGATTATGATTCAAATAAGTCTATAATTTTTATTTTTTATAACATCGTAAATGAACTGATACTTAATTAATAAACCGTCAATGAACTAACAATATGCTAATGAATCATTTTTGAACTGGTAATTGTTTTTATTTACATTATTAAAATATGAAACATATAAATTTTAAAAAGTCTAATAAGATTTGGGTAATCATTCTAGCATAAATTCTTTTACATTTCATTATAATAAAGTTCTCTGGACGGGAATTAAACCTAATGATAGGAGAGTGTATTAAAACCAACCCACTAACGCACGGTTTAGAGAAGACGAATAAAAACGATTCGACCATTTACATAAACTTTAAATTCTTTAATGAACGTCAATATTTAAAAGCTGATAGAGCAACTCGTCACTTTTCGGGTAATTTTCTTTCTTTCGACGCCGTTTGTTAAAATTGCTATTATAGGAGGTTTGAAAATTGCAGAAATAATAAATATGACAAACACGTACTTCACTCCAAAATAGCTTTTTCCGGACTAGGAGAGTTTAAAATCTCCGTTCAAGAAATCCATTCTTGTTGTGGGATTCAAAGACACTAATTCTTGTACTAATAAACAATATTCCAACAATTCGTCCGGATTCTTTTACAGGACATCTGAAAGATGGATTTATATAACAGAAATAATAAATATTTAATGATGATTTCTTCTTTCTATGAACCATTATTATATCTATAAGAAAGACATTATGATTTAAATAAGTCTATAATTTTTATTTTTATAACATCGTAAATGAACTGATATTTCATTAATGAACCGTCAATAAACTAACAATATGCTAATGAATCATTTATTAACTAGTAATTGTTTTTATTTACATTATTAAAGTATGATTTCTTCTTTCTATGAACCATCATTGTACCTATAAGAAAGACTTTATGATTCAAATAAGTCTATAATTTTTATTTTTTATAACATCTTAAATAAACTGATATTTCCTTAATAAACCGTCAGTGAATTAATTAACAATTTGTTAATGAATCATTTTTGAACTCGACCATTTACATAAACTTTAAATTCTTTAATGAACATCAATATTTAAAAGCTGATAGAGCAACTCGTCACTTTTCGGGTAATTTTCTTTCTTTCGACGCCGTTTGTTAAAATTGCTATTATAGGAGGTCTGCAAATTGCAGAAATAATAAATATGACAAACACGTATTTCACTCCAAAACAGCTTTTTCCAGACTAGGAGAGTTTAAAATTCTCGAGGACAAATTTTTGGGCGATTACAATATTTTCTCTTAGAAATAAGATGAAAATAAAAATTGGAGAATATATTTCGCGGTGACAGTAAGCGTGTAATTTCCTTCTCTTTGATTATCCCAGTGTTGCAACTGATAGTGCCGTAATTTAAGAAGGGATGAGGTCACATTAATTAAAATTTTTGCACTGTTACATTTCGATTTCACAAAAGAGTTTCTGTAGTCTTTTATCCTAACGCGGCGTACTTGATATTTTGCCAAAAGAGCGAAAAAACAAAGGAGAACTTAATTAACCGCTTTCAAAAGCGGAAAGAGAGCAGCAAAAGGCTGATGCATGAAAAGTTGTAAAAAGGATGGTCTTGACTGTAAAAGAGAAACGTGAACACCTGCATGCGGCCGAAATAATGATGTAAATGTCTGCTTTTGTTTCAGAAATTAGACTGCTATTTGTCAACGCTCTCAGTTATTGAACACGGGAGATAATGCAGGGATCGCTGGAGCTTGCAACATTTTATCGGGAAGGAATTTCGTTTCTTTTAACGAAATTCATTCTTTTCCGTAAACAAAAGATGCGTTTCATTTCGTGTGATTTCCTAGAACGTTGCTGTACTATTTCTTTTACACATTGAAAAAAAAATTCGGTGTACATGAGTTCAATTTATGATGACTAAAAGGTATGATTCATCGCATTTTTTACCGAATCCTTAAAAAAGCAAAGCATATTAAATTCTCAAGTTTCCCTTTCCCAATAAACGAGTTTTGTTTTACATAATTCGCAAGTGTGGTGTCATTTTTTTACATACTGCCAGAATTTTCTTTTGATAGATTCGAAGTTTGATTTGAAGTTCGATTAATGGCGAGTAAAAATTATAATTCATCATCATTTTATGCTACGTCTGAGTAATGAGAGTAATGAGGTCTAAAAGTTATAACTGATCATAAATTTTTACTGAATTGCTAACGGAACAAAACATAAAATGCTTAACTCTTAATTTGACAAGAGGTTTTTCAAATATTTTTTTAATTTCTTTTATTTTCCCATGTCTGTATAGACATTAGGATCTCTGTAAAATAAACAAAAATAATATATCATTTTCCATTTTTGAGATAATTAATGTCCGCTGTGGCGAACACTGACAATTATGTTATATACTAGTTATAAATATACATGTCCGGGGTAGCGGCCAAACTTTGCCAAATTAAGGGTTAATTTTCCTGTCAAACAGAAGAATTTAGATGTACCTAACTTGCTAATATGGTGTAGGTTTTTTTAGATACTGCCAAAATATTCTTTAGATAAACATGAATTCAGTAGATGACGAGCAAATTTTAAACGTTAATAATATTTTATTCTATATCTGTAATTGAGTAAAACAGTAAAATGCTTACGTTTTCCATAAATAATAGATGATTTTTATTTCACGTAACTTATAAGTAGGCTATTGTTATTGTTAATATATATTTAAATATTCTATTGATGAATATTGATTCGTTTATAGTTGATTATAAGTTATGATTCATCATTATTTTACACAGCACTTAATGTGGATGTATGTAAACATGATTGAACATAAACAGTGCTAACTACAGGCCTGAAATTTGGTACAGGGATCCATCACGGTATCTTGCTAATCTTCTAGAAGTCTTTTTTTCCCAAAATTCTGTTCTTTTATTTAGATATTTCCGATTCTTTAGTACAAGGGCTGAAAATTTAATAGTGGCAACACTGCTGTAAAAACTCCACGCAACAAAATGAAAGAATGTCGTGTATACCTCATGTAAGCTACATACCTACCTTACCTCTCAACAAAAAGACTCGTAATTGCTATGTCACGCTCTAGGTTAGTGACTGGAAGAACAGATCCTTGTATTAGCTTGCGGTATAAAGTGTTGTCAGGATGTTTTCAAAACAAAAACAACGAAGTTGGTTTAAAATTGAATGCGTTCTATGTCGTACAGCATGACAATGTTATCTTGGGCTTCAAGAGGCTTGCGGGGAATCGGCATTGCCTTACGGAACTGTAGCAAAGTGGGCAAAGTCTTCAATGAAGGACGCCAAAATGGGGCAGACATGCATTGACCAAGTCGTCCCAGTGTTAGCGAAGCAAAAGTGCAGGCTGTTGCCGCACTAATGGACACTGATCGACGACAAACGATTCTTGAGTTGACCCGACAGACAGGATTTGCACATACGACTATGCTGCACATTTTAAGCCCTTACTTAATTCCTGAGATGAAGGAACCACTTTGTGGCATTCACTTCAGAATTATTCCAGAGATTTCTTGCGGCAACAGACAGGTCCATTTGAACTATCAACAGAACAGGCGTTGCTACGGGTGTTCTGGGATTTCCACATCGCTGGAAACGGGTTAGACTAAATGCTGGCGACTATATTGAAGGATTGCAAATCATGGCGACATGAAACACTTTTGTATTCCATGTAAATAAATAGTTGCCACTATTATAAAGTTTCAACTCTCGTATGTTTTTCATACAATTTTCTCTCTAGGTATAAAATGAACGATCGTACCATTCATAACTACGTGCAGGGTAAGTTTTAGGTGTTAGTCAAGGTCGGAGCTTGAACTGGCAGCAAAATTTAGGAGCTGTTAAAAATACGATTTTTAAGTTTAAAAAAAAATTCTGCAAATTTGAATTAGTACTAATGTTTTAATTCAGCTATAAGTTGTTTTTCTGGTTAAAAAAGTTGTTTTAAAATTCTACTTTCCTTTTGAAAAGGTCGAACGATGACCGATTGGTTAGGGTACGCCTTCGGTACCGGAGATCGTGGGTTCCAATCCCACAGTGGTATGGATGTTCGTAGCCTTTCGGAATCGGCTTTAAGCTGTAGGTCCCGGTCTCATTAGCCCTCGTTGCAAAAGTAGACCGTAGCACTCCAAACCAAACCAAACCTTTTGAAAAGATCCGGTTTTTTTTAAAGCTTGGTGGTAGTATTTTGAGGTTCCCTAAGGCGGCAAAGTAACAGAACTTACATATCATCTAGTAGCCCAAAAAAGAGGGAAATTATATTTGTATTACGGGAATACTTTTCTTTTTTACAAAAATGATATTGAAAGTTTCAGCTGTTGTATAGATTACAGGTCATTTTCACAAGTTGCTTACATTTTCTGTCTCGGGGAATAAAAGAGAAAAATTAAACATAAAACAATGTTTTAAATTCAATTCGAACAAAGTATTTTATTAAATAGACCTTACTAAATATTTCTAACGTTAGAGATTACAATAAAATCTGATTTTTAAAAATATAATAAGGCAATTTTTAAAAATATAACAATAAAAGTGTCCTGAAGTTCAATGTCGGATCTGTAACCAGTAACCTACTAACAGATTTGACAGGTGATGAATTTGGCATTCAAATCAAAACATTATAAAATTGGCTGAATTGCATAGTTTGTAAATTAGATAACGGTACCAATGTTTTCACAAACTAACTAGGAATCAATATTTAAAGATAAAAGTGCATAAAAATATTTTAATATTAGGAACATTATTAATTTATGTTTCATTTTTCTCTTTTTTCCTCTGGGGCGGAAAATGTAATCAAATTTTGAAATGGTCTTCGTATAGGATTTTATCTCTTAATTAAATGAATTTATAAAATGCCTCCCGTGTTTCTGTACGGGAAAATTTCCATCTGCTTATTTAACTAACAGCCGAATCATGGGTAAATGTTAAGGCTCTGCTTTTTAATACCGCAGTTCTTGGTTTCGAGCCAAGCTGCTCGTATGAATGTTTGTAGCCGTTTGTAATCAACTGTGAGCAGTCGGTCCCGTTCTTCTTAGCCCTCGTGCAGAATAAATAAATAAATAAATAAATAAGCCGTAGCGATCCAAACCAAACTTATTTAACCAACACGAGTTTACGCGCTTTCAGTGCGCATGCTTTTGAAATGTTTAATACAAAACTACAAGATAGTCTAATACAGAACACGCGTGAATCTCAAAAATGGAAAATAAAATAATGGCCTCTGAAATTCTGGCAGTAATAAATTTTCGAAATTTATGTAAATTAAAGACACACAAATTCTTATTTACTTTCTTTATTCGTTAGTATTAGCAGCTTTATTTACAGTCTTCCTAACTAGATTTTATAATGCATCCTTGTTTGAGCATGAATGTGTATACATATTCCGCATTTTCTTTTCCTCTTCATTCACATAAACCTATGGTAATGCCTACGCCATACTTTCCATTCTCGAAACGCCTTATACGTCAAGGGCTATTAATATCTCCGTCGGAAGAAAAAAAAACGCTGCATATTCATGACTACATTTTCCCGCGCACCTCTTCCAAGCCAGCATTTCTTATAGAAGGCAAAGGAGGAAGTAAAGCGGAGTGTAAACAAAAGGGCGGGTCACTTTGCTCTCAGCGGTAGGGCGTCTTTAAGGTGACGCCGCCACGCTAAATGGATGGCTTTTCATTATTCAGCCTTTTTTCTTTACTTCCTCTACGGGAAAACATGGGTAGGTACCGAAAGGGTTTAGAGAGTGGGTACTTGAAGTTTTTCGAGTGAACCAGGTACTTGTATTAACCTTTTCAGTGCTGGAGAATTTTTTTATATATATGCTAAAAATGAAATGCATAGTTTTATTATTATTATTTTTTTTGGGGGGGGGTATAGTAGAAATGCTTCTAATTAGCTCTAACCCTTAAATGCTCTGCATTGCCTTTCGGCAGCATACCCAATTTAGTCTTCTAAAATACTACAGTAGAACCTCGGTATAACGACCTACTGTGGGACCAACATCATATGGTCGTTGTAACGAAAGGCCACCATAACGAATTGAAAATAATAATAATAAAAAAAAAAATTCAGCAAAGAAATAATGCAATAGTACATACCTAGAGAAAACTTCTATTTATTTATATTTCCATTACTGAATTTTTGAAAAAAAGTCTTTGATTGACTCCTGTTTCAAGTTCACTTGGGAATTTTTCATTATCACTGATTCCATATCCGTTAGATTTTGAAGGAAATCTTCAGAATTAAATTGTCTTTCAAAATATTGACGAAAGACATTGATTGCATTCAAGGCTTCTTTTTCATTCACTTTTTCAAAAGCTTAGACGATTTCTTCTCCGTCTTCGGAATCGAATTGAAGTTGCATCAAAGTACAATAATTTTGAAATAGCCCACTTGCTTATGAGTTCTGGGGACTAAAATTGGCGGTCGCGCTAACGAAAAATAATATGCTTGAGGTCATTGTAATGATTCAAAATTAACATTATTCCTATGGTAAAATAATTGGGACTTTTTAAGATGGTCGGTGTAACGAAGGGGCCGTTGTATCGTGGGGTCGTTAAAAAGAGGTTCTATTGTATTAGATTAACATCGAAGTTTTAAAACTGAATGTTGTAAATAAAATACATTCTGAAACTATTATTAAACAAATTTCCAACATGCAGATGGCATCGCTACTTCTTTTAAGAATATAAATAGATTTATTCGTTGTTTGCTAAATATGCTTTATTTTATTTGATAGCTTGAAAATACACTATTTTGTTTCGCAGTGATCAAGTCAAAATTATTACATGAAAGGGCAAGGTATATAGACTATATTTATTACTTTTTTGGATATTGAACTGTAAAATATTTGTTGTAGCCAGATATTTTTATATTTGCCACCAATTGGCAAAAATAGTTATAATGCTCCACTAAGCTTAGAGAAGAATAATTGATGAATGTATGTAAGCCTGAGACCCAGTAAATAAAGGAAGAACGATGGTTACGGTTCTGATCTCTGGAACCGGAGTTCATGGGTTTGTATCCCACTGGGGCATGAATGTTCGTAGCCGTTTGGAATGGGCTTTAATCAATTGGTCCTGGTCACATTAGCCTTCGTTTTGCAAAATGATGAACCGTAGGGCTTCAAACCAAAAAAAAATTAAAATAAACAATAAACTGCTCTCAATTAATGAGAAATTTATAGTAAAAAACAGCAGCACGATCACACTTCTACGCATGTTTAGATCAGCTCTAGAGAAGTGCAATTGCTCTTTATCGCATTTTTAGCACAAGCCAAAAGAAGCGTTCTAGTGCTTTGACGCATTTAACACGTTGATGGAGACTTGCGTCTATAGCCGTCAATGCGAAGTTCCCCATGTAGCATGTCGGCAATAACCGTCCAAAACGAAAAGGTTGTTTTTAGACACTACGGCTATAGCTCCACACATGTGCATTTACCGGAGTACAAGTAGAAGCCTAGTGTCATGTTTTGGAAACAATTTTTTAGGTTGAATTTGTTTTCCACCTGTCCGTTTTCCATACCGAAAATAATTATAAAATTATAATAATTTTTTGTCATTTATTTATTTTTGTTTGATTATGAACTAACATTTCGTGAAAAACTCCCAAAAATACTTTATTGCACATAAAAAATTGCTTATTTGTGTCATTATACCTGCCATTTAAGTTTTTAAATTTTTGCTGTTATAGCCGCCATCGTCCCATTACTTAGTGTCTTGAATCCATGACGTTTATAGCCGAAACCTAATTAAAGGTGCTGAATTAATCAAAATTAAGTTTATTTAAGTAGGATGACTAAAACAATATTTCTAATATTCTAAAAATTACAAAAACATATAGTGTTAATTTTCGAACTTCATTTTTTCCTACTGCCCCTCAATGTGCTAAATGGTTTAATACTGAAATTTTAACCGGTATATTTTAGGATACGCTTATTCTTCATCCAGAAAATGCATCATAAACGGATACAGTACGTACAGGTTGACGTGTGATAAGAATTAAAGTCTTCAATAATGTGCAAAAAACCGGAATATACTCTTCAATTTAAGACGGCTAAACTTTGAAAAATCAGCTATACAATTGGCAATGCAATCATTTATGACATTATCATAACAATTTGCAAAGTATACTATTTCTTTTAGTATTTATTGAGTTTTTTAAAAATAATTGTAAATACCAGTAAAAATTTTTAATCGCCTTTTTCTTCTTTTGGACCACTTTTAACCTTTTAAAGTAATCTGCTTTTGACAAGCATTATTACTATTGTTGCATCTGCAAAACAACTTTAAAAGAAATTACTTTAAAATAAGGAAAGATAGAAAATACAGATGATTCCATTAAAAATGATTTATTGTACTTCAAAGTTATTTGTAAATTTTTTTTCTGAATATATTATTTACACAAAATTTAAATCAGCAGACGCTAACTAGGGCTTCGAGAGAAAATCCACTGAAAAATCTGGTTAATATTTCAATAACGTATTTTAAACTTTTAAATGTAACTAATTTAGATTAAGCTTACTTAAAAGTAAATGATTTAAAAGTAGACAACAAATTTAGTGAGTCCAATTATTAGTGAAAGCATGAAATTTCAGAAAAAAGCATTTTCGGTGTTCTGGCTATTAAAATTACTTTACGAAGCTTAAAAGTTTAATTCTCAGTATTATAATATATTGTCATTGGTCATTTTCTTAATAAGTCATGGAAATTAAAATGTCTTCGAAAGTGCGTGGTTTTTAAAGGAATAGAAAATATTATCGTGAGTAAAACTTTATTATTTGAATAATATCAAAACTATTAATTTGATAAGGACTTTCTTGATCTTGACCGATACTGGGGCATGAGGTATTACGTCTTATAAAAGATACTATGATACCTTGCTATCTCGATTCAATAACAACTTGACTCTTATCTATAGAAACTCTTCCGATTTCTGTGATAGTCTAACGGTTTAGTTTGGTTTGGAGTGCTACGGTCTACTTTTTGCAACACAAAGGCTAATGAGACCGGGACCTACTGCTTAAAGCCGATTCCGAACGGCTACAAACATCCATGCCACATCGAACCCACGAACTCCGGTTCCGAAGGTCAGTACCCTAAGCATTCGGACCGAGAAACATTTAAAACTGGAGTTAGTAAAAGTAGAACAAAAATCCTAATTCAAAATTTTTTTCCTAATAAAATACATTTATAGTATTTTTTAAGGATTACATTCATTTTTATTTCACCTAGACAAACAGATTGGTTTTGTTTTTCAGGCTTCTGAGCTCTCCGATCTACTGTTATGCTCATGAGGGCTAATGAGACTTGGACCTACTGCTTAAAGCAGATTCCGAACGGCTACGAACATCCAAGTCAGGGACTCGAACCCACGAATTCTGGTAAAAGCAGCGTTTTACCATGCAGCCATCGTTCGGCCTTCAAAGAGCTTGGATTTTAGAATGCATGTAAATGCTTCTAAATCCCAACTATAGTTATTTTTTAAGATTAAAACTACATCAATTATTATACAAAATAATATTTTTATACCTAATATTTTTAAACAATACTGAAATTGTTTATGTCCTTAAAAATTAGAATAAACAAAAGTGACTTTCCTTTTGAACGCGATGTTAGAATAAGTTGGACAAGTATAGATGCTTTTAGAAAAACCGTCGAATACATGTTTTAATAAGTTTGTTAAATAAATCATTAAAAAGAATACGAGGATCTCAGGCACATTTTGTATAAAATATCTTGAATAGAGCGAGATCGAATTCGATGTACTATAAGTAGAACGCCGAACCTAAAAAGTTTAAACCTGTAAATGTAGAATGTCTGCAGGACAAACCAGCGTTCCAACATATCCTTCCTCCAGGAAAGCAAGATAATCTAGAAGACCCTCTCCCCAATCCTGAGAGTGATCCACATTAAAAGAATTCTCCAACAAGGTATTACGAACAACTTAAGCCAGTGTACGCGGTCCGTCGAGATTTATCGAGTTGTCAAGTTGTCGAGATAACTCTTATCACCATCATATAAACGGAATAATATATCATATAAAGGAATATCATGTATTATATATCATATTTATCATATATACATAACATATATCATATATAAGGATACAGTCTTATCAATAGCATGTAAATGCATTGCATTTAGTTCTTAAATTTAAATATATATGTTATAAAACTTTCAAGTCTCGAAGTAAAATACATTTAAAAAATATTTTTCTAAAATAATTTTATTTTAGTCATATCGTATAGTGATATAAAGCTTAGAAAAGTTTTTAAACAAGATTAAAAAACGATTATTTCGATAAAAAGTATTTTCTATTTAAGTAAAATACTTTTGTAAAACCGTTTTCCAAAATGATGATATTTTAAGCTTATTGTATATAGAAATTAATATTAAACAGCATTAAAAAATTATCAAAATGAAATTTCTTATATTTATATACTGTTAAATTGGGATTTCAAGCTGGTTATATAAAAGGATGCAAGAAATATTATTTTTATATTTCGATTACTTCGGTATAAATATTAATTTCTGTTGTATTAATTTCTCTCTAAGTAAAGCACTTTTAAAAAACAATTTTCAAAAATGATTTTATTTTAGGCATATTGTATACTGATATACAACTTAAACACGCTTAAAAATTATCAAAATGTTATTTCTCTGATGATATTCTGCCATATATCATTAAATTGTCATTTAAAGATGGTTATATATTGCAATGCAAGAAAAAATTTTTAGACTTCAATGCTTCGTTAGAAATATATTAATAGTTATATAAGTAAAATACTTTTGAAAAACCCTTTTCTAAATTGATTTTATTTTAGGCATATTGCATAGCGATATAAAGCTAAAACAACCTTTAAACAAACTTAAAAATTAACGAAATGTATTTTCCTTTCCATTTTTTTGTATATCCATGTATTGTTAAGTCAACATTTAAAGTTAGTTATCTAATACGATGTAAAAAATAATTTTTTTGATTTCGTTATCCGATACTTCGATTTACTTCGATAGAAATATTATTTTCAGTCGAAGTAAAATATTTTTGAAAAAGTATTTTCTAAAATGATTTTATTTTAGTCATATTGTATAGTGATGTTAAGCTTAGAAAAGTTTTAAACAAGATTAAAAAACCATTATATATAAAAATATTTTCTATTGAAGTAAAATATTTTTGTAAAACCGTTTCCCAAAATGATGATATTTTAAGCATATTGTATATAGATATTAAGCTTAAACAACATTTAAACAAGGTTAAAAAATTATCAAAATAAAATTTCATACATTTATATATCGTTAAATCGTGATTTAAAGCTGGTTATATAAAACGATGCAAGAAATAATTTTTATACTGCGATTACATCCATATAAATATTAATTTCTCTGACATTTTTGAAAAATAATTTTCAAAAATGGTTTAATTTTAGGGATATTGTATACTGATATTGTATATGCTTTAAACAAGGTTAAAAAATTATCCTAATGTTATTTCTTATATCTATATATCATTAAATTGTCATTTAAAGCTGGTTATATATTGAAATACAAGAAACAATTTTTTAGACTTCAATGTTTCGCTAAAAATATATTAATAGTTATATAAGTAAAATACTTTTGAAAAACTCTTTTCTAAATTCATTTTACTTTAGGCATAATTTATAATGATATAAAACTGAAACAAGCTTTAAACAAGCTTAAAAATTAACGAAATGTATTTTCCATTCCATATTTTTTGTATATCTATATATCGTTAAATCAAAATTAAAAGCTCGTTATATAATGCAATGTGAGAAATAATTTTTAGATTTCGATACCCCGATCTTCGATTTACTTCGATAGAAATATTATTTTCTATCGAAGTAAAATATTTTTAAAAAACTATTTTTTAAAATGATTATGTTTTAGTCATATTGTATAGTGATATTTAGCTTAGAAAAGTTTTAAACAAGATGAAAAAACTCCTCAAAACTAATCAAAATGAAATTTTTTATATTTATATATCGTTAAATCGGAGATTTAAAGCTGGTTATATAAAACAATGCAAGAAATAATCTCTTTTATACTTCGATTACTTCGATATAAATATTAATTTCTTTCGAAGTAAAGCGCTTTTGAAAAATAACTTTCAAAAATTATTTTATTTTGGGCATATTGTACACTGATAAACAACTTAAACACGCTTTAAAGAAGCTTAAAAAATTATCAAAATGTTATTTCTTATACACATATATCATTAAATCGTCATTCAAAGTTTAGTTCAATGTTTAGTTAGAAATATTAATTGCTATACAAATAAAATACTTTTGAAAAACCCTTTTCTAAATTGATTTTATTTTAGGCATATTGTATAATGATATACAGCTGAAAAAAGCGTTAAACAAGCTTGAAAAATGTATTTTCGAACGAAAAGTATTTTTCATTGCCTTTTTTGTATATCCATATATCGTTAAATCAGAATCTAAGCTAATTATATAATACGATGTAAGAAATAATTTTTTAGTTTTCGATACTACGATACTTCGATTTACTTTGATAGAAATATTATTTTTAATCGAAGTAAAATATTTTTGAAAACTTATTTTCTAAAATGATTTTATTTTAGACATACTGTTCAGTACTATTAAGCTTAAATGACTTTAAATAAGCTTAGAAATTTATCAAAATGTAATTCTTATATTCATATATTGTTAAATTTTAATTAAAAGCTGGTTATATATTGCGATGGAAGAATATATTAAGCCTTAGCATATTTAAAATATTAAGTCTTAGGAGTGTATTCTTATTTTATGCCTTGATTTTGCGAAAAAAGTTACCAGAAAACTTCAGAAATGATAGAAAATCTTTCGGATATGACCTCTGAAGATTTCGAGTCATGGGTAAAAGTAGATCCAAACATTCCACTTTAACAGAATCTAAAATCTGTCAGACTGTCATAAGAAAACAGATGGATGATGGAACTGATGTGTCAGATGAAAAATCTCTTAATACTGAGCTACCCCCTACAAGTGCTGAAATGAGAAATGCATTGAAAGTGTTTAAAAAAGGAGTACAACACCGCTTCGATGACTTTATAAAATATGATTACTAACAATTTATCAATGAACTTCTCAGAAAAAACTATAGACAGTCAAGAATTGGTCAATTTTTTTTAGTTTAGTATACAATTCTTATGTTTTAAAAGATAATATGCAGTACATAAATATAAGGTGGATTTTTTCATGTTATTTTGAAATTTAGTACTTATGAATTAAAGGGAGGGGTATATTTATCTAATTTTGCATATCGTTTATTGTTATTAATCGGTTATTGTTATCAAAATTACGGTGTCCCAAACTGATCACATTAAGCGGAGTCCTCTGTATCCCTATTACTTGTAGTTCAAAGTGGTTATTAACACATTCGTAATTGTTTCAAGTGTGCCCTTATTAGGAATGTTGAATTGGAATTTCTTTTTACGTATAGTATAGTCACTTTTATTTATATGATATCTTTTGTACCTTAGAAGACTTACTTATATTATCCGATGAATTCTAAGGGAGTAGTAACATTTTGTATTTTAACAATCTAGTTTGAATTTTTTTTTCAGATGTTAAAATGCATTATTTCATGTATGGAAAAAGAATATTAGTAATTGTATTTGAGATTGAAAACAATAATAGCTATGTTGTCGAAATTTTTATGTTAATTGTGCAAACCGCTGATAGATGGCAATGATTAGTGTTGTCGTGTGACTTAGACGCAGAATGCCTTGTAGGGAGCTTCTCGGGGATTTTGGAACCGGGAGTAGCTAAAAGAGCGACGTGTCCACTCCTCTGGAGAGAGGAAAATTTTGCTACCAGTCTCCAGGAGGCATAGTTTTTGCTGACCTCGAGTTGTGAGTCAAATCCTCATTGTTAGAGGACCAGAGTCTAAGAAGAGAAGATTTCTCTTCCTTTTGTAGCCACGTTGCCAGAAAATTATTAGGGAGCGATCAGCTTCTTTTTGACGATAAGCAGCGGAAGAAGAACATGATTCTACATCTGATATCGGCAGTAGACGAGTTGGGGGATCATTGTATATAGTACCATTTTATCCAAGATAACTTCAATAAAGGAAATTTAACTGTACTGGTTGTCTTGTGTGGGCTCCCTAAGTACCTGTGCACTTTAGTTTAAGAGCTAAATACGTTAAGGATCTTCTGCTAGGTAATTTCTCAATCTGGATGGTGGAGGATTTTGGGTTTTCCTGTGTAAGTTCGCATCGAAATTAATTTCAATCTTTAACAAGCACAAACATTTATTTTACCAACACACAGGCACACATACAAAAGAATAAAACTGAGCAAAAGTTCGAGAAAAGTAAAAAATGCTACAGGATCTCGAACAATTACGTCAGACGTCGAATCCTATTTGCTAACCTGTTGCAGTAGTTCAAGGATTGGTAATCATTCTTGATATCTCTGCTTCTAAACTGCGAGGACCCACTCTTAGTCCAGCCTCTTGAGGCAATGGTTGACATCTTCCATGAGAAGCCATATGACTTCTAAATGGACACGACACCAGCCAAAGGTGTTTGATAAGATTTTCTTAGCAACCTATGAAAAATTAAACGTTATAAGAACGTTATAAGAACTTGCACAATATTTCACAAAGAATTTTCAAAATTAGTATACACTCAAGAGCCAGAACATTATGACCACCCCTACATTTTGCAATGAACTCGCTGAATGACGTGGAACGTCGCTGTCTTCCAGGCGAACAGTTGCTCCCTCAATGTACAGTAGGTCATACGCAGGCCGGTGGTGGCAGTATTATGCTTTGGTGGATGTTCTCTTGTGCGTCCCAGGGACCCGTGGTCGTGGTATAGCAGACCATGAATGCTACAGGGTATCTGAACATCACTGCGGACCAGTTGCACACTTACATGGCCTTTGTTTTTCCAAATGTAAATGGAATGTTCCAACAGGACAAGGCCCCGTGTCACAAGGCTAAAATTGTGTTGGAGTGGTTCCAGGAACATGATGCTGAATTCCAGTTAATGTCCTGGTTTCCTAACTCACCGGATCTCAATCCGATAGAACACATTTGGGATGTCATGGGACGGTAGCTCAGAGTTCAAAGACCACCAATTCGCAATATCTCGGATTTGCGTAACCGTTGCTTAAACATCTGGTACAATCTGTCTCCGGCCATCTACCAAGGACTTGTGGCATCCATGCCAAGGCGGATTGAACCTGTGTTGAGCTCCAAAGGTGAGCCAACTCGTTATTGACAGGTGGTCATAATGTTTTGGCTCTTGAGTGTGTGATTTTAATAAAACTATTAAAATAATTAACTTATATTTTAATGTATAAGTGAAATTTTTTATACCTTTAAGTTAATATGGTTTATAAAAACAATTAGTAACATCCATCCTCCCATTAAACATCAGAATTCATTAAATATTTAAAATGCTTTGATTTATTTGTCCTCTCATGAACAAGCTCAAAACTTGTAGCTAAAAAAATATTCTAAATAAACATAAATAGGGTAATTGTTTCTTAACTGCAGAAACCTTTTTTACAAAACTATTATGAAATACATAAATCAAAAAGGAAATTGTAGCAAAAAAAATTAAAGCTGTTAAAAGTCTTTCATGTTACAAGGAAAACGTGACTTTGGTAATCCACATTGAATGTTAAAAAGTGGGGCACCACAATTAATTTTAAATATGTGCAAATTGAGGAGATAATCAAAAAAATCTAAAGCAGATTTAAGGTAATTTCAAACTGCATGGGACAAGATTGTATGAGCTCAAGTTTTTCCAGCTAAATTAGGCAACAATGTAAACAAAGTATAAAATAATTACGGTTACTCATTGTTCCCGGTTTCTATATATATATATATATATATATATATATATATATATATATATATATATATATATATATGGAAAAGTAGACTAGATTGGGAAACTTATGTAGGTATTTCGTATACAACCCCAAAGACGGCCCTCATTACGCCCGAGAAAGTTCTTAGGGGTTTTCAGATCTTAAGTCAAGGGGAAAAAACCCCGCACCCCTTCTTTTCCCCTTTTTAACCACTAACCTAGATCGACCACTGGGACTACAGTTTACGCCTTCAGGTAAAGGGTCTAACCAATTAAAGCTTTATACTGCCCTAGCGGCCAATTTAGGAAAAGGAGATGTACAATATCGGAGGCAGACTTTCCCAGAAATTTTGACTGAGGTCTTCACACAGATGCTGATCTAGTTGTTAATTTTCATGATCTTTGCTTGTCTCGGAGAAAATGAAGTGGGAAATGAAGTGGGCTAAGAAAATGAGTTAAAAAATTATTTTTATCAGTCTATAGAATAGAATATATTGGCAATTACATAATTGAGGTTTACAAATGAAAAAAGATAATTATTGATACAAAAATGAGTTCTTTATTATACATTTCAAAAGTAAGTTTGAAGAAAAGTGGGTTTTACTTTTATCACTAGGTGTACATATTTCATGTTTTCTTCAAAAATCTGTTGCTTCATATAACTTAAAAATGTTTACAAAGTTAAAAACTTAATGATCTAGGAAAAATTTATCTTAATCAATTTAACTTTTTTATTTTACATTAAAAAAAGCTGTTGTAAAAAATTAAACTTTTTTTTTATTCTTTAAAATAAAGTTTATTACTTGAAATTGTATTATTGAGGTTTACAAAATAATAAAAAATAATTATTGATATAAAAATTAGTTTTTGTGTTATAAATTTCAAAAGTAAATTTACGAAAAGATGGGTTTTTTACTTTTATCACTTACTAAACATATTCCATGTTTTTATGAAAAATGTCTTGCTTCATATAAGTAAACAATTTGTGTAAATTAAAAACTTATTAACACATTGTATGCGGGACACGTACTATTATGTTTTCTGACGATTGATACTTAAGCGCGGGTCACGTACTAGTACGGGTTAGTGTAACAACATGGTTTGCTTGTGGATACAAAAATAACGGTAAATACCGGAAAACGAAACCGAATGTGCTTGTCTACTACATAGATTCTGGAAAAATTTAGACAAATTAAAACTAGTTTTTACATTATTAGTTTTATGATTGCTCTTTTCATTTTTTATAATGAAAAAATGTTTATATATAACATAATTCAAATTAAAACTATATACTACTATTTCTATTTGATTTTTCATATTTACGATACTATTATAAATTTATTCACTAAAAATATATTTTTTGTTTACAAAAATCTTATGGTTGTTATTTATATATTTCTATTTATATATTTGTTTATATATTTCAATATAAAATACGAAAAGTTGGTTAAAAAATGAAATAATTTTCGATCTATTGAGATTTAACTGAATAACTAAATTTACGCGCAAAACGCCCGCTCCCGGTACAATTCCGCTGCGAAACGTACCAGCACACAATGAGTTAAATGGAAAAAATTAAATTCATTTATTTGAAAGAAAATTTTTGAAATATATGTATTAGAAACTAAATTTTTATATCAAATTAAAGTAAAATATATATGTTATTCTGTAAGCCTAAATCTTTATAGGTAATTGATATTTTTAAATTCAAAGAAAAAAAAATAAAAATCTGCTTAGAAAATGAATTAAAAAGATTATTTTTTTTATCATTCTACAAAATAAATTATATTTCCCGCAAATATGTAATTGAGGTTTACAATATAAAAAAGATAATTATTGTTATAAAAATATCTTTATTACAAATATCAAAAGTAAGTTCGCAGGAAAGTGAGTTTTACTTTCATCATTTTGTGTACATATTTCATGTTTTCAGCAAAATTTTGTTATTTCATATAACTTAGATTTTTACAAAGTTAAAAACGTAATGATATAGGTATAAAGTTATTCCAATTATTTTAATCAAAACACTACATTTTTATTTTACATTAAAAAAAAAGCGTTATAAAAAATTAATCTTTTTTTTTATTTTTTAACATAAAATATATTGCTTGAAATTGTATTATTGAAATTTACAAAATAATAAAAGAATTATTATTGATATAAAAAATAAGTTTTTGTGTTACAATTTTCAAAAGTAAATTTACGAGAAGATGGGATTTTATTTTTGTCACTTAGTAAACATATTCCATGTTTTTATGAAAAATGTGTTGCTTCATATAAGTAAACAATTTTTGTAAGTTAAAAAATTAATGATCTAGTAAAAATATTATTTTGATCAGAATAGGATTTTTTATTTCATATTAATTTAAATAGAGACTGTTTTAAAAGTTATTGTATCTCATTTAATAAAAAAAGTATATTCCTCGAAATTATATTATTAAAGTTTACAAAATAAAAGATAAAGTTATTGGTATAAAAATAATTTCTGTATTACAAATTTCAAAAGTAAATTTGCGGAAAGATGGGTTTTTACTTTTATCACTTGGTGTACATATTTCATGTTTTCAGCAAAAATCTGTTGCTTCATATAACTTAAAAATGTTTACAAAGTTAAAAACTTAATGATCTAGGAAAAATTTATCTTAATCAATTTAACTTTTTTATTTTACATTTAAAAAAGCTGTTGTAAAAAATTATTCTTTTTTTTTCAATCTTTAAAATGAAATATATTGCTTGAAATTGTATTATTGAAGTTTACAAAATAATAAAAAATAATTATTGATATAAAAAATAGTTTTTATTTTACAAATTTCAAAAGTAAATTTACGAGAAGATGTGTTTTTGTTTTTATCACTTAGTGATCATATTCCATGTTTTTATGAAAAATGTCTTGCTTCATATAAGCAAACAATTTTGATAAATTAAACACTCATTAATGGTCTAAGAAAAATATTATTTTGATCAGAACAGGATTTTTTATTTCATATTAACATTTAAGTTATAAAAAATATTCTTGGCCATTTAATAAAAAAAAGTATATTGCCCAAAATTATATTATTGAAGTTTAAAAAATAAAAGATAAAGTTATTGATATAAAAAATAGTTGTATTTATGAATTTCAAATGTAAATTTGCCGGAAGGTGGATTTTCCTTTTATCACTTGGTGTACAGATTTCATCTTTTTAACAAAAATGTGTTGTCCAGGTTCACGCCGATAGGTGGCGTTATTGTCATTTTATGATTCACTAGAAATAGAAATTCGAGAAGTGAGGCCCAATGTTGTATGGAGATGGTATCCTAAGCTTTTACAGTCAAAAATAAAAAAATGTGCATCTAAATAAATGCGTGTTTACAATACAGGAATATTTATTTGTGTGACACTCAACATGTGTTGCTTCATAAAACTAAGCAGTTTTTATGAAGTTCAAAATTGATTGATGATCTAGGAAACAGTTGTTCTAATCAGAATAGAAATTTTTATTATATTTTTAATAAAAAATAGGTTGTTTTATTTAGTTAAGACTTTTCAGCTCAGAAGGTGCTCAGTGGCGCAATAAGGCAAAAGCGGGTCATAGGCAACATTGTAATTCCGGGCCTATTTTTCAGTCATGACACTTACTTTGCGTTTGGTAGTTTGGTTTTAAAGGATATAGTATGTAGTTCTATTTAATTATCGGATTCCAAGAAAAAAAATGGAAAAAAATAATACACATGTACAAAAATTAAATAAACATAATTTATTAAAACAGTATTACTTAAACAAATACACCCAGATTGACGGGACCGTAACTGACCCCCAGGAATCGAGGCTTTTCGACATTTTTTACGTAAGTGCTTTGACCTCGGGGAGGCTTCTGAGACTTTTAACTGGAGCCAGCTTTTTAGTGATTACGTTCTGGAGACTCGTAAATTCCGCTCATATTGTAACGTATCCGGTCCCTGTTTCAGGCGACACAAGGAAGAATCGGGTGTATCTTGATTAATGGATTTATTTACACTTCTGCTATATACATCATTTCACAACTATAAAAAAAAAATCCGATCACAGGTAAGTGATTAGTACACGTAGGCCTGAGTAGAGACGGGTACCTACTAAATTCAGTCTCTGCTGAAATAGGGGTGATTATACGGAAGTAACAATTCGTAGCTTTTGCGAAAGTTCTCTGAAGTACAGGTAGGAGATCTAAGCACAGTTAGTTCTGAAGAACTGCAAACAATCTTGAAGAGGATTATATTAGAAAAAGGAAACCCAAAGCACAGGGTATCGCTTCAATCTCAGCAAGAGATATATCCCAAGACGGGATTTCGCTAAATAAAACTCTCCGGTAGAGAGACTGGTCAAGGCAACCTCTGAATTAGCTGGTTGCTACCTAACTACCTTCTTCTCTAAAAAACAAATATTTTTCTCGTCTCTTTCTAGAGGAGGGGCCTCTAAGAGAGGGCCTCACCCACAATTTCATTATTGGGTCACCTAGCGATGACCTCACCTTCGACCAACTGGATTGGTCCGGGTTAAACAATCATCGGCCGCATAGCCAGGGGTTCCTGGAATTCTTAGCGGCAAATCCTTTGTCGTTCCAGCGATCATCTTTTTGGCTCTCAGTGAAGGTGCCGTGTTGTCTGGCATATTGTTCCTTTACTATAGAGCACAATAGTGTAGACGTCGCGGTGCCGGGGAAAACAATCCTTTTGTATCCACACAAGTCCACCTCTCAAAGCAAAGTTCTTTGGTGACGATACACCGCTAAATCACGCCGTTACAATATAAGGAAATGCAGGGTCTCGGACACCGAACGGGGATAGATTGGGTTTGCATTGCACCCTGGAAAAGCCTCCCCATTTAGTGAGATTATCTAATCTTTTTTTCCGAATGTGATCGTCGTGGTAATGCTATGCAAGCAACAATCCTTCACATTTCGACTTGTTTTGGGTGATTAGTATCCCTTTGTATATAACCAGTATTTACTCCAGAAAATAAAAGTGATTTCCAATTCTGTTAAGTTTGTGATCCTTCTTCACGCTACTTCTTCACCCAAGAACATTGAAGGCGTCACAACACAGACCAAACTTAAAAACTTGTCAGAATGGATTCAGACAGGGTCAAAATGGGCATTCCTGTCGAAATCTGAACACCAGAATTTTTCGAGACTACAATAATTCCTTCACTTTGTACCAGTAAGCAAAAAGATTCGAAATTCGCCATAGCTACTACATGGTTTAGGTAGTTTACTTGCAAGCTGTCGAGAAAATTGATTCCGACTGCGAGATTAGCATTCTGATTCCTTTCCAGTTCCTGAGCTCTGTCAGTCGCAGTTAATGGCTACAGTTTGTCACTCAATGGGGTGCTCTCTCGGTTAAATCGTGAACAGCAAAACAGACGCATATTTTATTAAGAGGTGGTTGGAAGTTCATGATAAGAATTTTCTTCTTCTTAATCCACTCTGGCTCCGGCTTAAACCGCATGGAACGCCAAATGCAGTAAAACTAGTTGCGAACAAAAGTATAATAAAGTAAATTAATGAGTATCTGCGTAATGGCGATAAAGGAGCGATTAATCTATATTAGATTTTTAATTGTATGAGCACTTAGGATTGCATTAATATCCATATATTTACTGTTAAATAAAACTGGTGTCAGTATTCTGTTAGTTAATGGCTTTCTTCTAATAATTTATTAAAACAGTATTACTTAAACAAATACACCCAGATTGACGGGACCGTAACTGACCCCCAGGAATCGAGGCTTTTCGACATTTTTTACGTAAGTGCTTTGACCTCGGGGAGGCTTCTGAGACTTTTAACTGGAGCCAGCTTTTTAGTGATTACGTTCTGGAGACTCGTAAATTCCGCTCATATTGTAACGTATCCGGTCCCTGTTTCAGGCGACACAAGGAAGAATCGGGTGTATCTTAATTAATGGATTTATTTACACTTCTGCTATATACATCATTTCACAACTATAAAAAAAAAATCCGATCACAGGTAAGTGATTAGTACTCGTAGGCCTGAGTAGAGACGGGTACCTACTAAATTCAGTCTCTGCTGAAATATGGGTGATTATACGGAAGTAACAATTCGTAGCTTTTGCGAAAGTTCTCTGAAGTACAGGTAGGAGATCTAAGCACAGTTAGTTCTGAAGAACTGCAAACAATCTTGAAGAGGATTATATTAGAAAAAGGAAACCCAAAGCACAGGGTATCGCTTCAATCTCAGCAAGAGATATATCCCAAGACGGGATTTCGCTAAATAAAACTCTCCGATGGAGAGACTGGTCAAGGCAACCTCTGAATCAGCTGCTAGCTAACTACCTTCTTCTCTAAAAAACAAATATTCTCTCGTCTCTTTCTAGGGGAGGGGCCTCTAAGAGAGGGCCTCACCCACAATTTCATTATTGGGTCACTTAGCGATGACCTCACCTTCGACCAACGCGATTGGTCCGGGTTAAACAATCATCGGCCGCAAAGCCAGGGGTCCCTAGAATTCTTAGCGGCTACATCTGAGTAGCGGCAAATCCTTTGTCGTTCCAGCTATCATCTTTTTGGCTCTCAGTGAAGGTGCCGTGTTGTCTGGCATATTGTTCCTTTACTATAGAGCACAATAGTGTAGACGTCGCGGTGCCGGGGAAAACAATCCTTTTGTATCCACACAAGTCCACCTCTCAAAGCAAAGTTCTTTGGTGACGATACACCGCTAAATCACGCCGTTACAATATAAGGAAATGCAGGGTCTCGGACACCGAACGGGGATAGATTGGGTTTGCATTGCACCCTGGAAAAGCCTCCCCATCGTGTGAGATTTTCTTTTTTCCGACTGTGATCGTCGTTGTAATGTTATGCTAGCAATAGTCCTTTACATTTCTACTTGTTTTGGGTGATTAGTATCCCTTTGTATATAACCAGTATTTACTCCAGAAAATAAAAGTGATTTCCAATTCTGTTAAGTTTGTGATCCTTCTTCACGCTACTTCTTCACCCAAGAACATTGAAGGCGTCACAACACAGACCAAACTTAAAAACTTGTCAGAATGGATTCAGACAGGGTCAAAATGGGCATTCCTGTCGAAATCTGAACACCAGAATTTTTCGAGACTACAATAATTCCTTCACTTTGTACCAGTAAGCAAAAAGATTCGAAATTCGCCATAGCTACTACATGGTTTAGGTAGTTTACTTGCAAGCTGTCGAGAAAATTGATTCCGACTGCGAGATTAGCATTCTGATTCCTTTCCAGTTCCTGAGCTCTGTCAGTCGCAGTTAATGGCTACAGTTTGTCACTCAATGGGGTGCTCTCTCGGTTAAATCGTGAACAGCAAAACAGACGCATATTTTATTAAGAGGTGGTTGGAAGTTCATGATAAGAATTTTCTTCTTCTTAATCCACTCTGGCTCCGGCTTAAACCGCATGGAACGCCAAATGCAGTAAAACTAGTTGCGAACAAAAGTATAATAAAGTAAATTAATGAGTATCTGCGTAATGGCGATAAAGGAGCGATTGATCTATATTAGATTTTTAATTGTATGAGCACTTAGGATTGCATTAATATCCATATATTTACTGTTAAATAAAACTGGTGTCAGTATTCTGTTAGTTAATGGCTTTCTTCTACTAATAAACGTGGAGATATAATCTTTATGTTTATAACTATGAAATTATTGATGTTGAATTATGAACGGTTAAGAATATAAAAATCAAATTCTCTCACATTGTTTGATATTAATTATGGTAATTATTTTAATTTATTTGCTTATGTTCTGGCAAGAAAAAGTTATTATACGTATTATGGTGTAAAAGCTAGCCTTAATGATTGAAACCCTTATTAACGTATACGTGAATGCTCTTTTATTTTCTAGTATGTAGTGACATACACAGAAAATTGTAATCGTATTGTATCGGTAAATACAGTTATTTAACTAACCTACTCTACTTATGAACAGAAGTTTGTGTATAATGTTTGTGTGTATATATGTGCGTTTGTAGATAATATTTGTATGCAATAAGATTGAAATTCTACTTTTGTAAATCTACTAAGTTGTTCATTTACCGATGGAAAATGAAAATTTGAATACCGGTTTACCGGTAATTTATTAGTAACCTTTTCCGGAAAACTAACCAAAAAATTCGATTTTAAGTAGGGTCTAGTGGGGTAAAATGGGTATTTTTTATACTTTACTTAAAAGACACATCATAATTTTTAACAATTATATTTTAGCTTTGTAATATATTTTTAGACATTTGTTGGCAACATTTATTTCCCTTAAGACGTTTTATATTTTGTATCGGTTAACATAGATTGCCTTGTTTTCGAGTCAGAAATACATTCTTCTTTACTAAGGTTTTAAAAACTTTCAAAAAAGTAATATTTCATTTCTTTTATCGTCAATATTTTTTAATAATCAACTGCAAGGGTTTCTGAACAACAGTTTTTCAAAAACAGCAATAAATGTTTTAAATATATTATGTTTACTGATTATTTTTGTATAATATGGGAAATCGATATTAGTTAAGATTAACAATTTACTATAAAGTTCTAAATTTTTATATTCAAGGCTTTAAACCAGCCCTTCAATTTTACAGTAAATAATATTACATAGTACTTTTTAAAATTTATTTGCTGTAGTATAAGGTAAATGAATACAATAATAGTGAAATTGAGCTTGTGAGCCAAAAAATACATGTGTTTACATGGCTGTTTTGTATCTCTGCGACTGGAAATTTTCTTCCACCCTTCACTGTGTACAAAAGTCCAAACTTATATGAAACTTGGACCAAAGGTGGACCACTTGGTGCATTACATGGCTGCACAGAGTCAGGGTGGATGCATGATACAATTTTTGAATCTTGGATGGAACATTTTTTCAATCAAAAAACCTATTCTTTTGATATTTTATGGTCACTTGATATATAAGATAGCAAAACAAGCGACTGGCAGGAGAATCAGCATTTACTGCTTCCCATCAAATTCTAGCTTGCCCTGCAACCTTTGGATGTCGAAGTATTTGCCCCTATGAAGTGTGCCTCGAGAAAAATCCTGAAGATGTGGTGCACGGAGAGCCGTCTTCAAAAAGTATCCAAAGCAACATTCCCTACTTGTTGAAACAGCCATTTGATACTGTGAAGGTAAAAGGCTGTTAAACACAAAATAGTTAACTGAAAAAGTTAAAGAAATAACAGTAAACAGAGTAGCACAGACATCAACAACACCTACTATGGAAGCTCTTTCTACTCAAACTTCCCGTTCAATCACTTCGAATTTTGATATTTCTTCTCCGTTTAATGATTTATAAAAGGCCATTTTTACAACAATTTCTCCTGCTTGTTGTAAAAAAAAAGCCTTATAAAATGTTAGACGAAAAAGAAAGCGGGTAGAAATGAAGGCTGGAGAAGTGATGATTGTTTCTGATGTAGCAGAACGTAGCTCAACTTAATTACCGTGGCCATTACAGTTTTTCAGAATAAATTGTAATTATATTACAATATAATTGTAATTATAAATGTGTTTGGAGCTAAAAATAAAGTTTTAATTAAATTTTGCATAATTAATAGACTCTTTTAATCAATACTCATTTTAGCCCATCTACTACTCATTTTACGCCACCTCTGTGGTAAAATGGGTATAAAAAAAGTAAAAAAAAGTTATATATTTTCAATTTAAGAAAATGCATAAAAGTATTAACAATAATGGTAATGAACCCATTGCATGAATACAGGCAAATTATTGCTTGTTTATAGTTGTTTTTTTTTCACGGAAAAAGAGTCTTGAATGAGAAATCACGCTTTTTCTACCTATTTTACCCCACCAGATCCTACTGAATAACTATATTAGTTTATACTTACGATATCTTACTTAATTATTAGTTTATACTTACGATATCTATACTTAAATTTAATTTTGAGGATTTCGATTTCTGTATATCAGATTAAATTTTCTGTAAAAGATACAAAACTATTCTGTCAGTTTTAATTAATATGTTTAATCTCAGTATTATTAGTACTTGGATTTACATCATTTGTGTTCATTTTTTCAAATATTTTTTTTGAATTAATTAATAGAATAAATTGAATCTTCAATTGTCATTTAGTAGATGCAACGTCTGAAGGGCTTTCTCATTGCTTTACTTCATTTTTAATCCATTCATGATAAAGACTTTTTGTCTCCAGCATTATCACATCAAAGACACAATGCAAAAAATAAATCGATAATCTTACTCAAGATAATAGTATTTTAATTCAGAGTTGCCATGGGGATTCAATGCAATTCGCCAACGTGGCTAGACATTAATTATCAACAGAAGCGGCTTTGTAAAAGATAAATACGTATTAATCTCTTTGAAACTATATTATCACTAATTTTTGATAAATATATATGTACTGATAATAAAAACATTACATTCAATAATCTCACATAGATATATCTGATCTAAGCGCTTGCTCCTTTCTTAACTGCAAGCTTATTAATATTAAATACTCACTAAGAATTAAAAACAGCAATAAAAGCGCATTATTCAGTGTCCAGTATTGTCTTATACTAGACACTAACTGACCTTTTATTCATTTTTTTTTTTGCGTTAAACTTATACTTAAACTCCTTACATTTCTGGCTTCTACACTACCCCCCCCCCGAAATGATTTTTGTCTGCTTTAGTTTTTTTAAACTAAGTCATTGACTGTAATAACACTGTAAGATTTATATTATTTCATTTTACTTATAGAGTTTTTAATATTAATAGACTTATCTTATTCATTTAACTGCGTTATACATAGCGCTTAATGAGGGTGTATAGAAAAATAATTGCGCATGAAATTTGGAACACCTCTTTCTTCGTTGCACCATGCACGAGTTTCCGAAGAAAATCAATTAGCTTTTTTTATTTGTTAAGGGATTTTTACAAATGACTCACTGTTGGTATCAGACGAGTAATTTTACGATCCCAATCCACGAAGATCAGAAAACTATGTTTGAGATAAACGTTTTCAATAAAGGTTATAAACCATATCTCCAAATTTTACTGCCTTGTACGAAGTATTACTCATAAACCTGGAGTAGGAAAGACTGGCACCAGGTCCAGTATACCCTGTCTGAATTGCTGCTGGTCCATGGTTAAGAGTGCTGCTTATAACGCTTCTCTTCAAAGTCTTTGTGGCCGAGTGGTCATAGCATCAGACTGCTCTTTGGAGGGTCCCCGGATCAAAATATTGCAGAGATCTTGAAGCTAATTTAATTTATAGAAAGGATTTGAATATTTTTTAATTTCTGGAATGGTTTTCCCGAATATTCTACTTTGGTATAAAAGATCTAGTAGCTCAGTTAGCGTCAATTCTCAGTTTGTTATCCTCCTGTTGTGTGCTAAATAAATAACTTTGTGTTCCCTCAATTTGCGTACCTTGTCTGTTTCCCTACAGCAACGTGACAATATGCAGCTTCACTTTGAGTGCGGAGGCATGAGGGCTGAAAACTGACTAAAGCTCAAGAAGAGCCGCTGTAGCAAATGTGCAAGGGCGACGGTCTCATAACAGAAACGTTGTAGGTTCGAAACTCGAGCTGGGCAATGATCTGCCATATTTGTTAACGTTGACTGGGGCACGTAAAATAGGTTCGTCTTCCCAATGTCCTCCAAGTTCTCAAACAATATTTCTGGGTGTGACAGGCTCTTCTGCTTGGTTCCTAGTTCAAACTTACGAGGATTCACTTGAGCAAAGTCATTCTTCAATAAAACGAAAGGCGCAGCCCTAATACAAGTAGCGTATGGCTAATATTGTTGCACGGTTTGTCCAAGGGGCATCAGAAACATCAACAACAGGATCCTCGTATTTTTGAAGTAGGAACTAAAACGATTGTTTGGCTTGGCCTGACATCTCCTGAAATATTATTTGGGCACTTGAAGGAAACCGTGACCATAAATCTATTTTACGTGCCCCAGCTGCCATTTTATAAACTTAGTGGATATTTAGCTGGCTCGAGCCTCGATCTTGCTATTCTACGATTTCAAGATTGCTGCAGGTGCAGACTGAGCTATCACAGATCACCTCGTACGAAGCAAAGGAAATACGCTTCGAAAACTTTTATTGCGATGTAAGTTATATAACGCATGATAACTAAATCACAAAAATTTTGTCTTCGGATTTCAACGGAAATATCTATCTCTAACCTGCTTGAATCAATTCTGACTCAATTCCGCCTTACGTTTGTATGTACATACATACATTGACTACAATTTTCAAACTTTAGATATCTATACTTTGACCATCCATGAAAGAATTTTGACTAGATTAGACATTAAATTCGTATGTATTATTTCTCTAAAATAAACACAAACTATTAGCTGTAGTTCTTGTAACATCTAGTTGCTCTTCTCTGATTGCAGTCAGAACTTTATATAACGAGAATTTTCAATATTAGGATTTTTTCAATTGTAGAAGCATTTGCCTTTATGCATTCACTTTTACAATGTCTCAGATTTCTTAAACGTTTTTTATGGGGGTACCATGTAGGCGGTCGGCATTACTCCTTGTCAAGGGACAACACAAACGGCAAATAAGCCTTATTCGGTATTTGAACCCACACCCTTCAAGTAAATAAAGCTAGCTAGCCCTGGTAGGCAAACGTTCTAATTGGCATGTCAAACGTACGGTATATAACGTATATTGACTAGCATAACTAAAAATCTATTCGCTGTAGAATATTGATATTAACATTAACGCTACCGGTCTATAACAATGAAAACATAAAGATGTTATATTCACATGGAACTGAATCAATGATTTTTAAGTGGTTGCAGCAAAGCCTTTTATGTTTTCATTTTTAAAACCAGCAAGTAAAGACAAAAATAAAATTATCTGCAGTTTATTACTTGCAAATAATTTTTTTTTGTTATTCCCTAGAAAAGGAAGCACTGTAATTGAGAAATATATTGGTTTACAACGAAATACTTTCTGTGAAGATACGGAAAAGTTTTAATGAGTGATACTTATACGTAGCACTCAGGAGAAGCTAGACTGCAAATATTACAAAATTCAGGTCTTTGGTAACGACATAATATGATGAGAAATATATATTTATATTTTGCATTATCTAACTCTACACTGAAAAAAATAAAAGAGATTTTAATAGGTATGATAAGTTCGAAAAGTTCACATACGTTTAGAAATAATTGAAGGGAAAGAATTTGTTGTCTTTAACTATTAGCCTAAGTATTTTTAGTTTAACTGTCGTATAAAAACTTTGAGAAGTTTGTGAGGTGGAAAGTTTAAGTCACCTGTTTCTGATGGCCTACTTCGGTCGCGAAGCTTCGCAGGAAATTAATTACATTGCTCTGCCTAATTTAATCTGTGTTTTCTGACTGCCTCTGCTAATATCCATATTTCGAGGGTAATTTATTTAAATTGGTTATGGATCTAGAAGCAGGTTTTACAGAGGTCTGATACTCAGTGGCGGCTCCTGTATTTCTGAACATCAGCACTTAAACCGCTTTCGAAGAATGATTTGGTTTGGTTTGGTTAGGTTTTTGAGCGCTACGGTCTACTTTTTGCAACACGAGGGCTAATGAGACCGGGACCTACTGTTTAAAGCCGAATCCGAACGGCTACGAACATCCAAGCCATAGTGGGATTCGAACCCACGAACTCCGGTTCCGAAGGCCAGCACCCTAACCATTCGGCCATCGTTCGGCGCTTTCGAAGAATGAAGGAGTTAATATATTAACACATTGTATGCGCACACGTACTAGTACGTTTTCTGACGATTGATACTTGAGCGCGGGACACGTACTAGTATGGGTTAGTGTAACAACATTGTTTGTGGGTACAAAAATAACGGTATATACAGGAAAACGAAACCGAATGTTCTTGTCTACTTCATAGATACTGGAAAAATTTAGACAAATAAAAACTAGTTTTTATATCAGTCGATGCGGAACCGTAGAACGGGAAGGTTGATTCAAAAAATCAAAAATGATTATTGTGATAGAATTTAAAAGCGCAAAAAGCCCACTCCCTGTAGAATTCCTCTGCGAAATGTACTCGCACACAATGTGTTAATAAATTACACAAAATCAACTTTCAGATTTTTGTCAATTCCAGCCCTTATCCCATTTTAAATATGTAGCTAATGCATTGTGTTGTAGATTACTTTATCAGAAAGCATTTGGTGAAAGCCTTAAATGCACCTGCAGTAGAAGAAACAGCTTTGAAAACTAATTTTATGGGGATAAAAGCAGAAGGAAGATATTGCTGATATTGTTATGTCCCCACAAATTCTGTGTATACCAGCTAGCATTGCTCAAAATTATCTCACCCAAATTCTTCTTTGATTTACTAGATTCAATTTGTTAGTTTTATTTTTTGTTTTTTATTATACTTTTTATTGATATCATTTTCCGATATAGATTTTTTTAAACAAATTAATGTAAGTATTTAAGATGACGCTTAATTAAATCAGTGTTTTAGAACTAATTTTTCAGCATTATATTTGGGAAGAAAACTGAAATCAGCACAGAATTAGGACAAGTGCTATTAATCTTCCGCAATTTCATTGTAGAAAACAACTTAACAGACTAAACTCTCAGAAACCTACAACTATTGCTAATTTCTGTTGCCATTTAATACGTTGAGAAAAAGAGGGTCTACTATATTTGCCATGAACCGACATTAGTGACATGACATTTGATGCAATTATAAAGGCAATAAAAGACTTGACAACTCAACTTGTGGTTTCCGGAACTCAAGACAATTCTGCTGTTGTTTTGTTTATATTTACGTTTGATTCGATTTGTTGTGATTCAGTGTGTCGTGTCCATGTTTAATATAAGGAAGACAATAACTCTACCTAAACCTTTATTCAAATTGTTTTAATTAAATTATTAAAGTAAGTTATTTGTGAAATTTCCTAGTATTTGTTATTTGTGTGATGTACTTTTAGTTATGGACTTATGTTGAGAGAGCCAAGTGTAAATAACCCTAACACTATTTATTTCTGTTAATGTTCGAGCGCCTTCAGACTCTAGTCAAACGACTCTTGACACATTCTAAGCCTATTCTAACAGTTATTAACAGTATTTAAATATAATACAACTTCCTTTCATATTTGGATATTCCTTTCATATTGTCTGAGACTTGTAATGTCATCCAGCACCTGTACAAAAATCGATAAGAAAGCTACTGCTTTAATTTTTGAAACTTAACAACTTTTAAAACATCATAAAACTTGTTTTTAGTGGATACTGTCCATCAGTAACTGATCTCCTGACCAAGAAAGTGGCTCTGGTCTATCAACTGTAGATGTCACTCTAACCTTGCTTGAAATACATTGAAAAGTGAAAATTTTTAAAACAGCAGTAATGTAAAAGTCTCCAATTTCCTAATGGTGTAATAGGTGGATATAATCAGGTATTTTGCTAATGGGTACGATAGCCGAGACCATTTTCTCTAGATATTAATAGTCTTAGTTTTGAAAGAGGGGAAGTCTTTTAAGAACTACATCAAATGCAATTCTGTACAGATCTCTCTACACTACTTCTTGAATTGTACGCGGTTCAAAAAGAAAAATTTTTATAACACCCCCAACGTGGTAAAGACTTTTTTGAAAAGATGGTCTCCAGGACTTTTTTTAGTCTTCGGATAGATTAGGAGGAATAAACCACATGGTAATATTATTTTATACATTAGTTTATGTTACACTCATTTGCAGAAGTGTATATTGCAGAAGAATAAAGTACGTTAATTGGTATAAGCTATTTTTAAAAAATTCTTGTCTCCTCTTGGATCTAACCACACTTTGACACTTAAAGTAACGAGGATTCGGTAGCTATGACTGTTAATCAATTGGGTTCATAGTTCTTTTGAAGTTTGTGCCTCACTGCGAATAACTTTTGAAAGTATTTGAAAAGTAACACACTTGGCTTGGTAGGATGAATAGCTCTCTGGCTTTACTTACTTATGTCTACGTTTTTCCCCTAATGCGAGTAGAAACCAAAACAGGTTGTTCTTTTTATTTATTAAACCAAGCTTTCAATAGGTTGCCTTCCTGTATTACCAAACACTGTTGTTTCCCGCTTGCGCAAAGTGCTTTCTGACTGACAATTCTTTTTAGAGCTTCTCTACTATCGGTTCTTTAGAGCAGCCCTATAATCAAATCGATATTATGACATATACCAAATAAATTTGATACATTTGGACAACGTTTAAATTTTTTAACAACCTTTTAATTAATCTCTTTTATTATAATTAAAACTCCTTGCAGGTTATTTTGCAGATGCACATTTGTTGATTATTTATGAAAAATGGCCTAAAAATCTATTCCATTTTTTTTATATAAAAACTTGCTCACAGTGTGTGAGAAAGTTTACCACACCTTAGACACTAAATGATGTTGTACCATGTGATGAACCACAGGCATGATAATTAATTAAATATATATGTTATATGCGAATTTTGTAAATCTTTTTTGTAAATATGAGTAAAATTAAAGCTAACATAGTATTTTAAAATACACCAGTTTGTTTAATATGTCTACATATTTTCGTGTTTACATGTAAAGTAATTATAAAGTTATAAAAAATTTATCCCTAGTATACAGAATCTTTTTAAAGATTCCTTTCAACCTAAAATGTTTTCCTTATAAAGTCGATTTTTTATTTGTTATAAAAAAAGTTCTCTGTTTAGAATATAATTTTCTTAGATAAAAGACTCAGCCTTATAAAAATAATTTGCTATGCTAAATAAAGGATCACGTTTAAAAAAAGAAGCATAACATTTGTTCATCAAAGAAAAAATTGAAATCCACATACTCGCAAAATAACTTTTGAAATTTATAAATTAGAAACCATCTTTAGATCAACAAGAACCTAATAGTTTTTAGTTTGTGAACCTTTATGATAGTGATATATTTAATTTTACAGCATAAGTCAAATATAATTTTTTATTTCAATTTTTGAACACTCTTTAGTTTTTTCTATTAAAATATTAGTTAACAGAACAAAACAGATATTTTATTTTAATTTTATACAAAAATTATTTTTTGCTATGCAAATTCAAAAATTTATCTTGCAGGTAATTGAGTTTTCTTCTTTTCATTTGGTGTATATTTTTTATGCTATTTTAAAGAATATTCTATTTGAAGTGGCAAAGAGAAATAATTTTTAAGCTGTAGTTTTATTAAAGATCTCGTAAAAACTCATTCTAAAATAAGCGGAACTATTAATTTTATGCTAAAACGAAAAATGGCTGATATAACAACAATATTAACCGCTTGCCTGATTATCCCGAGTTATCTCGGGTTCGTATATGTGGCAGTTAATTATTATCCCGAGAAAACTCGGGAGAAGCAAAATTTGTCAGTACGATTTGTTTTATCACGGTTTTACTCGGCCTGGGGGAAATTACAGGAAATATTCAGCTTTGATTGGCAGTTTGCAAAGTTTTGTTGGTTTCGCGGTTCTTTTGCGGGACTGGTCACGTGTTTTCCACTGATTGAAAAACAAATTTCAGAAAATCACCGTGACGAGTTTTCTGCCACACCAGGAATACCCAGCATTAGTCCTTTACCACTCTGGTTAACATCGAGGCATTTTCTAGATGTTTTTCCTGATACTTAAAAAAAATCAAATCCAACGAGACAGTGTATTCTGTGCTTCCGTAAAACATATTCCAGAGGTAAGCCTGTAAGAAAAGAGGCCAGATATCAGAGTACAGAATATCGAGTACCACTTTGTGTTGCCCCTTGTTTCAAAAACTATCCTTCAAAGACTAATATTTAACTTTTTCTACTTGCTCGAGATAACTCGGAATAGTAAACTAACATTAATCTAAATGCTTCTACACTTGTAAAAAATTAAAAAATTAACTTAAAACCAACATATTTTATTTTGTTTCTGTACCGAGGTACTTTCCCACGATGGTCAGCACGTGCATGTACAGCTGTGGGTGAAATTTCCTAGAAGAATTTAGGACTTCGAGTTTCGGGACCCCTGCAGAGAAGGTATAGATCACGGATTTTGGTTTGGTTTGGTTTGGAGCGCTACAGTCTACTGTTTTGCACACGAGGGCTAATGAGACCGGGACCTACTGTTTAAAGCCGATTCCGAACGGCTACGAACATCCATGCCATAGTGGGATTCGAACCCACGAACTCCGGTACCGACGATCAGCGCCCTAACCAATCGCCCAGAGTTCGGCTAAATAGATCACTAAATGGCACAAGGGTAACGGTCAGCCTCGCACAGAAATGTAACCGTGAGTTATGGGGGTAGGGGCTAAAAATAATGTCAGCTTTCACAAAAGGGGCTATTTTAATGAGCCCAACTGCACTCTCTAATGGGTGCACATGTGGGAAAATTTCACGAAAGAAGCGATTGGAAAGGAAGAAAAAGGGACGTTAAAACCGAGGTGAGGAGTTGGGAAAGAGTGTTAAGAAATAGGAGTTGCGGTCGGGATTCAAGAGGAGCTGGACATCGAAATCCCAAGTTCGGTTCGCCTGCACCGCCATCCCAATTTGGGGACTTGACGCTCCGCAATATGCAATAGCTCTTGTGATTTCACAAGTGCCAAATTCAGTACTAGTTTTAAAAATTATTCAACAGTAACTTAATCGCATTTGGCTCGTCATTGTTAGTAATTCAACATTGGATTAAGGTTTGGTTTGGTTTGGTTTTGGAGCGCTACGGTCTATTTTTTTGCAACACGAGGGCTAATGAGACCGGGACCTACTGCTTAAAGCCGATTCCGAACGGCTGCGAACATCCATGCTACTATGGGATTCGAACCCACGGAATCCGGTTCCGAAGGCCAGCACCCTAACCATTCGGCCATTGTGATTAAGGAATAACGCATTATAAAGAGAATTATAATAATTATGGTGTAAATATGAATATAAGACATAAATAATTGCTGGTTATGTTATATGATAATCAAGGATATAAATTTGTAAATAATGTACAGAATAAATGTCTTAATCTCAATATAAAGTATCATATTCTTACTGTGTTTCCCCTTTGTAAACGAACACTGGTGTTAAGGTTGTAAGCACATTACAACAGTTTCATTTCCTTGTATTTAATAATAAAATAAAAAGTGATGAATTTTGCCATTTTTTTTCAAAAAAAAAAAAAAAAAATTGTAAGGGAAGCGGTTAAGTTTCCAAAGGTACTGTATTCCCTTAAAAAGTTCAAAATCCCTAGATTAGGATATGAATATCAACTTTTTCTTGCAGAAAAGGGAACTATGAGAAGTTAAATTGAAAGACTTGATACCTAAATACAGGAAATCATTTTAAGAGCTCTCAGAAATCGAAACTGTCATAATTTATTTGATATGGTCACTTCACATGAGTGGCAACTTGATTGGATTTCCATTCCAATGAAATTATAGACGTGGAGTTGTTGATAACTTTGACCACAAGGTTTATTGATTCAATCCGATATCGTTACTTTCCGTGACGTCTAAATAAGGAAATAGTTGACAGCGAATTAAAATCGGATTCTAGTTGAGAAACTATATATTTATAAAATGTCTAGAAACGTCTCAATTTAAAGTTAAGATTTTATCCAACTTAAATAATGGACGACAGTCAGTGTAGATGACACATTTAATCTTATTAACTTATCAATATAAAAATATCTGTAAATTTTTTTTAAAAATCTTCAGATAAGTTTAATAGTTTACCAGCAGAAGGCGATTGATATTTCATTTATTCCTCTAATTTGTTGACACGTTTAATCTTTATTAAATTAGCTTATCAACCTAAAAATATTTGTATTTTTTTAAGTCTTCAGATAAGTTTAGTTTAATAGTTTTACCAGTAGAGAAGGATTGATAATTCGTTTATTCCTCTAATTTGTTGACACGTTTAATCTTTATTAAGTTAGCTTATCAATCTAAAAGTATTTGTAATTTTTTTTTCTTAAATCTTCAGATAAGTATAGTTTAATAGTTTTACCAGTAGAAGAGCGAGTGATATTTCATTTATTCCTCTAATTTGTTAACACGTTTAATCTTTATTAACACATTGTGTGAGGATACATTTCGCAGTGAAATTTCACTGGGAGCGGGCGTTTTGAGCGTAAATTTAGTTATTCAGTTAAATATCAGATCAAAAATTATGTAATTTTTTTAACCAACTTTTAGTATTTTTTATTGAAATATATAAACAAATATATATATATATATATATATATATATATATATATATAAATACAAATATATATAATATTTAAATATACATATATATGATATCAGTTTCGCAAGGATAAATAACAAGTTAATTTTAAATCTAAATTGATTTATTTTTTAATGAACCTTCCCGTTCTGTGGTTCCTCATCGACTGATATAAAAACTAGTTTCTATTTGTCTAAATTTTTCCAGAATCTATGGAGTAGACAAGAACATTCGGCTTCATTTTCCTGTATATACCGCAATTTTTGTACCTACAAACAAACCATGTTGTTACACTAACCCGTACTAGTACGTGACCCGCGCTCAAGTATCAATCGCCAGAAAACGTACTAACACTTGTCCCGCATACAATGTATTAAGTTAGCTTATCAATCTCAAAATACTTTTAATTTTTTTATCTCCAGATAAGTTTTAGTTTAATAGTTTTACTAGTAGAAGATTGTTTGATAATTCATTTATTCAATTAATCTGATGACGCGTTTAATTTTATTAAACTAGCTTATCAATCTAAAAATATTTGTAATTTAAAAAAAAAATCTTCAGCTAAGTTTTATTTTAATAGTTCCACCAGTAGAAGATCATTTAATATTTTATTCAATCCTCTAAGCTTCTAAAAAATAGAAATTATATTTTGAAATTAAAATAAAATTTCATAATTTTCAACCTGGAGATTAGAAGATTTTCAGATATGTTTTTCCCATCTGCATCGCTAGTGTATCTTCAGAAATAGTATATTATCAAAATAGGTGTAGTATTCACAATACCAATAAATTTAATACCTTAAGGCTTGATAACACATCAACCTGTTCTGATTGAAAAAGCAAAGTATTTAGCTTACGATTTCTTTTCCGAAGAATGCTCAAAATGGTGTGAAAATGGTGTGAATGGTGGCTTTCTTTGAAGGGGGATAGGTTGGTGTTTGTGAAGTTTTGTTCCGGCTGTAAATTTTAGATTCAGGATTAAGCGTTTATTTGGCATGGTTAGTCAGAAGCAACATGTTTTTCATTGTCCCTTAAGAAATAAATTTTCACCACTTTTCAGTTAAAAGTTAAATTATCAATAATGTTTAAACAAATAGTAAATTTTTATTCATATTCTTTGCAACACCATCTTCTTGACAATGGAAATACCGTTTTTTTGTCTTTTTAATCATTATCAAATTCTTAAATATTACTTAACGAAATTTCACAAAAACCGAAGGTGAAAGTTCCACTTACTTTAGATCAGTTCTTTTTTGTATGAGTTCTGAAATGTGTATGAAAATTTCTTGGTGTATTTCAAACATGACACAGTGCCGATCAGAAAGATCACTCTTTCTACTAACGAGAGAAAAATGAACTTAGCTGTAAAATATGATGAGCAAGATCACTGATTCTTACGTGAAAAACAAATTTCGTTTCTAAACTTTATTTTATAAATCCTAAAAATATATCATATTATTCTTTTGATAATGTAAATCATCAAAGCAATGAGACATTTTTATGCCAGGCAATGCCTTATCAAATAGCGGGTTATATCATCGGAGACCATGGGCTTGAATCTTACTCCTAATCATTCAACGCAATCAAAGCACACATTTTTATACCAGACAATGTCTGATCAAATAGTGGATTACATCGTAAGAGACCATGGGTTCGAATCCTATTCCTAATCAATCAACGTAATCAAAGCAATGAGACATTTTTATATAAAAAAATGTCTGATCAAATACCGGATTAAATCACCGGAGACCACGAGTTCGAATCTTACTCCTAATCAAACAACGCAATCAAAGCAAGCAAACATTTTTTGAACCAGAAAATGTCTGATCAAATAGCGGATTATATCATCGGAGACCATGGGTTCGAGTCTTACTCCTAATCAATCAACGAAATCAAAGCAATGAGACATTTTTATACCAGACAATGTCTGATCAAATAGCGGATTATATCATGGTAGACCATGGGTGTGAATCTTACTCCTAATCAATCAAAGCAGTGAGAAGTTTTTATACTAGACAATGAGACTAGACTGATCAAATAGCGGATTATATCACCGGAGTCAGACCATGGGTTTGAATTCTGCTGTTTTGATGGGTCTCGTAGAAATTCAAAATAAACTATAGCAAAGTTCTCGTTTGATATGTCCTCGTTTAGAAGACAAATATCAAGTAAAGATCACAACCAACCAAAATTTTCTAATTTCTTGAAAAGTAGTTGAACAGAGAAGGAACTGTTAGCATTGTTAATCGGATTACTACCTTAAAATGAGCTCACTCTTTCTGACAAGGTGTTATATAACATATTTATCTATTATGAGCTGTATTGGATATATCGTTGGGCCCATATTTACAGTTAATCAATTTTTAAAATTATATTTAGTGTTGTTATTAAAGCATTGAACACATAAATAAAAAATTATTTATAAATCTAAATAGAAAGAGACTAGTTATGTGTTGCTACTAAACAGATGTAAACATATTTTTTCAATGAATATTATCCCAAAATAAAAGTTATAAGATTAATATGATAAAGAGAAAAATCAGGAAGATTCTTTGATCCTTGAAAGTATCTAAGTAGAAAGAAACTAGTTATGTGTTGCTACTAAACAGCTGTAAATACTTTTTTTCAATGAATATTATCCCAAAATGAACTTTATAAGATTAATAGGCCGAACGATGGCTGAATGGTTAGGGTGCTGGTCTTCGGAATCGGAGTTCGTGGGTTCGAATCCCACTATGGCATGGATGTTCGTAGCCGTTCGGAATCGGCTTTAAGCAGTAGGTCCCGGTTTCATTAGCCCTCGTGTTGCAAAAAGTAGACCGTAGTGCTCCAAACCAAACCATAAGATTAATAGGATAACCAGGAAAATCAAGAGGATTCTTTGATCCTTGAAAGTATCTAAGTAGAAAGAGACTAGTTATGTGTTGCTACTAAACAGCTGTAAATACTTTTTTTCAATGAATATTATCCCAAAATAAACGTTATAAGATTAATACAATAACCAGGAAAATCAGAAAGATTCTTTGATCCTTGAAAGTATCAATACAATAACGCTGTACAGTATATGTTAATGCTAAATGTCAAGCTGTAACATTGTGAAGATTGCCGAGTTGTTTTAAAAGTCGCATCTAAACAGTCGATTTATTGTATAACATCTAGATTTTATTTAAGAACACAGCAAAAACTACTACCGGACAACTAAATATGCAAATAAACAATATTTACCTAAAAAATTCTATCAATTCAATTATCTATCTAAATTCCGAAGAACCTAGCTTAATTGTCCGGAGGCCACCATTACCTCCGAAGTTCCCTCTAATAGTACCACTTATCTTCTTTATAGATGGCGCTCTATCGCCTATTACGATTATGCACCTGTACCTACAAATATTCGTGTCAAATATGTAACCACCAAAATATTTGTACTGTAATTATTACGAAAGCTTTACCCGCGATTCAATGCACTTATGAAATATAAATAGGGTATTAAACAGTGTACTTTTCTGAGTATATTTCTTTCATCATAGATCCTTCAGAATAATCATTGAGCTGAGGAGAATGTACTGTTACTGAATAACTGTAGACACCTTCTCTTACAAAATATTCTCTCATGATAAATCATATAACTCTCTAAACAAGAACAAACCTAGTTTTTTATGCTAGCTGTCTATCAAGCAAGTACCACTGAAGCATGGCATTGGAGTTACATAAGATATCTGACGGAGTGCAAAAATAGTAACATGAAATGCGCAGTCACGCCTGCCTGGTCAGCTTGGATTGACAACAACAAGCGATAATTCAAAACACAAAGCAGTTGTGCACAAATTTAGTCAAATAAGTGTACCTTAAACAAGTATATTTTTTCGAAATAATGATGTCATCTTTATGGAAACGTGTATGCTAGGTTTAAGAAAGAGAATTAAGGTAATCTGAAAGACGTAATTTTGCAGATGTAAAATACGTTTTACTCCATTCAACCAATGTTCTTAACCACTAGTTTGGAAGAGCAAAAGTGAAATGAACTAGAGCTAATTGAAGTTAGAGTAAAAAATATAAATCGAACAAAAATCGAAACATTGTAGTCCTATGTACTTCGTTTATGGCGGATTATAGAGGTTGCCACTTGACATCGTTCCAAGTAGTATGAGAGATTTCTTTTTGACATCTTTGGACAACATCATGGAGGAGGAAGTGATTTATTCTTGGGGTGTTCCACACCAGCTGATTTCATATGACGTTCCGTACTGATTAAGATCTCGGAATCTTTGTAATACCTCTATATGTTGTGCAAACCATGGAACCATATTTCCATGTTAAACAATAAATTAACAATTCAACAATTTGAATCTGACATTTATTTTTATCCTTGGCTGGGATTTTTCTCTCTTGAAACTCTACCAATGAATAAGAAAATTTGAAAATGTTTTAACACTTGAAAAGAAGCAAATTTTTAACCCTTTGTATCACCATGAACTATTTGCCACCTACAAAAAATTACAGTAATTTCTATTGCAAACTATAAAAGACAGTTTTATTGATCTTTTTTCTAACGTGAAAAACCACAATTAATAGTACGAAAATCCTCAGCAGATAGTGATAGTTTTTTTGCTTTTTTTTCCACAGTTTCTTTTATTACTTGATGAATTTCCCATGACTGCAACAAAATAATCTTTTGATTAGTTGAAGTTAAAAAATATTGCAGACGTGAAACTTTTGGGTCTAGTTCAAATTATATTCTTCTAAAACACATCTTATTCTTTGTGGAGTTATTTTTGAAAAATAAATTGTTAAATTAAAAAACGTAAATTAAGGAAATCAGTAATATGCGTTCGCCTATTTTTCGATTGTTTCTATGATACCATATGCAGTGGACACCGCTTAATGTGATCAGTTTGGGACACCGTTATTTTGATAACAATAAACGATATACAAAATTAGATAAATTTACCCTTCCCCTTAAATTCAGACGTACTAAATTTCAAAACAAAATGAAAAAACAAGCCTTATATTTATGCACTGTGTATTATCCTTTAAAACATAATAATTGTATACATAATTAAAAAAAATTATCAATTGCTGACTGTCTGCAATTTTTTCTAAGAAGCTCATTGATAAATTGTTCGTAATCATAATCAACCTGTCATAACGATTTAAAATTTCGATCTTTTGTTTTAATGTTCAATCGTTTCGCTTTCTGGCTTTCATATCGAGAAGCTAAATGTAAGAGAGCCAGGCATAAAATGTGAATACGCTCCTTTTCAGTTCCAATAAGAATGTGTTGCCTTCTGCTTATCTGACAACCATTGACCATGAGCAGGGTGTGCGTATTTCTGAAAAATTCCAGGAACGTGATAATTCCACACTCATTTGTTCATTTCCCATTTCCCTAGTTGGAAGAGGGAGAATTCTCAGATTTAAACAACAGCAAAGGGAAATAAAAGAATGGGTTCTTTCTAAATACATTGTGAATATTCCTTTGCCAGGTAAAGTGAGGTTCAAAAACTGATAACAGCAACCGATGTAACGATCACATAAATACAAATGAATAGAGAAAATTGGGACCAAGTGATTTCGATAACAGCAAGCGATTGATAACAATAACCGTGATCACATTAAACGGTATTCACTGTATATATTACGTGCTTCTAGTAATGTGGTCAGAATGTAAACCATAAACATTTTTATAAGGGAGGGGAAAGCATGCCACAATAATATATTTATGAGAAAGTTTTTTTTTAATCCCAAATTCTTATGTTGCAGATTTTTTCTTAGCTTTTTTTATTTAAGGTTCAGTTGTTAATATTTTATACCGGTTTTTGATAATGTATAGACTAAAACTATGTCTTGATGAACAATTTGCTTATTTATATTTGCCTATATTTATTTCTATACAAATTAATTGGAAAAGTTGTCAAATTTTATTGATTTTCCTCTGTAATTGTCAGTAAAATTCTTTTACAAAATACAATTTTAGAGGTATCTGAAAATTACAAAATCTGAAATTTAACCATCACATAAAGCGATAATTTTAACATACATATGAATAGAGAAAATCGGTACCAAGTGATTTCCATAACAATAAGCGATTGATAACATTAACAGCTATCACATTAAGCGGAGTCCACTGTAATTATAATTAACTTACAATTACCGCATGATTACAATACTTCTTTTAATTTGTACATTGAAGTTAAAGGTTTCATTAAGAAATTAGGAAATCAATATGATAGGAAACATTGTTTAACTCCATACATATTTTTAAATCGTAGAAGAAATCTCGATTTAGCTACTCTCCTTTCTTGCTACTTATTGAAAGATATTAAGTTTTCATTACATCCATGTCTGAAAATCCAGTTTTACATAGATACGATGTTGCAACAGAAATTAGGATCCTTCGGTATTTTGTACAAAAGTAAAATATTCAATTTTTTTAATGCAAAACTACATTAAATCTGTATAAATAAATTTTATATTTCAGACTATTGTGGCAAGATAGTTGAATTCTCGCTTCGTAAAAACTTAAGGAACTATAGTTTAAAGAAACAGAATAATAATTTCTAAAATATATCAATAAAATTACATTTAATAAAAAAATATGGCCGAGCGTTCAACTCATCTTGTGTCATGAAGGATGTCTCCGTGAAGGTTGACCAGGATCGCTTCACGGTGCACAGTTTAAAAAACCCTGCTATAAAATATATTTAAGTTTTTAATTTTTTTTAAATAAGGAGGTGAAAAGGGAAAATACTTGTTTTTCAATGATATCGTAGAAGAACATATTGTTGTATTTTATCTACTACTTTTACAGTTATTTATTGCAATGGTTTTCTAATAACATGCTTTTAAATACTATCACAAACAATTAGGAACTGAATGGCACTTCATTTAGCTTCATTTCAGCACTTATTTTAAAATACCGCAAAAAATTCTCAACACACCCTCTGAAGAGTTGCATATCATTTTTTTTCTTATTCCAGAGTATCAGGTTTAATTCAAAATTCTGTCCAAAATTCGCTATCCATATATGATGATTATAAAATCATATATATATATATATATATATATATATATATATATATATATATATATATATATATATATACTACACAACCCGACAGACGTTGTCCTGTTTTAAAGCTCTAATTCACAAAAATTGTAAAATTTTTTTAAAATAAAGTATAAATTGGACAGTTTTGGGGAAAAGTAAGGGAAAAAATTATTTTAAAAACACTTGACGCCTCTACGCGTACAGTCATCACAAAAGTAATTAGATTAAATTAAAATTCACACATCGCTTGTGCTGAAATTCAATCCTGGGACTTCTTGCTTTGAAGCCCGTTGCGCCGACCACTGCGCCACAGATACGTTGGCAGTGAAGGGTTTCAAAAAGCATTGTAATTATCTCAATAAGCGCGCAATTTTTGATTTTTATCAAAAAACATTTTCTATCGGATCGAGTTGTGGATATGACCATTCTCGAATCAACTTAATTGCATACACAAAATTTCATCGCAGTCAGTCCAACCGTTTAGGACGTGTTCTATTACAAACACATACACAGAAGAATTTTGTATATACAAAAGGTCTCATATATAACCTAGACAATTTTTAGGGATTTTCAAATTTACGATGAAGGGCAAAGATTCAGTGTCTCTCTGCTCTCCTCCCATGTAACCCCTAATCTAAATTGATCACTGATGCAACATTTCACGCCCTCAGGGAAGCGTTGTAACCAATTACAGTTCACGGGTGGCCCATTTAAGCTTGAGATTTTCTAGAGATTTATCTTTGATTCTTATTTCCAACTATGTGTGGTATATAAACTCTCAGTTCATCTCGCAGAGATTTTGTTTACTTTTCCTTACACACATACGCACATAATGTATGTTAAATTATATATATTAATTATAGTATATATATATTATATATATATATATATTATAATATATATATTATATATATATATATATATATGTAATCGTCCAGGGACTACCCACCCCGAACTTTATACTTGATAATTTCTTTTGAAATTGCCCCTATTATTTTCCTCAGCCCGGGCATGCTGGGCTGCCAAGTGTCGAAAATTGTCAATAATCGTCTGTTCGAAAGAAGCACATCAGTCGTCGTGGCCGAACTTAACTTTAATTTCATCTTATCAGGATAGGACAAAATCTAGAGGCATCTGAACCGGACGGTGTCAGAACGCTCTCTCTCTCTAATGCCAACCTTCTTGCGAGAGACGACCAAAACCCGTGTATGTTTTGCTTATCGAAAGTAACCTTTGATTAGAGCCATCTGCAAAAGTGGGGCGTTCCATATGACTATTACAGCTGATCATTACAGATTTTTCCTAGGAGAGTTATAACTTCCTAATTAAAAATGCCAGCTATATCATTTTCTGTTTTATGAATCATAGAAAGAATTTCGTGGTTCGGCTGAAGGAATGAAAACATCATCGTTTAAATTGGATGGCTGGGAAATATGGTTAATATAAAGAGAGGAAATTAAGATATACAATAATAAATGGGGAAAAGGGATAATTTTGGATAGACTTTAGGGCTTAGATATTGATATTATTACATATATATATATATATATATATATATATATTATAATATTTTTACTCTATAACTCCATTAATTGGATATTAAAAACAATTTAAGAATTATAGTATCAATTTAAAAAAATTACCAGTTTAAAAGTAACTTCTTATGAGCTATTAGATATTGCTATCAACAATGCACATTTTCTCCATTAAGATACCTAGAACACATACAATATAATATTTGCTAATAAATAACTCCGATTTAAGGGTCGAAATAAAGCTGTCACCCTCCATACGTTCGCACTCTGATTGAAATGGTTGGGGGGGGGACTCTAGATAAATATGCTCGTGGAAAGGAAATTAATTCCCGTGATGCTTATTGCTCTGATCCGACATCTCGATTTGAGTCTGCAGGGAATCTGACAGGTAAACAAGGAAATTCTCCACGCGCCAATTCACAAAATAGGTTACGTAACTATGGTACAACTCGAGGGACGAAAAATAATATTGTTTTTCTTTTGTCTATCTTTCAGATATCCTATTTATTCTGTTCCTTCAGATGTTTATGGGGCAGAATTGTATTTTTCTCAAAATAGCACTTTAGGACAAAGGTTATTAAAAGAGATCAAAAAAGATTTTTTTTAACAATTATTACATATTTCTTATATTTTTAATGTTAATAAAATTTTAGTCGAGATACCATACAGTCCGGCAAAAAACACTGAATCATCGGTGAGATTATACATATGCATATTTATCTGTCTCTCTCTCTCTATATATAATTATATGCATTAGTGACTAATATACAATAACTAAAGTTTTAATACATTACATATTAATACTAAACTCCTCGGCGTAACAGCCTCTAGGGGGCCAGGACTTACGGTGTCAAATACCGTTTACGTGACCAACGGCCCTGGGGTGCGAAGCATATGCTCCAGTTAGGTGGTCAATCTTACGCGGAACACATTTCAAATTTCAAAATTTTATTGAAAACACCATTCTGAGAAAAACTCATTTGAAGTTTATGAAAGCAACTTTGACTATTAAAAAATTGAAATACATGTTTAAAATTCCCCCCGCAAAACTTTCTGATTGCCAAGTTGCTAATTATTAAAAATACTAGATAAATGTTTAAACTAATCTTCATAAAAATTTAAAAAGTTTTGTCCAAAAAATGGCTTTTTAAAAGGTTTTAAATTCACAACTTCCGGTTCCAAAGCCGCTTCTTCCGTTTTGTTTTGACAGCTGTCACTAATGTTTAAACAACTGTAACTTTTCTTAAAAATGCCGTAGAGACAAAACAAAAACAGATTTAGAAGCCTAAAAGTTGAAATTTTACATTAACACTAGATTGCCCAAGGCAGTCATTTTGACTGTTTTTTAATTTCAATTAGAAAAACAATTATGAAATATAATGACACAATTTCTTAGAATTTGGTGACTTTTTCTATAACATATAAATGGGTTTTGAATAATTGTAGTTACTTCCGCCCTCCTTTATTTCCGTATATATATATATATATATATATATATATATATATATATGTTATACCTATATTGCCCAGAAGCAGTCATTTTGACTGCTTGGGAAATTTTAAATAATCAAAAGATTTTTATTTATTGAATTGAGTAAATTTCTTATATGACCTGTCCGGCTTTGTATTGAAATAACTTTTTTTCTATTACGGTAACATACCGATGCATGATAAATTGTCGATTTGGGCGTATACTTGATAAGTGTCAATTGCTCAATAAGCTAAAGTAGTATTAGTTATTCGAATCTTTATAAAGTGTTGTTCTAACAAGTTGTTCATTTTATTTCCTTTGCGCCCTAACTTTATGAAAAAAATGTCGAAAAGAAATGAGTTATTGGAAAAGCTAACGAACATAAGTGAAGAGTGCTACGATATAGAATCAAATGCAAAAAAATCTGAAATTTCTTTTCAACGAATATAGAGTTGCAAGACAGAAAAATTTATCAGAACATGAAGACCCACAAAGATCAACTGCAACATCATCAAATGCAACCCATTCTCACAAACGCAAATTTTGTCAAGTACGACTTTGCCACAACAACAAAACAAATAATATATGTGAAAAATGTCAAAAGTATGTTTGAGGAAGATGTACACATAAAAAGATTTCCACTTTCATTTGCATAAAATGTACAAATAATAATGCATAATTTTTTTTTTAAATTAAAGTAATTTTTTTATTGTTAATATTTACTAATAACTTGTTGTTTAATTGTAAATAATATAAGAAATATTAAAAATTAATTTTAAACAAATTTCTTTACATATTTGTTATTTTTTCACAATGCAGTCATTTTGACTGTTTTTGGGCAATATAGGTATACAAGAAATCTCGGGCAATCTAGTGTTAAAAAAATATGATTTTTGGCAAAAAATGACGTTTTTAACGTAGACGGATACCTAAACATTAACGTTAGAAATACAAAAAGGAACAAAATCACCTAATGCATGAATAAAACACTGAAACTTATTCAGCAAAGAAATTACATAGCGTGTCAAGCTGTAACATTATATTATCACAAGATGCATATTTATAAGAACGTAGCAGCCTGTAATGAATAACAGTACTTTATTTCGTTACTTTTCAGTCTAAGCATGAACAAGACAATTCTCTACTGACAAAAGAATGACAAATATATAAAAGATTACTTTGATTACTTCAAATAACGCTTTTCCTAAGCAGTCAACTTTTTTTTTTCTAGGTGTTTTTTTCCATATTATTTTCTCCTTCAGTTAGAAACTGTCTTTATTTACGATGGAACACTTGTATCTAGTGTATTCTTAAATCTTAACTTTATTCAAGATGCAACATATCATTACACCCAAAGTGGAAGTTCTGACGTTGATGTATTGGTTCGGAGAGAGTGGAGATAATAGACTTGTAGTCAAGATCTAAGGAGGAAATGGCGCGTTGTATTCGAAACTCGATGAGCTTTAAGACTCTGGAATAGGGAGGAAGGTAATTGGCATTGTTTTCGTCCAGGTGTTGTAAACGAAGTTCAAAGAAGACAAGTAAAGAAGAGAAAAACCTTTTCTTCTTATTTAAATTGAAAAACTGGGACGTAGAATTGCTCTGGGATTTAATCTGTCACAAACAGAAAGCCGGCACACTCCCATCGTCGTGGAAAATCTGTGCCTACGTATGGAAGATTTTGTTGCAAATTTCTCTTTTTTTTTTCGTTCCTTTTTTTGTGAAAGCAATCCGGATAGGTGGAATTTTACTATACCAGTGCCATTTTCTTACCACATACATATAAATAGAACCCCTGAATAAATAAAGTAGAAACGCTAAATAAAGTAAGATAAAAATGCTTAAAAAGAAATTAAGTACCTATTATTTTTCAATGATTATAAAAACTAAAACTAAAATTTCTCGCATAGTCGTTCCTCGTGGGGCATATTCGTTCCAAAACATAAACTTAGTCATTGAAAGTAATTTTAAACCTACTTTGAAGCTACTTTAAGCATTTTTTAATTTAATAGTTCGCTAACACAAAAATATAAAACAACATAAGTATTAATAACACGTACCTTTTAATTTTTTAGTCGAAAACAATATGAAATAACTTATAAACTATTTTAATTTTGACTGATTGACTCTACTTCTTTCAATAGTTTAATCTGGAGCAACAAGCTGTGTTTAAACATATGTCTAAACTTAACTGTACATTAAATTATCTTTTAATTTTTTAGCCGTAAACAATATGGAAAAACTTATAAACTATTTTAATTTTGACTGATTGACTCTACTTCTTTCAATAGTTTAATCTGGAGCAACAAGCTGTGTTTAAACATAATATGCCTGAGCTTAACTGTACATTAAATTATCTTTTAATTTTTTAGCCGTAAACAATATGGAAAAACTTATAAACTATTTTAATTTTGACTGACTTACTCTATTTCCTTCAATAGTTTAATCTGGAGCAACAAGCTGTGTTTAAACATAATATGTCTGAGCTTAACTGTACATTAAATTATCGGAAAATAAAATTTTTAATTAATTTTCTCTTTTTATATTCAAAATTATAATTATTAAATACTGTTGTTGAGAATTAACTCAAATTTAAAGTCCCAATTGAGGCCTAGATACATCATAGCAATGAACATAAAAATTTGTTAAAAAATTATTTTACTTGAATACTTAGTTTTATATTTAAAGCTATTTTCTATTACTTAAATTAAGAGCCTCATATGAGACTTAGATAAATGTTTGAGTTAAAAAATTAAGGACTAAAATAACAGTAACTTTAATTAGACTTTAATAACTTTAATTAAACAGTAAAGTGCTTGAAATTTTCCACAGTAAATAACATTTTAAATAGCAAAAAAAAACCATAATAGTAAGAAATACTAGAATGCTTTGGTAGTTAGCTTTATATTATAATTTTAAGCGATACTCTATTACCATTAATATTTATCCAAAAAATTATCTTTGACAATGTTATAATAGATAACAAAAGTAGATTATAAAAGTAGAGATATACTATTTGACACGATGATGATCTGTTAAACTCTGAAATACCGAGATGAATCGGAGAATATTGTGACGATAAGAGGAGGAAGAAATAAAGATGAGATGGCTCTCAAGTTCTGAAAAAGTCTGTATCTAGAGGTTATCCACTTTTGCTTTCTATAGAAAAAAGATACGATAAATTATTGTTGAATTATTCCCTTAATAATAGTTACGTTATTTAATATATCATTATTCGAATCAATTATTACTGTGTCGGATAAAAAAAATCTTTTATTTTTATCCAAGATTTGGAAATTAAACCAGTTTAGGGTTACCATCGAAAATCAAAAGTTTTATTGAAGTTCGAATTAATGGATGTTAAAAGAAATATTTAAATTATGAATTGATAATTCAGTATTCAGCATAATGCTTTATATATTCGTGTGGCATACTGTATTGTGAGTTCTAAAACTGCTGATTTTAAAGAGCAAAGAGTCCTTTTCGTTTCCTTTTTAACGGTAATAAATAACCCTTTAAAGCTATTTTCTATTACTTAAATTAAGCGCTTCATGTGAGATTTAGATAAGTGATCGAGTTACAAAAATTAAGGACTAAAACTTTAATTAAACAGTAAAGTGTTTAAAATTTTCTGTAGTAAATATCATTTTAAAAAGCAGAAAAACCATATTAGTAGTTGAGTAAGAACTACTAGAATGCTTTGGTAGTTAGCTCTATATTATAATTTTAAGCTATACTCCATTACTATTAATATTTTTCAAAAAATATCTTTCACGATGTTGTAATAGATAACAAAGCAAAGAAATTCCGGTGAGCTTTCTAAAGTAGCTTTTAAAAGTAGAGATATACTATTTGACATGATGATGATGATCTGTTCAACTCTGAAATACTGAGATGAATCGAAGAATATTGTGACGATAAGAGGAAGAAGAAATAAAGAGGAGTGGCTCTCAAGTTGTGAAAACGTCTGTATCTAGAGGTTATCCACGTTTGCTTTCTATAGCAAAAAGATAAGATAAATTATTCTGGAATTATTCCATTAATAATAGTTACGTTATTTAATATATCATTACTCTAATCATTTATTACCATGTCTGATAAAAAAAAATCCTTTTTTTAATCCAATATTTGGTAATTAACCCCTTGCCTGTTTTCCACGTACACCGTACGGGCGCGGTTAGAGTGTCTTTAGTGATTTGCCCGTACGGCGTACGGGCAACCTGATTTCTTCCTCGTTCTCACTGTCTTGACCTTATCTATTGTATTTTTAATGTCAGATTAGTCGTATAGATGCCCACAAGATGTTCGTTTTCGAAGTCTATTCTGTTTGGTTTAAAAGAGGAGGATTTCTGATAGGTTTTGTATTACTCCTCGAGTTTTTATCTTTGAGGTTTTGGGATACTGACCGAGAGAGACTTTTTAGAGGTAATTCCACTCACAGTTAAAAAAATAAGACCTGCAAACTAGTGTTATGTGTGATCACTGAAGAAAAATGGCAGCAGCAAAAGAATTACAAAAGAGATTAGGTATTCATATCTGGGCTGTGATGTTGGACTATGCCTTTTGCCCTTCTTCGAGATTTTTCGAACTAAATCTGATCTTTGAATAAACAGGTTGTAAATGTCCTTGTAGTATTTGTATTAGAAAATAATTGTGTAGTAATTGTAATCGAAAATATTTGCATTTTTTATATGCAAAACTATAAACTTAACTTTCCTGTCTGGCGTACATGAGAGAAAAAAGACATCTTCCAAGACAAATATTTTACTTCCTGTAAAAATGGCTTATACACTCTTAAAATGAAAAATATTATTTTTAATAATATTTTCCAGCCTACAAATGTAAAATGAACAAAATTATGCAATAAAAAAATGTGTCATTTTTTGGATCGAACTCTTGAAAAAAAATTAAACTGTTAAGGGGTTAAACCAGTTTAGGGTTATCATCAAAAATTATATAAAGTTATATAAAATTGGAATTAATGGATATTAAAAGAAATATTTAGAATATGAGTTGATAATTCAGTATTCAGTACAATGCTTTATATATTCGTGTGGCATACTGCATTCTGGGTTCTAAAACTGCTGATTTTAAAGAGCAAAGAGTCCTTTTCGTTTCCTTTTTAACGGTAATAAATAACCCTTTCCTTACTAAACCATTTTGAAAAGTTTTCGGAACAGCGCAGAGGCACATTAACATAATGATACGGCTCCGTTTCTGGCTCGATATTAAAACCAATTGCAGCGAAACCTATCATCTCAGAATTCCATGCTAATGGCGAAGAGAGAGAAAAAAAGTGCGTAACCGTTGCACCTGTGCTTTGCCAACCGGTTTCCCTTTAATAGGGCACGCGAGGAACTGCCTTCTCCGATGTGACGTCACTCCATTTAGGCTAGACTCGTCTGACGGGTGCAAGGTGGTAAATAGGCAGCACGTGAAATCCTTTCTGCATCAGGTAACGGCATTAATGCATGCAACTCTTTTTGCTGCATTACAACCTTAACCTTCAGCTCTTCAGTTGGTGTCAGACGAACATTTTTCAGCTACTTGGTCAAGACTGAAGAGGAACTCAGAGAGATAGTCTGAAAACAGAGAGTCAGGACCATAGCAAAACATCCGTTCACGTGGTCGACAACGTGATGCCTAAGCAGGATCGGGGGTGGTTCGCTGATTTCGTTTCTTTATACCGCTGCATAAATATTACTTAATGTGTTGTACGCGTTCGATTACGAAAAGAAGCAACATACCCCAAGCATCGGAAAAAGACAGCTTAACTTTTAAAATGATCGGGAACTAGTCATCATAGGCCAATATATAGGAATCCTACATAAGAAGGAGTTATTTGAAATATTATTAAAATTACTTAAATATCCAAATTATTTGAAGAAAAACTAATTAAAATTAATTAGAAGAATGTTCGTGAATTATTGATGACTAAATGCATGTAAAAATACATTGTAAATATTTTTTTAGCTTTGTATATAGTCTTAAGTCATACATATTAAACATCAGTGAATTTCTTTGGAAATATATTTTTAGTGTATGAAGTTTGTAACCTAGCAACGGGCCATCTATCTAGACAAATTTAAGTCATTTCGTGATGTCGTGTTCAAGATTCTGCTCCAAGTAGCCTGTCCTCAGTATGGGGAGAACTATCGAATTTGTTCATCACTTCCATCTGAGTCTCTCAGTGAGAGGACATCTATCTCCAAAATTCAACTTTAGTGTTCTAAAGTTATTGGGAAGATGTCCCCAACGCCTTCTGGGGATTAAACCATGATTTTAGAATTGTACTTTATCCACTAAGCAATTTCGTGTCCTGGAGTAACAAGTTTGGTGCTGTGGAGTTGATTTTTTTACAACATAAAGTTTATCAATCCATTAAATGACCGGAACAAATTGTTTTAAAGCCCATCTAGAACAGCTACATACATTCGTACTAGCAGTGGGATTCGAATCCACGAAAACGGAAGGCAACATCTTATCCGATTGGACATAGTCCAGCATAATGTCTTAGGCTTGCTGCAAAATTGAAGCACAGTAGTGCATTAATTGTTCTTATTTTCTGATATAGAAAGTCCAAATTCATCTCAGCTATGGCTGAATGATTAGAAAGCTGATCTTCTGTACCAGAGTTTGTGGGTTCGAAACCCCCAGTCAACTTATGTTCGTGGACATTCGGAATCAGCTTTAAACAGTAGGTCCTGGTCTTATTAGCCCTCGAGTTAAAAAAAAATTAGACCGTAGCGCTACAAACCAAACCAAATTCATCTCATTGTTTACAATGGATTCCATTTCTCAATTAGTTCCAAAAATGTAACTGACATAATATAAACTAATGAAGTAATCAATACACGACATAGAAAAACTTATGTTGAAAAAAAAAATCCTGAATCATATTATCTGTTTGATTCAGGATTTTTTTTCTTTGCTTTAAACAATAACTCCAGAATTTTCACTAATCTTCATTACCATTTAAAAAAAAATCTTTGAAATAAACCGATTTGGAATTTGTTAAAATTAAAAGGGAACTCTAGATTATGTAGGAAAAAAGTATTTAATCAGCAGATTATATTAAGTAAAATTCAAAGAGGTTCACAAGGGCTTGAATGGTAAGGGCAGGGAGAAACTATAAATGCCACTGTTATTAAATATTAAACATACCAGACAGTGTGATTAGATGATAAATTTTATATTAATGTATATGTCTATATTTAACGCTGTTATAAACTGAAGAAAATTATTAGCAGTAAAGTTGCAGAATCTAACACAAACAAAATGTTTTGTTTCCTAACAAATCTGAGACATCAACATTTCAATCTTGTGCTAGGACTTGTTATCGAAAACTAAACTAAATATAAAGCTACAAATGCGATCTAAATCTGTAAGTAGTGAAACTGAAGATAAAAGTTTGTTGACATATTCTTTTAAACTATTTTAAATTATTAAATTAGAAGTCTTGTATGCGGTTCAGGTAAACCAGAGAGATAATCGTTAATATTTTTTGCAAACTTTGGTGTATATATCGGTACGTTTGTTATACTACTAAATACACTACAGAAATTGATATTTTATTTTATTTTCCATCAACGCTAAAACTACGCTGTTAAACGACATAAATAAAAATAATCATTATTTATGTACTACGTCATTTAACTTGTTCATCTCAAGCAGAACACCTGATGAGCATAAATCTTTTAAATTACACCAAAAAAGAACGCAGGTCAGACAAAATGAAAGCTTCTCAACAAGACGAGCTTAATTGTGCGTATGACGTGCTGCCAAGATGAATATTTGTAAAAAATACATACAAATTGCTAAGATTTAAAAATTTTTTTGTGCAGAGACAGTTTTATGATGTATATTACAACAGAAAATTATTCTTTCAAAAATGTTTTACTTATATATCTCTGGCGCCTCACTTAGATTTGTTTTTTGATAAACATCATTAAATTCGAGACTTTATGATTTGGAAAAAAGCTTGAAGCGTTCAGATGTGCTTTGGACGATCAATAAGTGTTTAAGTACTTTAGAAATGAGTATTAACGCAATTAAATTTAAAGACAGCTATATATGATAAAATTTCAGGCACAGACTCTGAGGTTGTAAAATGTATGCTATGTAGAGCAGCTACAATAACCACTTACCACTCTAAGAAGGTTATATATATATATATATATATATATATATATATATATATATATATATATATATGTATGTACGTATGTATGTATGTAATAATAAAATTGTATTACAGTAAAAACCGAACTTGAATGTTATCTGTTTTCCATTGAAAATCTAGATTGCCTATAGACATATTCTGAGTAACATTTTTCATAATAATGGTGGAGAAAACTCATTTCCTATCACCTTGAATTTAGGACTGAGCTAAGTTAATTTCCCATGAGAACGGCATGATTCTTGCTGTTGGGTGACATAGTCGCAGGTATACTTTTATGGTATAAAGATGAACGGACGGTGCTGACGAGTTTCCGAAGATGGAGTACAAAATTATAAAAAGATAAATGAATAATTGTCGTTTTAAAAGAACTCATTGTTTTTTACTGATTTCTTTAGCTTTGTGCGTGAGGTTTGTGACTGCGTGGGGTTAATTAGTTGCTCCCAAGAAATTAAATATGACCTACTTTAGTCTTCCAAATTTTAGGCCTGTTACATATATGTATATATGCGTGTGCGTCTATTCCCCAACGATAAAATTTAGGACAAAATATATTTATGTATACATATCAAGTATTTAATCTATATGTGAAAAGGAAATAACTTCCTTAAACAGTAATTGCATGACATTCTAAAAATAAAATTTGACTTTTCTTGCGTTAAGAATTAGTACAACTGTTCAGTATATTTTCAGGCTGTTTCTTTTTATTTTGAGAATAATTGTCAATTAGTTTAGACTGTAAATCAGATTAATTAAATAATATTAAAATAAAGTTTTATATAGATGTGGAAAAAAATTCACAAATTAACTTCTCGATTTTTACTTTGTTCTTTTGTTTAAACTTAGCTCTGATTGTTATATGAATTTTAATTAGAGAAAGTTGGAAATAAATTCTAAATAATTTGTCAAACTACCGTTACTAATTTATGCAACACGGAATTTTGCCTGTTCTCCTTTAATTACATTCTCTGGTTTACATAGTAAGAATGATCGTCACGAAAAGTTGGAACTTTCTCTAAAATACAAAAAGGAATTTTGTTTAATCATTCTGATTGTAACTGTATTATCGGAAGGAAACATAAATCTTTTAAATCACAGACAAGTGCAGTTGAGAATGTTTCTTTAGGACTTTATTTTATCTTAATGTAGTGCAACATATTGTATTGTATGATACACTGTTTCTGTCGTGATTGATGAAACGACTATTATTTCCTTCCATTAAAAGTTACAGAGACTGCTCTTTTGGAAGTTTCCGTCACCGTAAATAACAGCTTTTCCGAGTAACACATAAATGAACAACTCACTACCGAGCATCGTAAGGGTAGAAAATCCAATTTCGCCTCTAAGTATTAACATAATTTCACCTGAATGCTTTCGTTTGATGTAATTCTCTTCTATTCTTAATTGCAGTATTACTCCATTAATAAGGTTTAACAAATGATACCTGCCTTCTTACCCTGACAGATGGACAGGGAATTGATGATGCCAAGCCAGAGATAAAATCCCTTTCATGAGGATCATCTTCGGGAATTAAGAAGATTTTTTCCCGATTCCGTAAAACTGCCCGCAGCACTCTAAATCAAACCAAAGACCCAAATGTCCTAAGGGAAAAACAGAATTTGATCTCAAACCTTCGCTACAAATTTATTTAGATGCTTTTACTTAACTTAATTCTCAAAATTTCTTAATATTAGTTCCTTCGCCATTGATAATATTTCACATTTGATGCTCAACCACTTATCCTTACAGATACACTTTCCAGTCATATTAATGTGACCACCGTCTACTTTTGAAGTCAACGTCAAATAACCAATTGCAGAAGGCAAGTTTCATCAGCAAATTTGCTGGATTTATAAAATGTGTTATAAGTATTCGGAAAACATTTCAGTTCTTGCAGTCATGTAGAAACGGAGCTATTTATCAGAAGTCCAAAAGGGCAGAATCATTGGACAAGGGAAGTATTTCCGAAACAATTACTTAAACTGTTCTCGGGCCGCCATTGTAAAAGTATAATGTGCATGGCAAAATTCATTATCCCAAATCATCGACGTGACAAATTTGGTGCTCCACGGGTCATAGATGGCAGGGGTGAGCTACCATTGCAGAGATGCGTTCGGGACGTACAACCGATGAGCAATTGATGAAACAAAAGGCTACCAACGGTGTCTCTACAACGACGGTTAAGCAAGCGTTGATGTGTGAGCCTCGGCAGGAGACGTCTGGTTCATACATCTATGCTGACTGCTATTCATCAGAGACGAAGGCTGGAATTTTCACGTCCATACCGCAACTGGACTTCCATTGAGTGGAAATAGGTGGCTCTTTCAGTTGAATTACGTTTCATGGTCCACAAAACAGATGCTTGTTGACGTATACAGCGTAAAACTTCTGAAAGCAAACACCTTGCAACAATTGACAGAAGGGTCTAAGCTGAAGGAGGGAGCCTTATGGTCTGAGAAATGCTTTCGTGGAATTCTTTGCCTTCCGGAATTTTTACCCCTAGATGAGAATTGTTTTTCCCTAGGATGATGGCATCTACCGGCATGACAACGTGTTTTTTACGTGTCACAAAGCTCGCAGTGTACGTGCGTGGTTCGAAGAGAACCAGGATGAGTTTACTTTACTCCCTTGGCCAGCAAATCCTCGGATTTGAACCCAATCGACAATCTGTGGAACCACCTCAATCGGGTTGTTCGCATCATAGATCCTCACCCGCATAACCTAACGCAGCTGGCCACGGCACTGGAGTCGTCATGGCTGAACACCCCAGTGAACATCTTCAGGAATCTAATTTCCTGCACGTCTCGCTGCAGTCCGCTCTGCGAGAGGTGGTTATTCTGAATTTTGACAGATGGTCAGATTAATTTGACTGGACCGTATACAATCTGTCCACGTACAATACGAAGAACCGGTTGACACTGATTATCACTTTTATTCATTTATTTATTTACTAACGCGGGGACACTTCACTGTTAAGCATTCGCCCATATAACGCCGCGGAATGTGTTGAACATTTTTTATTATAGGAACACCTTATCGGTAGTAAACGTTTTTCCCTAGTACAAAACAAAGAAATTGGGTCCTCGTAATTTAGAAGCAGGGACCAAACAGAAGTCCCCTAAGTGTTTATCCTGCCACTTTCAAACGTATTGTTTGGAAAATTGGAGGGCATCGCGTCGAAGTTGTATTTTATGTTCCCCCGCTGCTACTAATGAAGACGTCTAACCTTTGACTGGCTCGAGTCTCAAACCAACAATCCTCTGCTTATGAGGCCGAACGATGGCCGATTAGTTAGGGTGCTGGCCTTCGGTACCGGAGTTCGTGGGCTGGAATCTCACTAGGGCATGGATGTTCGTAGCCGTTCGGAATCGGTTTCAAGCTGTAGTTCCCGGTATCATTAGCCCTCGTGTTGCAAAAATAGACCGTAGCACTCCAAACCAAACTAAACTAAACCTCTGCTTATGAGCTCGACACCTTTGCCGACTGAGTCACTGTAGCTCACAATGATCATCGTGAGGAGGGTTGTTGCTTCTAATGCCACTTGGACAAACCTTTGCCGACTGAGCTACTGTGACTCACAATGATCATCGTGGGGAGGATTGTTGTTTCTAATGCCACTTGGACAAACCTTTGCCGACTGAGCTACTGTGACTCACAATGATCATCGTGGGGAGGATTGTTGTTTCTAATGTCACTTGAACAAACTAAGCGTGATATTAATCATACTCTACTAGTATAAAGGCAAAGGAGTGGAAGGATTATTGACGGGGAGTAGCGATCTTATTCCTGCTCTACATTCTGACATGAAATACTTCTAAGGGCTTGTTTGCATAATTTTTATTTTTCGCTCAGTAAACGACAGACTTCAAAGCACTTGCAAAAGTTTATATATCTGTCTAGGAAAGTATATAATTTTCCTATAATTATATATTTTCTTGGAGATTAATGTGCAGTTTTGTCCATGCTAAAATAATTTATAGAATATCACGGCATATTGTTTATAATATTAAAATTTTTTTCACAAATTGTGGCAAAAGTACATACAACATTCTATATGTTTTTAAATCGTTCTATACAGTAAACAAGTGAAAATAAGGATTCCAAAATTAGTTTATATGGTCTCGTTAAAACAGCATTTTTTTTAAACAAATAACCATCAAAACATAAATAACCCACACTGATTTTAAATTTAACGATCAATACAAATGCTGCCATTCATAAAAAATAAGAATAATGACACTAATAACAACAATAAATAAAAAAACACTTATAAAACTCAATTTATTTCCCTAAAAAATTGAGCTTAAACTCGAAAATTAAAAACGTAAATAGTGTCCCTAATAATTTGGCTACTTACTGTACAATGCGCAAGCATACATAACGCTTATAAGGTTATTTAGAAGAAGAAATAACTGAAACCTTTATTTTATACAGCGCATATCATAAATCTGAAACGTATGTGAATTCTAGATTGGAAACTTATTGCTACCATATTCAAATGGATCAGTTTTAAACCTTAATTTGACAAGATTTTTTAAAATATCGATTAAAAATATATTTAAATAAATAATAATAACAATAATAATAATAATAATTATAAATATATAATTATAATAATTAAATATATAATAATATATAATATATTTAATATATTATACATTACCGGTAAAAGTATATATTTATTATAAAGATTTTATTTATTTGATTGTTCGTTGTAGCGGAATCAGCCAAATTAAGGGTTAAAGCCATTCCAATGTCATTCTTCAAATGATTCCATGTTTTAACTTTCAATTCTAAGAACTACAAAATCCTTACTCTTAATCTCTTATTCTACGTTCCGATCACAGCCCAGAATTTTCTGAGAGTTGCTAATTGCTTTAAAGTTAAGGAATAATGTTACTAACTGGTTTGGTTTAATTTAGACCGCTACGGGTTATCTTTCGCTGAATGAGGGCTACACAGACAGTGACTTACGGCTTAATGCCGATTTCGAACGCTTACGAAAATCCATGCAGAGACGGAGTTCGAACTCGTGGACTCCAGTATTGAAAGGCAATTTTCTACCGATTCAGCCATAGTCTGGTATAGTCTTATTAGCACTACTGCATAAAATAACTTATATAATAATAGCCTAAGTTATCTGTCCGTCTGTCCTCGAATTTATAAAGTGGTTGTACCTGGATCTACAGAGGCATCCATATTGGATTTTTGATGAGTTAGGGTTAGCAACTTTCGAAATCCACCCTTTCCCCCCTTTTCTGGCATTTTATGCCATTATTTCAAGCTTTATTTTCCCCGGTTAGGAGCAGGCGATCAAATTTATCAATTTGTCGCATAATAAATAGGTAAAAATAACATTTTTCTTCTAGCATTATGACGTTATTCCTTTAAGCATCTCATTTAATCATTTTTTTATTTTAAATTATTTAAATATCGTCTGCATTATTTTCATACGTTTTATCGCTGAACTTAGATATTACGTAAATAATTTTCTTTTATATTTGGCTTAAAAAACAGATTAGGTGCATATGCGATAATTTTAAATTTAATCAACGATTACTTTTTGTTGCAATGAAAATTTTATCACCGGTATTAACAACAAATTGTATCTACCTCCAGGGTGTAGTGGAAATGATATTTCGTTCCTTTACTTCCATTAATTACTGTGGCAAAAAAATGAGAAGAACTTAACTATAATTTTGACTTAGCTAAAAAACTTTGAATTATCTTTCTATTTGAATTCAACGTGATTCTAAACTGCATTCACAGTATCGGAAGATTTTAGTGGAGCATGAAGATAAACAAATTATTGAGCTTGTACCAGATAATTCTGACCAAAAAATAAACCATTTTTTTTATCTGGCTTATAGGGTACTTTACAATTCTGGAAAGTTAAAAATTTTACTGATCCCGTCATATGACGGCTATATGCTAGCAAAAGAAAAAAAAGTAACAATACGTCTATACAATAAGATTTGCTCATTTCATTTTCTTTCTTAAATCTTGATTAAATTATGTGAATATCTGAAATTGTAAATATTATTTTGTTCTAAAACGCATTTATATTTTTTACCCTAATGTTTTTTAAAAACATTGAATGTTATGCACTCGTGAATACGGTAAAAATAGAAAATTATGCTTCAAGTAATAGAAAAGAAACAATTTCGAAGGATTAAAATTTAATCCGTCATTTCTTTGGATTAGTTCTACCAAAGTTTTAGTTGTACAAAATGTTTTTACATATTTTTATAGCTGTTGTAATGTACATACAACCTATACACCAGTGTTCGTTACAAGGGGGAAACACATAATGAATATAATACTTTATATAGATTCAGACATTTATTCTATACATTTATTTACAAATATATCCTTGATTATCATAATGATTAATCATTTATATCTTCTATTTACACTATAATTATCCCACATCTCTTTATAAGGAATTATTATTATTAACAGAGGCCTAAGTCAAATGACTGTAAATATTATTTTATAAATTACCTCCATTAAAGTCACAGGGGAGCAGGCAGGGGCTTTCCTCACGGGCGTACGGGACGAGTTGGTGATGGTGAGCGGGGCGGTGTCGGTCCTGGCGCACGGGACGAGCTGGTACTAGTGGATCCTTGTCCCACTTCTCTCGACTGCCCATTTCTTCCAACTGTTTGCTCTCACTACGTTTCCAAAGTCCTCACCTCGGTCCCAACGCCCCTTTTTTCAATGCCAAGCCGAGATGACCACCCAAGACTTTTACGTCCACGTCAGCAGAGAGTTCCAGTTTCCACCCCAGTCTATGCGGTGTTATCAGTGTACAGTGTTTTCCATTGCCAAGCCGAGATGACAATCCAAGACTTTGACGTCCACATCAGCAGAGAGTTCCCGCCAGCGCCGGATCATACAAATCCTGCGGTCACTGACAAAGACTCTTGTGGATGAATCAGATGAACCCATCATCATACTGCAGTCAAAGGGTAGTATTACGAATTGATGAGAGACATTTTAGTGCAATCAGATGACGACTGTCAACTGCTAAGCAAATGAACATGGACTTTTCAAGATCTTTGATACAAGATGTTTGATAAACCGAGGTACTTTCTCACGGTGATTTGCACGTGCATGCATAGCCGTGGGAAAGTACCTCGGTACAATAGTAATGCTAAAATATTGTGTAACACTAAACTGCTGCATGAATTCCTCTTAATTTTCAAAGATTAACATAATTTTCATACGTCAAAAAATGGATTGCAATTAAAATAAAAAGAAGGAGAAATAAAATATTTTTATTATTGTCAGTAACATGTTGTTCAAGCTAACTTAAATACTTCTTTCTGGTTTTTAACTACACATTGAATGTTCTTTTTCATTTATTTCAACTTTACAAAATGATTTATAAGTTTTTTTTATGGTCTTTGTAGGTGTGGTCAGCGAAGCGTAACGAATAGAACACTGGCAGAGAATTAAGATATTTAAATAAAAGTTAATGCTAGGAAAAGGAATCAAAAGTGTTCGAACTTGAAACTTTGAAGTAGATTTTCAGTTAACCAATCATTTACAACATAAAAAATAACTTTTTGTTTTGAGTCGTTTAAAGCGGAAATGACTTTTTAATTTTTTCCTGGTTCAGAGTTTTCACTAATTTATGTTTTTCATATAACGCTAGAACGTTATAATTACAATACGTGAAATAAAAATAAAGGATTTTTAGCTAATATTCTCAATATTTTGCAATTAAATTGTATTTCTGATACTAAAACTAAACACTTGTTACAGAGGAGGTAGTTTTATATTGTTTAAATCTGCCTCAAAACGAAGCCTGAAATTTAAGTTGCTGCATGATAGTAAGTATATTAGTATTATTCTAATATTAAAGTATAAAATATAGTAGTAAGTATAATAGTAGTATTGCATAATAGTTGTGAAATAGCATCATCCATTCCTTCTGCTTATGGGCCATTTTCAAAATTTTCTTTCATTTGCTGTGTCAAAGGAAAAAGAAAAAATGAAGCATAAATCAATATTTAAAACTTAATTAGATTGATGTATTATATAAAAAGAGATCTTATTAAATATTTTTAGCATTGAAGATTTAAAAAATATTCCGAGACATAAATCTTTAAAAATTCCCTCTGTAATCGTAAATCAATGTTTAAAATTTAATTAGATTGATGTATTATATAAAAAGAGATCTTATTAAATATTTTTAGCATTGAAGATTTAAAAAATATTCCGAGACATAAATCTTTTAAAATTCCCTCTGTATCGTTCATTTGTTCCCCAACTTCTCCCACAAATTGCATGAGCATCCATCTTTGTTGTGGGATCTTCAAAAATGGGCTGAATTACATTCTTTTTCACACACTACATTCATTATTTTCCCATTGTAATTGTGGCTAAGTAGCCGTTCTGAGCTTTCCTATAGTTCCACCTCCATTGAAACAGTTCCATTGCCAGAGACATTCCCCGCATTTACAGTATTCCCTCGCTTGTTCGACGTACTCATAGACTTTGTAAGTTATCGGCAACGTTTCTGAGAATAGTTAGGATAATCAACCCCTTTTTTGCTTCTCAGCTAAATAGAGCTTAATAGAGTCCCTGCTAAATGTGTTGGTGTAATGAACGAATTTTCGTGACATTAATGAATTGGAGATTTTCAGTTCAATGTGTTGACTCATTTTTCAGCATCCATGTCTTCATCGTATTCCGAACATCCTGGTTGTACTGTTCGAGGAATCCTTGGATTTGACTTTACCTCATATTTCTGTGTATCAGTTTAAATTAAGACCTCGTGTTCTATAGTTTATAATGTTCAAAAGATGAACCACCTACTTTGTATTAGTGAATAGAATTATTTCGAAGTCTAATATCTTGATATATTCGATATGGTACTTCTTTCAAATCCTAGTGCTGTGAATTTTTTTAAATTCATAATGGAAATGCAAGAGAAAATTTATTGCTATTTAATGAACGAAATAAACTTATAAAGATTACTTCAATCCTAATAAAATAAAACAAAATATAATATATTGCTGTCTGCGTAAAAGGCAGTTTCAACATCCATAATCGCCTTAATAAATTGGAATTCAAGATTCATTTTTAAAAATCCTTTCATAAATTTGTCATCTTAAACTTATATTTGCATGCATATGATATTTTACCAATAATATTCACAATAATAGTATTGAATCAAAATATCGTGTTTAGGCCAGGAATTCCTCACCACTTAGCCAAATTGCCACCTATAGTTACATATACACTAGTACAGCAGTCGCCAAATAGTAGTTCACGGACCACCAGTGGTATGTGAAAATATTTGATAGTCCGAAGAAAAAACAGATGATTATTTATTGTAAGCTATAACACTAATAACAAAAGCTTCATTAACATTCAGATTAAAAAATAAAAACTAAGATCTTTGTCACGATCTCATTTTTGGCTTGCTATCAAAAATAAATAGCCATCAATAAGTGAGAAACCATTGAAAATTTTAATTCAATTTTTGGCAACATATTAGTGATGTAAGCAAGAACGTATATCACACTAAAAATGTGTAATACATAAGTAAAGTATTTTAAATTATGATTCAACATTTTTGCTTTTTATATGTACATTTTGTATTAATAAAATAAAAGTTTCTGACTATTATTCTATAAATATATTTTCTACGGTTTTTATTTTAAATTCATATAATTGATGGTCCGCCAAATAAAAATGATGTCTGTAGTAGTCCTTGAAGTTTGTAGACCGCTGCATTAGTACATCGGACCTTGGCCATATATCCCGGCTTAAGTGCGAAATAGTCCACCAATACTACAACAGGCCTAACTTCGGACTTAGACCTTAACACATATATTTACACATTGTGTGCGGGTACATATCGCAGCGGAATTGTACAGGGAGAGAGCGTTTTCAGCGTTAGTTACTCAGTTAAATGTCAATAGATCGAAAATTATTTCATTTTTTAATCAACTTTTCGTATTTTATATTGAAATATATAAACATATATATTAATAGAAATATATAAATAACAACCATTCGGTTTTTGTAATAAAAAAAATATTTTTAGTGGATAAATTTATAATAGTATCGTAAATATGAAAAATCAAATAGAAATAGTAGTATATAGTTTTAATTTCTTCAAATTATGTTATATATAAACATTTTTACATTATAAAAAAATGAAAAGATCAATCATAAAACTAATAATGTAAAAACAAGTTTTTATTTGTCTAATTTTTTCTAGAATTTATGAATCTCTGTATCTTCGTTTACCTGTACATACCGTTATTTTTGTACCCACAAACAAACTATACTGTTACACTAACCGGTACTAGTGCGTGACCTGCGCTCAAGTATCAATTGTCAGAAAACGTACTAATACGTGTCCCGCTATCAAGTATCAATCGTCACAAAACATACTAGTACGTGTTCCACATACAATGTGTTAATATCTTTCCCTAGTAATTGTGGGGATTTCAGTGACAAAAACCAGTGCAATTCCATTATCACATTTTTGCAGTTGGACTAACAGCGTTGTAAATTAGATTTTTTTCTGGGTTATCCAGAGAAATGCTCTGGAAGTTCATCACATGCTACATCCAGAAGGACGTGGATGTGGCATGTAAAAAAGAGCGGAAACGTAGTGTAACTTTTATTCGTAATCTTGTATTCCTATAACGTTGTTTGAATGCAAAATGTAAACCATGAAGTTACTCAAAACTCTGAGCTAGGAGGTGATTTTAAATGTAATTTTCGTGTTCACTGAACCAAAATCTATTACAGATGGATATTTTTTTTATCTGTGTAAAACTTTCATTGTTGATCTCTGTTGTAAAACACGATAATTTTGAAATTTATATTTTGCATTTGAGAGCTAATAGTATCTGAACGACATCGCATTTGGAGGTATTTGTTTTCGTTCTTTGCATTAAAAAAAATGAAAAGCTTGCCGAATACTTTAGGATTTAATATTGGATAAATCTACAATTTTGGTTTATGGACTATATACAAAATTTCATCCACTGAATTCATTTTGTTTTTAAGTATTGGTTTGATTTGGTATGGAGCACTACTGTCTACTTTTTTGCAATATGAGGGCTAATGAGACCGGCATCTACTGCTTAGAGCTTCCGAACGAGTAAGAACAACCATGTCACAGCCAGATTCGAACCCACGAAATCCAATACCGAAGAACTGCGCCCAAACCATTCGGCAACCGTCCTTCTCATTTTAGAGTAATCGTGTTCATGCATACGCAGAAACACATTCTACATAAAGACATATTTATAAAATTGGGGTTCATAGACCTAGGTATACATCTCCAAAATTTAGAAAAAAAACTTGAGGCCAAAGTTTTGAGGCCCATTATAAAAATCACTAATGGGCTCCGTTTTTGCTAGTGATGTCACGATAAAATTAGTAAAAATGCTTTCAGGAATGACCAGAAAGGTTACTTAGAGTTTCTTTACACGTACATTCAGACTTAACACTTATGGTGATTTAAGCAAGGAAAAAACGAGTATCTCCGTTGGAATCTAAAGACGAAATATTTTCCAAACTGCAATACTTTATTTGCGCAAGGAAGTAAAAATGCTGAAAAAGTTAATTTCCGTCCATTTTTCAACTTATTTGCTGTTTTGATATCCTTTAAATCTAAAATGTATAAATGCGAAACATTTGGATGACTACAGTATGTACTCTTTATTATTGTTATCTAGGCTCCTTTATTATTGTTATTGAAATTTATTATTTATTATTACTGTGAAATGCAAACCATGAAATTGTTCAAAAATCTGAGACAGGAGTTAGTTTTAAATGTAATTTTCGTGCTTACCGACCCGAAATATTATAACGGAGAGATATTTTTATCTATGTAAAGTGTTCAATGTTGATGATTGTTATAAAACCCTAGCATATAGCTCGTCATATGACTGGATCAGTAAAATTTTAATTTAGCAGACTTCCAAAGTGTCCTATGAGGCAAGTAAAAAAATGGTTTGTTTTTTGGCTGAGAATTATCTGGTACACTCTCAATAATTTGTTTATTTTCATACTCCTCTACATTATTCCGATACTGTTAATGCAGTTTAGAATCGCGTTGATTTCATTTAGTCAAACCATGTGGTTATGTATAAAAAACACACAAACGAGCAAACTTCTGAATTTTCAAAGATATATAACTTAAACGCTAGATATTTATTAGTCCGTGAAATAGACTCCTAGACTTTTATGAAAAGAATTTGTTGTTAATACCGGTGATAAAATTTTCATTGCAACAAAAAATAATCGATGATTCAATTTAAAATTATCACATATGTACCTAATCTATTATTTAAGCCAAATATAAAAGAAAATTATTTAAGCAATATCTAAGTTCAGTGATAAAACGTATGAAAATAATGCAGACGATATTTAAATAATTTAAAATAAGAAATTATTAAATGAGATGGTTAAAGGAATGACGTCATAATGCCAGAAAAAATGGTATTTTTTACCTGTTTATGTGATAAATTGATAAATTTAATGACCTGATCTTAACCGGGAAAAATAGGGCTTGAAATAATGGCATTAAAGACTAGAAAAGGGGGGGGAGTGGTGGATTTCGAATGTTTAAAAGACAACAGTATGTTACGCAGTGATATGAAACATATTTATACTATTTTAGAATCGGTCCCATAGTTTAGGAGAAGATGAACTTTACAAGCTTTAAATTTTGCTAACCCTAACTCATCAAGAATCTAATATAAGTGCCTCTATCCATTCCAGGTCCAACAGCTTCCTAAATTCGAGGACAAGAGGACAGATAACTTAGGCTATTATTATATAGGGGATGATAATTTTGAAAAGTAGATTTGCTATCTGAACAGCACAGCATTTAGAGTCCTTTGACTTCCCTTACAAAAAAAAAAAAAAAAATCATACAAAAACTTGCCTAATATTTTAAGTTCCAAATTTGGATAAATATATAATTTTGGTTTATGAACAGTCTACCAAATTTCATCCATTGACCCTTAATGTATTCAGTCAGTAATCGTGTTTATCCACATGTAGAAACACATGATACATGTAGTCGTGTATAGATGTATAGACTTGTTGACTATAAACGGTACAGACATACAGTCTACATGTCCATTCTGTATTCTAATCATGCTTTTAGACGTGAAAGTAAAAACACACAAAAGGGGAAAAGTAAGAGAGAAAACGCAACGCAAGCGATGAGCTCATTGTTTGCGGAAACAGCGTAAAATAAATCACTCGGATTTTTAAGTAGAAATTCATTCGCATTTCTAAAACGCTCCCTTCGAACGAATTTCGCCGGATGGCGTTTTCTAGAGAAATTTTTGAAATTGGGACAAAATGTCGCGTCGTGCTTTCGCGAAAATGCGCAGTTGTAACCTATATCGAACGGGATTCGGGGAAAATTCATTTCGTGGTCGCGGAATAACCCACGGGGGATGAGAAAACGCGTTGTGAAAATGGAGTGGAGAAAAATGACATTTATGTATTCTAAATATTTTCTACAATAACTGAACACTGGAAACTGCACAGAAATAGAGGTTAATGCAGTAGTTAATTTCTGTAATTGCCCAACTGAAATTTCTACAAATATTCCTATTTTAGTGTGTGTGGGGAGAGATGGTCTGCATGGCACATGTGGCCCGCTAGTAAAGTTTTGTGACACTTAGTGGAACGCATGAAATTTATAATTGAAACCATTAAATTGAAACCATATAATTGAAACCTTTTCATTATTGTACCATTAAATCTATAGGTATTATTGTTCGTACCCAATCAAGCAATTTGTAAAAGCGCCATCTCGCGACGAGTTCGTTTATGTTTATTGTAAAAGAAGGAGCTACTCCAGTTTTGCATGAGCGTGTATCAAGGAATAAATTGGGCGAGATTGAGTTTGTGTTGAATTGAAGCATTTCTTTTTTATTAGTTAAAATTAAGTGTTTACAGTCCGCTACTTAAAATATGTGATATAAATTCCATAATAACAATTACCTCTATACATAAAAATTGTTTGTCTTTCGTTTATATAAGCACATACAGTTTGTCGTAGTTTCCAAATTCTATGATATCGTCATAATTTTCACTCCGAGTTTATAAAACTGCTTCCTCCCTATCTATAGCGGGGAATGATAACTTGTGCGAGTAAAATTTGAGTGTAACAACATATTTTTTTAAGATTTTTCAAAAATTAATCAAAATTTGATTTAGCATTTAATATCGTTACTATTACTGTTAAGTAATCGGACGGTTCTATAACATAAAGGAATTAACATAAAGTTATTGTATGTCTTATGTAGTTTAATACTATATGATAGAGATAGTAAATTGAATTCTTTAAAAGGACTTAAAATTCAATTAATTCATTTTGATCGTTTCATGGTGTTCCGTTACAACTATTCCATGCGCTAAAGAAAGGAAGCTTCAAATTGGGTATGATAAATTGGGCATAAAAAATCTATTTGAAATATTGAAATACAGTAAAGACATTACATGCAGGCATATCCATGACATGTTGAAAATTGACTCATGTAGTATAGAACGTCGTGGAATTTAGCATCATTATGCTGTGGTTTCTGGACAATACTGTGCAGATACATATTTATAACTGGGATTGTCTGTTGTTAATAAACTCTCATATTTGTAAGTAATCTGCAGTATACGAGTTTATTTAATATTTTTAAAGATTTATTTATCTATAGTAGTGGATTTAAATCTTAATTAGGAAAATCTTACTACCCAGCTCAAGGGCTGGGTGCGAAGCAGTTAGTTAAATTTATTTATTGCTATTACAACTATTTATGCACACTTATAATTAAAAAATTCTTAACTAATTGTCAGTCTTTACCCAATATTAAATAGTGTGCTTTAAATACCACTAAATTATAAAAATAATTTTTATAAGTAAATATAATAGAATATATCGCTTTTCATAACATTTTTTCCAGAATGCATATCTGGTCAACCATACATTTATAATCTATTGAGACAGTGTATCGGGATTTTCTAAGAGTTGAGCATATTTTTAATGCCTCACGACTTTTTTTTATAATTTTATTAGGTATTTAAAAGACTTATTGGTTTGTCAACCCATCTGTACTTGTGACATCTTAGTAATATATGAAAATGATAAGAAAAAACTTTTAATTTTAGATTTCCTGTACTACATTATATTAATTAAAAATTCCAGTAAACTGATACATTTCCAGTGTACACCTTTAGAAGTTGTGAGACTCTTAATACGTTTTTACAAATCGGTGTCAAAAAATACTTTTCAAAATTTTGCTTCAAATTATTCCTTATGTTTAATTATTTCTCCAGAACTAATTATTTTATTTTTTATACAATATTTGTTAAATTAGTTCAGTGATATCATTTTCCTCTGACTCATCCTGGAACGAAAAATGTGGGTATAGCATATTTATTTTTACCACGTGGTTTCTTTTGAGACAGTAAAAATTTCATAACAGTGTCTAATTTGGATTTTACATGTAAGTATCAACACAATTATGAGGCACTATATGTGTCGTAATCACACTAGATACCACTGATTTCAGCTGTAATGGAAAATAACAGGTGTTGTCCCATAATTTTGATTTTCATTTCTTTTTCGCCGTATTACATTTTAGTCCAGATAATTTTTCCATAATAATCTTTAATCCCTTGCCTGTTGAATATATTTTAAAAAAAAAACGTCAAAAAATTAGAAATTTTTTTCTTTAATTTTGTTCATTATCATCAAAATGCTATTGCATTGTTATTTAGGCTGAATAAATCCAAAATTGTTTAATTATTATCATCAAAATGTTATTGCATTGTTATTTAGGTTGAATAAATCCAAAATTGGTGCTTTTGATGCATCACAGGAAAGCGATTAGTAAGTAACCATCACTGTATCATTAAATATATAGCTATTATATTTAATTTATCTATAATTAAGAGGATGGTGAACATTACAAATTGTTTTTATATATTATTCAATTAGAGTTTTGAAATTTTGTATACATATAAACTGAAGTACATGAAAATGGATCCCATTGAAGTATTTTTTATTAAAATCAATAGTGTTGAAATATTAATTTTCTATGAAGATTTGTTAATCTTTTAAATGTTCCTTAGTTTTTCATATATTTTAATGAACTGTTTACCAAACACTTCTTATGTAAAATCAAGAGAAATCTGGGTTCCAGTTTCAAATTTAGCTTTTATTTAGGTTATTTAAGTTCAATTTTACTGAAGGAAGTCCAAATTTTTCAAGAAAAATATTAATTTTTCGTAGTTTTCGTATGAACTTTTTGCTATTTATTCCTTACGTAAAACCAAAAGAAATCTGGATATCAGTTTCAAATTTAGAATTTATTTAGCTTATTAAGGATCAATTTTACTTAAGGAAGTCCGAATTTTTCAAAACAAAAATCCAACGTACAGGCGTAAAAATTTTTTCCGGTGAATTAATTATTCGATCTAGAGACAAAATAATACCTAAAGACGTTCAAAAGATATGTTTTGATAATAAAAATGAAAAAATAAGAAAATAAATTGAAATTTTGAATGCAAGATACATTTTTAAAAAATCAGTAAAATATTTTTTTAAAATTGGGATTTTAAAAATATTTTCAATGCAAATTTGTTTAAAAAGCTATATAACTTGATGGAAATAGTTCTCATAAGTGTTTTTAAATTTATCGTTCCTTTAACTGACAATTTGAAATCGACGGTTTTAGCAATTATTTGCATTTAAATTCAAAGGATACTTTTTAGTCGAAATGGGTAGACACAAAAATTCAGTAGAAAGAGTGTTAATGGATACACCTCTGGTAAAAACAATGTACGTTACAGTATTTAAGAAGGGATAAATAGATTTGCATCGCCTGCCTCTCTGGGGTGTGGTAAGATCGATCACAAGACATTGTATATCGTCCTTTAAGTACTTTAATCTCTGGTTAACTGGTACGCACCCATGATTCTGATTCAATTACTCCCCTCACGATGATACGCATCACCAGACGAGATCTTGATGGTCCAGCGAGATGAAAACTTCACGATTTGCTTCTTGCACCACTGTGGCAACGGAGATTGTGCACAGTCGGCTTCGTTTGTTGAGGAGAAACGCAGCGGACAAAGGTAAGAAAAAGATGACTAAACCGGTAGAAGAAGGAAGAAAATCGTTTCTTTTTCTTTGCAAAGAACTTAAGTGGAGGGAAGCGGTAATTGCAGTTTCTTCCATGAAACCGAAAGAGGATAATGATTTGTACCAAATGAACTTTGCTTCGTCATCGTTTAAGCGAGAAGTAATTTTAGATTAAGATTGTCTTAAAGTGAAATTCCGTGTGGTAAAGGATGCTGTTCTATTAAATTTCCTTTAATTACATTTTTAATTTTTTGTATAAGTAGTACCTGTAGTAAAAGTGTTGTTATTGTCATACGAATTAAAGCTCCAGTCTTGGAGTAATATTGAATGTTTTAAAATTCTTATTTAATTATCAGTAAATGCATTTTATAGAATTATTGCTGTTTTTGTTCTCGTCTCTCTGGCAATGTGTGAACACTATCACTCAAGGCAAACAATACATGAAATTTAGTTTGAGGAATTTACTTTGAAAGAATGGATTTTTGTTCTCAGTTGATCAGTGGATTGGAATTGATCAATATATCATGATAATAGATCGATTGATCTTGAAAGCGGTAGGTTAAAATGTTGGATGGCATATTCAGAGGCTGTTCGCACATTTTTAAACGATTTTAGATAGCGGTATTAAAAAATCACTTGTTGCAAAATAAATAACTGAAATTGTACTATTGTTTTAAAAGTCAAAATTATGGTCTTCGGCTTCAGAGATTTATTTTTATTGAAAATGACGTTTTTAACGAAGCAGTGGTTCGAATTGATGCTCTTTCCGAAGAGAAGTATTCATATTCCGTTATCCAAAAACGATGTGAGAATTATGGTTTTGTGATATCTAAAGCCTCGATAGGTAATATCGTCAAAAGGAAAGGAAAGAAACATCAAATTCAAGCCTCAAGTGGGATAAAATTCCAAACAAGTATCCAAGGAAAAAACGAACATCTTCGACTGTTGCATAGGTACGTTGTTTAATGTTAAAAGAAAATCCCCCTAGTCAAAGGACAGTTGCCAAATCATTAAAATGCTCGGTGTCCACTGTAAGCAAAATGATAAACGTTGATTTAAATCTTAAGAAAGCGAAAAAATGCAATGTGCATCGTCTTTCTCTAAAGCATATCGCTGAACACGGATCATGCTGCAGAATTCTGTATGAGAAACATTTATCCAAAGAAAAATGGAAAAAAATGTCGCAGTAGATAATTACGGGTGTATTTAAATGATTGCAACAAAAAAGAGCCATTTATTATCATAAAAAGGGAGAAAAAATTTAAGGACATGGTTCAAAGAATCTGAAGAAAGTTTTTCTAAGGGATTCATGATTTTTACTGGTATTTCATATAATGGCAAATTGAAAATAAAGAGATTTGAAAAAATGTCAAGATTAACTATCAGGAACATATTTTATCGCCAATTTTTCTGAATGAAATACCATCGCTTTAACAGCAGTGTCATCAATCTGTGGAAGTCCATCAAGACAAAGCTAGCAGTCATACATCAAAATACACTCTAAATTTCCTAAAAGAATGGAACAAAAAACCGGTATCAAGGTCATACCCTTTACTGATGTCCCTACTAAATCTCTCGATGTATCACCTATGGATTTTTGCGCTTTCGGACTTTTAAAATCTGTGTTATCCAATCGTCTTCCCACAACCCTTACATGACTCTGGAAAGCTGTTCAGGAGGAATGGGATAGAATACCTCATCTGACACTTCAAAAGGCATTATTATCCTGGAAATTACGGTGTCTCAAGATAGATCAGAATAAGGGCTATCAAATAGAACATTTCGCACACAAGAATTTTATGTAATTTAGTTTTGTGACTACAATATACATCGTCTAAAAAATGCGTGAACAGTCGCTGTTCATTAAGGAATAAAAAAGCTAAGTTTACATATTTTCTTTTTTTCTTTCAGAAACCACCAATTTTATCTGTTAAAATGAAAATTCTTAAACAATATTATATAACCTTCTACCTCATACTTCGAAATTTACCCAGCCAAAAACCAGTAGTTAGAAAAGTGGTAGTTTTAATAGTATTACAAGAATGACGTAGATGAAACCATTGACATTAACTCAAAAAGTATAAATTTTAAAATAGGAAAAAAATGATTTAAAGGTGCATGCATGATGGCAAAAAAGATTAACGATCATGGATATGACGGTTTTTAGCAAGATATAAAGATTTTGACATTTTAAATAAGAAATTAAGATCTAAACTGTCACGTTGCACATCTAAACAAAATAACCAAAACTTAAAAAAGACAATGTTTGAAAAAACAGTCCGTAACACATTCAGAACTTAGAAGAATTTTATAAAGATTGTCTATTAAATTAATATCTTTAAAAACATTGCTGCTACGATAAAATGAATGAGATTTAAAAACGAGAAGATCAACCAAACAACGATTATTACCTTAAAATATTAAGACAAAACTTTAGTGATGATGAAAATGCTACCAAATTTAATATATTTGGATCTGGTGGAAACAACCTAAGTCGTCGATGAAAAGGTGAGTGATTTAATAAAAAATGCACTCTTAAAATAGTGAAACCCTCCTTACATTATAGTATGAGAGTGCGTAATTTTTCAGGGCAAATTTTAATGCTCAAATGATAATTTAACTTTAAAAAATACAAGGCATTATAAAAGAGAGTGATTGTAGTACTATTTTGGAGGTACATGTATCTTATTTGTACATTGATCAATCAAAAACCTTAACTTCCCTGTTCCTGTATTTCACTTCTAGAAATATTTCAGGCATATTTTATTCTATAATATAAGAATGGGCAAGCGCAGCCTTTCCTGTAAAATTTCAAAGAACTTAGAAGAATTAATATCATTCTGTTGTTTTAATAATTATTATGTAGCTCATTTGGCGAAGGCAACGGTCTCGTAACTGGAGGGTTGCGGATTCAGGGCTCGAGCAGGCCTGAGATCCGCCGTGTTCGTTAATGGTGACTGGGTGAAATATGTTCGTGGTCACAATGCCTACCAATATCTCAAATGATAATTCTTGGGTCTAAATTACGAGGACTCACTGAGCTAAGATTTCACTCTTGCGGTGCTCTTGTGAAATGTCCACCCCTTCGCCTTAATCCGTGTGGTTTCTGGCTCACGTGCTTAATTCGTCCAAGTGGCATCACCAACAACCAATTATTATTGTTAAAATTACCTATGCATAGTTACGAATAATAACAATAAAACTCTGACAGTAATATACTGTTCCAAATTTTCATCAAAAATAAATAAAACTGCAAATGCAAGAGTAAACGAATGTATTTATTTGTGTATTGCTGAGCCCATAACCGTGTTAGTATAAATTTTAACTTATTTGCCGAGTGCACAGCGTCATGTTATGCGTGTGGTGTGGACATACGTCGAAAGTTCAAAGACGCAATTCGTGTCATTGATTAAACATTTATTCATTCGACTCGAATGATAAAAATATAAACAAGATATTAAAATAAACTAAAGTAGTTTTCAACATATTACATCGTATTTCCTTACGACTGACTTACCAAAACAACATTTTTAGTAGCACCAAACAATCAGAGTAACAGAAAACCCCTAGAGCTAACCGGAAAAGTCAATTTATACAACAGCTGACACTTAAAATACATTTGCATAGGAGGAAGTGCGGTTACTACCGAAATGAAAATTTGTATCGATAAGCCTTTCCAACATGTATGCATATACATATCTTCTCTGGTTTGGTTTGGAGCAGTATGGTATTCCATTTACTACACGAAAGCGAATGAGAAGGAGGACCTACTGCTTAACCCTTTCGGGACAGGCTGTTGATATTTCAACCAAAACGTGAAATCTTGAAAAAGACGGCTATGGTTGAACTATCAACCAGGCACTTCCTCTCCCCACTACCATTTATTCAGCTGTCCTCAGAAACATCGTTATCAATTACAGATTTTATGTTCTTAAGGCCCCTCCACTCTATGGTTCACTGCATGACATTACCATCGTCTGGAGTGGGTATGGCTTATCGTGGTTGATGGTGGCAGACGATAAAATAGCCTTGGCGGACGATGGCTTCGTAAGCGGTTTTTCTCCAAAGATCAAAGACATCCAGATGCGCAACTAAAGTGCGCAGTAGACCCTATGGACGAATCCACACGGTGAGCTCATTTAGTGGCCAAGCATGTGACTGCAACCCGTGAACCACCGTTCAAAATCACCATCAGTAGGTGATGAACAATTAATTGGCCATAGTGTGGAGACTACATTAGTTTCGGAAGGCTACAGTGCTTTTGCTCAAAAGAGGGGAATCACTAAAACTAACTGTACTACCTTTTTCTACATGAATGTCGACAAAATTCCCGGCTCGAAAAGGTTAAAGCCCACTCCTAACGACCGAATATCTACCAACCTCCATGCCAGCAGGAGAAATCGAGACCATGAAGTCCGGTACAGAAGGTATCTTTTCACGAGCTGCTAAAGTCATAAACGCGCAGACAGTACGAACAGACAATAAATAATGCAAGGAATATTTTTAAAATCATTTTGACCTTCTAAATTATGAAATTAAAATAAGTTAGAAAGGTAAGAATTAAAAACACAATCCTCAGAATGGTGTTTATTCTTGACTCTTTGAAATGAATGTCGCTATACCGGCAAATGATGTGTGGTTGAATTTCTAGTGGTTCTTGACATATTTGAGAGGTAGATTATTAAGTAATTAGTGTAAAATAATGTTCACGTTGCAAGTAACACTATAATGTAGGTGTACAGAAGAAAATCTAGTAGAACATACTCCCAAATTTTTAGACAAAGACATGTAATTTTTGTGAAAACTGCCTTTTGTGAAGAGTAAATGCTGTGAGCAATAATATCTTGTCATTAGTATCATAACAACAGGTTTTCTTAATTAAGAAGTCACGAAATGCTTCGTAATACTGTCCTGCTCCAAAAAATAAGATTTTATAATGCAGTAAAATAATTAGTAAGCAGTAATTGTGTTTTTATTTCATCTTTTCAAAAGTGTGAGTTAAGCAATAATTCGTCTAAGACGAATAGTGTTTCCTTGATGTTTTAGAAGTATCATTCTAATATTCATGTTACCTAGTTTTCCCTAGGATCTTCTCATTTAAAAAATTTGTCTTTATAAACGGATAATACGTCCTACAATAGATTCATTTATCTGTTACAATCTTATAATTCTAGTAAAATCCATTTACGCAAAATTGGTTTCATTACGCAACGATAAGGAGAAAATTGCAGCTTCTGTATTGGAATCAATCCGCTATTGTGAGAGATAATTTAATTATTTCCTCTAAAAACTGATGAGATCTTCTCCCGTAAAAATCTCTCTAAATTTATCTCACCATTTATCATCAAAATAAATATCGAAAGAATGGGGAAAAAACTAGAATTTCTATAATACTTCATAATACAAATAAATCTCTTAACACATTGTATGCGGGATACGTACTAGTACTTTTCCTGACGATTGATACTTGAGCTCGGGTCACGTACTAGTACGGTTCTAGTAACAACATGGTTTGTTTGTGGGTAAAAATAACGGTATATACAAGATAACGAAGCCGAATGTTTTTGTCTACTACATAGATTCTGAAAAAAAGATTAGACAAATAAAAACTAGTTTTTACATCAGTCAATGTGGAACCACAGAAAGGGAAGTTTGATTAAAAAATCATTTAAGATATAAAAATAACTTATTTATTAAAATGATATTTATATATGCATTATTATATATATATATATATATATATATATATATATATATATATATATATATATATTTGTATTTATATATATATTTTTTATTTGTCTATTTATAAATTTGTTTATATATTTTAATTTAAAATACGAAAAGTTGGTTAAAAAATTAAATAATTTGCGATCTATTGAGATTTAACTGAATAACTAAATGTAAGCCCAAAACGCCCGCTCCCAGAACAATTCCGCTCCGAAATGTAACCGCACACAATGTGTTAATATAATCCAGAATTTGTTCTGATGTGTAAAGTTATTATAAATGTTCGTTTTCTTTACAAATTTCGAGGTCTCTATTAGCATTTTACCATAAAATCCGCAAATTTGTTGATCTTATTCTGCTATGGGAGCACTATATAGGTAGGGCATCATTACTCCGTATGAATGGGGACAAAACACAAATACATCCAAGCCTTACTCGAGAATCGAACCCAAACCCATCGGGTATGAGAACAATATGCTAACCAGTCCACAATTCAGGCGGCAGGTTTTGTAATTATAATACACTAAAATCGGACTTTTCCTGATTTACGATAAGAAAGTAGACAAAAGCATGTTCCAATTCAGCATTTTTATGCATTTTGATTTTTTACAAAGTTTCTCTAGGAGCTTAACCCTTAATTTGGCTAAGTCCGCTACACCGGACATGTATATTTATAACTACTATATAACATAATTGTCAGTGCTCGCCACAGCGGACGTTAATTATCTCAAAAATGGAAAATGATATATTTTTTTGTTTATTTTACAGAGATCCTAATGTCTATACAGACATGAGAAAATAACAGAAATTAAAATTAAAAAATATTTGAAAAAACATCTTGTCAAATTAAGGGTTAGGGAAGTAAAATACCCGCATAGTGATAAATGAAAAACGAGTTTGAAGCTATTTTGCATACATATATGTTTTTGCTGCAAGCTGCATTGGAAAAATTAATTATGCAATTTTACTCTCAGAAGTTCATAGCAAGTTAGATTTTATGAATATATAGGGTACATATATAAAATATCTGGCATATTTTGATATGGAATCTATATATGTAAAATTCTTTGTCAAAACATGAAAAATTTCGAAATCAAATTTCCATTTACTAGATCTTATCTGGTAGCACTAAATTAAATATCATCCCCTATAAAATGTCTCCAACACTGAAAATTTCTTAACCAGGTGAATTTTAATTTTGAAGCTACTGTGACGTCTGTTTAAAACACAAATAACTTTATCAGAATAGCTTTCAATTCTTACAACTTTATATTTGTGAAAGATTTATTCATTTGCCAATTAAATATATAAAAATATTTCATCAGAAAGCAATAATTACAACTATTTTAACATATCAAGTCATAGCGAGAAAAATAAATATGTCATCCAACTTTCAGGTCAAACTGGGAAAGAAGACTAGCAGGTCAAATTGTTTAGAGGTCAAGGGCGTGTGAAGATAGAACGCTTTCCTAAATTTAAATTGCATTTCGTGATTATGTTTTAGAACTATTTGGTATGTTTCCCTTTTAATTACTTTCTAAGATAATTAAAACCCTTTAAGTAATTTATTTTATTTAATAGCTTTTACAACGCGTTTTCAGATTATACAATTATTTGGCCTTATTTAGTTGATTTATTTAATTTTATCTATTTCAATTTGTTACAGTTTTTTCGTTTCGAATTCTGTTGCGCCAGTTTTTTAATCCAACTTTTGGATGCCAGACTTATTCCATCGTTAACAGCGTAATCGTTGAAAAAGTATTTAGCATTTATAGAAATACATAGGTTATTGCAATATGCTTGGAACAATAGTAAATTTTCAGGCAGACAAACTTTCAAAATTAGTTACAATATTCCACAACAGATGGCGCTGCACTATGGAAAAATTTAAACTATGATATTATTCTGTGGGGATTTTAAAAGACCAGGTGTAAAGCCGCTATCCAGAAACAATTGATTAACTGGAGCAGTACACCTGTTCTGCATGTGAAGCCATCCCACCTGAGACATTTACACGGGTTTCTGATAATTTCGTTCTGAGAATATGCCATATTATTGCTGACCCTGGTGGATATCTGGAAAATATCGTAGTTTAGATTTTTTCCAGATTGCAGCGCCATCTGTCGTGGAACATTGTAACTAATTTTGAAAGTTTGCCTGAAAATTTTATATTGTCTCAAACACATTGCAATAAACTGTGTATTTCTATCACTGTCCTTTTAGTTTTTATTGATTTTTCAAATATACCGGTCGTTTTTGAAAACCCTGTATGTCACATGAGTAATATTTTTTATTTGTAAATACATAGGGTGTTACAATATTGCGATCGAGATATGTCACAGGCGACTTCAGCGTCATAATGACGTCAGATGTCGCCAGAGATGGGAATTTGGTACGATAAATTCCCTTTCTGCCGCATCAAAATGACGACTTCTTATGCCATTATGACGCGAATGTCGCTTGTGTCGTATCTCGATTGCAGTATAGTAGCAGCTATTGTTCATGTTGAATGATCTGGCAAAAATCTTCATTCTTCCGTTAGTCCGTGCAAGGAAAAAATAGTCAAGTTTCGCCAAGTGTTTTTAAACGTTTTTGCGTCAGTTGATATTTTGTAATCTATTATTAACAACATATCTTTCTAGCTAGACATCTGAAATTTTGCACATAGGTTCAATTTTGGTGATAATTCGATAATGAATCATAAAAAATTAGATTGGGGTAAAAAAATAAAATCAGTTTGGTTGAACTTAAAAAGCTGCCGTACTTGGAATATCAACTAGTATTGCCATCTATTTGCAAGCGGCTTTACTAAAAGCTCAAATGAAACTGTACTTTTTAGTGCATTTATTGTCAATGTTCTTGTTTAATTAAAGTGATTTAAAGAAATACTTTTTTTACTTAGAATTTATTTTCTTTAAATTATGCTTCTTAAGATTCTTAAATTAAATTTAAACACATGTATTATTCGCTTTATGATAAAGAGTTGTTTTATTTTCTAAGTTGTGTTATACTGTTAGTGTAATGTAATTTAAAAACTAATGTGAATTTTGAAAGAAATATAAATTTTCTTTAGGAATCTTAAAAGCCCAGACCAAAGACTGGGATCGAAGTGGATAGTAATTTATAAAATAATGAGGATAGATTTAAATTAAGAAGAATAATGCTAAGATACATTCAAAATGTGTTACGACCTTTATCAATGAAATTCCACAGTTTTTCCTTCGAGGATTATTAATTACATAATGAATAATAGTCTCAGTTATTTAATAATTTTCCTTATTTTAGGAATTATTATATATCAAAATGTGTGAGACCACAGTACTCATACGGCGATATGTTTGCCCAACTATGAAATCGACAATCGTCTTGATATTCTTAGTGCAACGAAAGTTCGCACAGGTTCGCACATTAATTGACTATCGTCATAATACATTTTGAAATTAATATACCCATTAATTTTATTAATTAAAATCTATCTTCGATATTTAATGTGTTACTAGACGCTGTATGCTCAGCTTTCGGTCTGGGTATACATAACCAGTGATATCAGGTGTCCGTACGTTACCACGTGACCGATTTATTTTCATTCAAGATTTATTACAACGTACAAAATTTAAATCTACTTATCTGTTTTTTTAATTAGATTGCTGAAATAAATTTTCGTTTCTAAAAAATAAAAAATAATTAAATTACAAAAACATGTATGACTTTAGTGCATATGAACAAATTTATTGACTATAGTCATGATAACCTTTTTAAACTTATCTAACCATAAATTTTATTAAATAAAACCTATCCTCATTTTTTATGATTTACTAGACGTTGCCCGCACAGCTTTCGGTCTGAGTGTATAAAACCCGTGATATCACGTATCCCTGTGCTATCTCATTTGTGAGGCTTATTTTCATTTGAGATTTATTACAACGTATAAAATTTAAATCTACTTATTTGTTTATTTATAATGAGATTGCGGAAATAAATTTTCGTTTTTAAAAAAGAAAAGAATTAAATTACAGAAACATGTATGCTTTAGTGTATATGTATAAATTTATTGACTATAGTCATGATAACCTTTTTAAACTTATCTAACCATAAATTTTATTAAATAAAACCTATCCTCATTTTTTATGATTTTGGTTTTGGTTTGGAGCACTACGGTCTACTGTTTTGCACACGAGGGCTAATGAGACCGGGACCTACTGCTTAAAGTCGATTCCGAATGGCTACGAACATCCATGCCATAGTGGGATTCGAACCCACGAACTCCGGTACCGACGATCAGTGTCGATTGGTTAAATCGGCCAGCGTTCGGGCCTCATTTTTTATGATTTACTAGACGTTGCCCGCACAGCTTTCGGTCTGAGTGTATAAAACCCGTGATATCACGTATCCCTGTGCTATCTCATTTGTGAGGCTTATTTTCATTTGAGATTTATTACAACGTATAAAATTTAAATCTACTTATTTGTTTATTTATAATGAGATTGCGGAAATAAATTTTCGTTTTTAAAAAATAAAAAGGAATTAAATTACAGAAACGTGTATGCTTTAGTGTATATGTATAAATTTATTGACTATAGTCATGATAACCTTTTTAAACTTATCTAACCATAAATTTTATTAAATAAAACCTATCCTCATTTTTTATGATTTACTAGACGTTGCCCGCACAGCTTTCGGTCTGAGTGTATAAAACCCGTGATATCACGTATCCCTGTGCTATCTCATTTGTGAGGCTTATTTTCATTTGAGATTTATTACAACGTATAAAATTTAAATCTACTTATTTGTTTATTTATAATGAGATTGCGGAAATAAATTTTCGTTTTTAAAAAATAAAAAAGAATTAAATTACAGAAACGTGTATGGCTTTAGTGCTTATGTATAAATTTATTGATTATGGTAAATTTATTGATAATAATTACCTTTTTAAACTTATATAACAATAAATTTTATTAAATAAAATCTATCCTCATTTTTTTATGATTTACTAGACGTTGCCCGCACAGCTTTCGGTTTGAGTGTATTAAACCTGTTATATCACGTATCCCTGTGATATGTCACTTGTGAGGCTTATTTAAGCTTCATTACAACGTATAAAATTTAAATCCACATATTTATTTTTTTAATTAGATTGTAAAAATAAACTTCTGTTTCCAGAAAACAAAAAAGTAAATTAAGAAAATGTTCATGTATAGCCGAGGTTTAAAGAGAGAATAAAAAATGCAATATCTGAAAAAATACAGTTTTTGGGTAATGCGCCCAAAGAAAAGAACAAATCTATAATTTCATTTATGCTAAATACAGTCTGATCATAGCATACCTTAGTTACCTTTTTGCTTCGCCTGAAATGTCACCAACCTGAAAAATACATAAAACCTTAACTATAAAAAGTAAATAAATAATACTTAGAATTTTAGAAAACACAAAGCTGAAGTTGATCACAGGAATAGTACGAAGAAATTCGAATTATAACTGCATCTCGATCCCTTTAGTAGATTTCGCGTGATGCACACATACGCAAAAATTTCTATCATTTTTATTTACATAGATTAATCATCAAAATGTCTAAAGGCGAATGATAGCCGAATGGTTAGGGAGCTAATATTCGATACCGGAGTTCATGGGTTAGAATCCCACTATGGCTTGGATGGATGTTAGTTGCCCTTCGGAATCGGTTTTAAGCAGTAGGCCCCAGTCTCATCAGCCTTTGTATTGAAAAAACCATAGCGCTCTAAACCAAAATGTCCAAACATTTTATAGACACCCTGTATATTCATCAGAAATAGTTTGGACATTAATCGACTTTTAAACATTAAAGTAATAGAAAAGGGAATAAACTAAACCTCACACACGCACATGCATATAAATATGCATATCTAATGATTGTGTTTATTGTTAATCAAATCGTTAATGTATGCGTTTTTCCTTTTTAGCCATGCGTTTCCTTTATCCGTTTTGATTTATATCAGGGATTTTCAAGAAAGATAGAAAGTGCTTTAAACACTACTTACAAAATATCTTTCAGGAATTAATTCAAAACTTTTTTTCCACAGCTCTTTTTTTTCCGGATTGGTTATAGAAGTATTTCTCTTCTACATACAGTGACGAGAAAAGAGCTTAATCAGCTTCCGAAATCGTCAGTAATCCTCATTATCATATAAAAAATGGAGAATAGCTTTAAAAGGAGATAAGTGCAATGAAAACAGGTTTCAAAACTTTCTTTTTTTTTTCCCCTGTCATTTCCTCTTGTTCACAATGGCCCATTGAAAAAAGAGTTCAGGCTTCAGCGGCTTTGAATTTTCGCAACAATATTGTTCATTTTATGACAATACCTCTCAATCAGAACTTCAGTATATGCGTCGAATAGTTGCATTGACTACGGGAACACATCGTTATTTTGACATGAACTGTAAATAAATATAGCATTTATGGAGTTTTTCGCCTGGCTGAAAACTCAGTCGTTGCCAAAAATTTATCTAAATATGAATTTGAAAACGATTTATGATATCAATGTTCAACGCTGTCATATGTTTTTAATGAAAAGAAATTAACTTATTTTTCAAATTTTTACAAGTCACACTTGTTGAGGTTTAATAAAATATAGGGTAGCAATACAAATTGTAGATTAGACATTATACAGGATTTGTATAAAAAGTAATGAGACCGAATTTGTGAAAAAATAGTAAAGACATCGATAAAAACAATTAAAATTGTTTTAAATAGTACCTTTGAGAATCAACACACTATCGTTAACAAATTTTACATGCTTGGAAAATGCCTTGAAAGTGCTTTTTCTAAAATGTCCCTACTTCTTCTTTCTAATCTCCATGTCTAGAAATATACTAGACGATATCCAAGAATCCATTCACTTTCAAAAAATCCAAAACAAGCAAGGGAGACCTGTATAGGTCCTCATGAGATAACCCCAGGCACTCAAGGATATGTTCCAGTAGTGCCGGTTCATTTGGAAATTTAGGACAATTCGGGTGCATCTTGAGACTTCTCTTGAAAGTAAGTCATTTCAGGTGTCCACTGAGTAATAAAATGTCCCTACAATGAGCAAATACAACTTTTTTTCGTGACTTCAACTCAACCCCATCGGATATCAGTTTTTATTGTTGTTGTTTCTGATACCACAGGGACACACCAAGCACTATTTGATCCGTACGCTACTCGTATTAAGGCAAAATTCTTTCGTTTTAACGAGCACCGCTAAGGTGAAAGAAGGACTTTGTACAAGTGGGGCCTCGTAATTTAGAAGCAGGGACCAAGCAAAAGACCCATAGGCTTGATATTCCATCCCCATAGGTATTATTTGAGAACTTGGAGGACATTGTGACAACAAACCTATTTTACGTGTCCCAGTCACCTTTAACGAACACGCCGAATCTTAAGTTAGCTCGAGCTCCGAACCCACAACCTTCTTGTCACGAAATCTTTGCCTTTGCCGACAGAGCTACCATGGCTTCGAGTATCAGTACAACACAGTAACAACTATCCTCTCTATGCGGAGTGTTAAAGTATATAAATATGTGTATATTTGTTTAGATAATTTTATTCTCGAGTACTTGACATAAGTAAATTTCGGATTTTATATAGGTTTTATAATATCTACAGATATTCTATATATAGTTTTATACGAAAACAAAGTTATAAATTTCGGTCTATTCTCCCCAAAACCTCTCTATAATATGAGTGTGGCCCTTCGGCGTATGTGACATCTCAACTTTCCCCATTGTTGGAAGATTGTCAACCTTTGCAATAAATCCTCTCATGCTTCATAAAAATACCAAAGACACATGGTGTGTAGACTCTTTTTATTTTTAATATCACCCCCAATCATTGTGCGATAGATTCCACAGACTTTTAAAATATATTAATTTTTTTTCTTGGTTTCAGTAGCTCTTTCTGCATTCTCTTTTTTCCTTTAATGTTTCCTCTTAACTTAAATGCATAATTGTATTCACAGATTTTTTTAAACATTTGTTAATGTCTATTGACTGTGGTGGTTTTACGCATTTTTCTCAAACATGGCATATTGATCGCCGCTTACTTACTATCGTAATCTACTTCGGGTATTATCCTGTTCTGAAATTGAAAAATTTCTAAATTCCAAGAACTTTTTAATAAACAATAGCATACCATTATATTCTGATGTAGAATTTAAGTTTAGGAGCACCATCGATTCCTTCTTTGCGACTTTTAGAAATTCCAATATAACGCCCAACGGTGTTACGTTTAGTTTGGAAACACGATTTTGTAGTGTGTTATGATGTAACAGGATGTAATAAGAAAATCTTGAAAAAAATAAACAAAAAAGCCAAATCTAATAAGGCTTTACTTGGTTACATTCAGGCAGTCACATTGATTACATTAATCCTCTAAGTAACCGTATATAATATTATTAAATAATTATTAAAAACAAGTAAAACATACAGTATTTTAATAATTTAAAAATAAATAATGCATTGCTAAGTAGCAGAATTGCAAAGGTTGTCAGAAATTCGGAGACTATCACTTTGGACTTGATATGATTCTCTAAACTTGGATTCAGTATATCCTAGTGGTATTATATCCATTTAAAAAATTCTTAGATTTCTCCTTCCGTTTGAAAGCCGTGTATCCTTAATCCGTAACACTTCCACTACCATATCTGAGACTAGGACAATCATGCTTAGGATCTAAAGCAGTTTTATTCTTTCGACACATTTCACGGATGTTTTATGCTGAAAACATTCTCCAAAATTACTCTCATCACGAGATAATTACTGTTTCCCAAACGTCCATCGTCTTGTTTGTGCAAGCCAAAGTAAACTCCAAACATTTTTTCCTCTTCGCTGCACTGAAGTGAGGCTTTTATCTTGGGGGTACTTCCTTTTAAACTTTCACCGTGAAGAACATTTCTTATTGTTCGAGGTGTCAGTGGGATGGAAGATGTAGAAAGATCTTGGGAAAGTTTTTAAGCTGAACATATTGGGCTTTTTTAAGCCTGCTTTAGAAACACTTTTTCAGTATTTGATGGTAATTTACTTAAACCACTTGACTTAAGTCTATTTTTAATGCATCCAGTTTCCTATCTGCTCACAACGTAAACAACATTTTAAAAGTGTCATTTATTTTTTTAATTTCTCGGACTTTTTTTGTGAATTTCAAAAATAAGATACTATGGTATATCTAGTACTATTTCTGTAATTGTTGTCCCCTTAACAAAAACTTTGGGTGCTACCATATACCTGGCGAGATATATCACAGTCAAATTTCGCGTCATAATGACATCAGAAGTCGCCAGAGATGGGGTTTTGGTACCATAAATTCCCCTTTCTGTCAACTTCTTATGTCTTTATGACGACTTTCGATATTCTTAGGACGTGAAAGCCGCTTGTGACATATACCCACTGCAATATGGTAGTACTCTAAATGAGCCTATCTACTTATAAAGCATTTGAAATTCAAGGGTATTTTCAGCTAAATATGAAAGAATACTTTGAATAATTAAAAAAAAGAACAGTAAGCTGCTTTAAAACTCTACAAATAATTTTTTCAACATTATCTTCTTTGATAGAAAACTGTAAACTTTATGAAACTAGTATATATAGATTGGCCGGGAAATTCAAAAGTATTAAAGTCATGCAACCTCTTTTTTATTTTTTTAAGTCACTTTGTCATTACAAACACAATGAAAGGCGGTAATTATGTAATGACTCTTCGGTTTACACACACACACACACACACACACACACACACATATATATATATATATATATATATATATATATATATATATATATATATATATATATATATAGATAGATAGATAGATAGATAGATAGATAGATAGATAGATAGATAGATATAGATATAGATATGCATATCTCTGTCTATATACACACACATATATATATGTACTTATAATTCAATATTTATGGTTTAATTAGCTAGAATTGCTATTTTGTGGATTTTATTTTGCGTAGTGTTACAAGCGGTAGATAATTCCAAACTAGCCATGACTGTATTCCAAAAAGTTAAATAAAAACTCAGACTTAAATATAAATGACAGTCCACAGCGTCTATTTCATATAGTTGCATAAATATTCTATATAGAAGCAAATAAAACTCAGTTCTGTATATATAATTGTAATAAACCTCTTATAATCCTAATTTTTTAAAACTTCGTTATTCAATAGACTCATAAATATTCCATTAATCTTTTTTTCAGGTTTTATATAATTGAATTTGCTTTCTTGAAAAATAATATAAAATAATAAAACACACCATTTAAATTGAAACAGATTAGTGTTAAGTATGGTTCGAGAAATTTCTGTCGGGGGTAAATATTTCATTCAAAAATTTAAATAACACATAACGACGAATAAAATGCTACATAAAGCAATCCATTAATTGGGTTGAAAGGCATTTATTTTTGCTTTGTTAAAAATATGTACAGAAAATTTTACAAAATTTTGCAAAGTTACAAAAGTTTTAAGAACATCTTGTATTAATGTGAAAGACAGAAGACAGATACGTGAAAGGAAATAGTTTTACGCCGATGTTATTGGCGGACAAAGAATATACCAGTCTGATAATATCTGTTGAGACGTTGTGTGGATACTGAGAAATACAGAAGAACTTGGATTATTGTCCGAATGAAAGTGTTTAACCAAAATCTTCAAATTTCTTTCTATATCTAATAATTCGGTAGATCAGAAAAAATTCTTCAAACAAGTGTGATATTATGTGACAAATGAAAAGATCAGTCTGAACTTTCAGTTGGAAATAACCCATTATAAGTCTCTATCAGTTTTTGACATGACACTTCTTGTTATTTCGATGGCTCTTTTCAAATTTTTGCAGATTCTCTGTATTCTAAGCTTAAACTTCGAAAGCATTTTTCGCAGATGTTTCAGGGAATTTTAAAACTGAAGGGGCTGGACAAACAGTCTGATTGTTTAAATCGAGATGAACAGATGATGAATAAAAACAAGAAGTTATAATGACCAAGTTATTGTCAAATTTATAAGCCAAAATTCTAGTCCTTAACTTGTGGCTTAAAACAACCTACGAAGAGTCTTTTCATTCGATTTTTAAAGGATAGTTTTCGTTTTTTCATTGGGAAAAGACGTCGCTCGGGTTTGTCATCGATGGGCAGTTTCAACTTGGTAACTATAGCAGTAAATTGGACTTGCCAAGCCTCACAATCCTGGAGGTACTGTTCCATTCTGTAATAATCGTATAATTGGCATTCCGGGCTGTTAGCATTTAGTTGTGATTCCGGAGCATGGACCAATTCGGAACAAGGACTACCATTTGCAGATGGTTCCAACGCTGTGTCGTAGTCGCTGGCCACATAAGATTGTGAGCAAGCATAAAACCATTCTTCGTCCGGTTCTTCTGCTTCAATTTTTTTACTTTCTTTTTTCTTTCCCATGCCTCTACATGACCGGTAAGCACAAAACAAAACATATACCACAAAGAAAACACACCCAGCATTGAACAGACCGTAGAGGAATAATATTAATACTATGAAAATCATACTTGTTAGTTGGGTATTTTGATAAAAAGACTGATAATGTGCTTGAAATAGATATAAGAAAAGAAATTTATTTAAATACCTTCAAGCCTTAAATATTAAACAGAGAACTGATTCTTAATTCTTAAAATAATAAATGTCTGAGTTAGCAAGAAGTGTCCTTAAATTCTTCAGATATTAAATATTAGAAGATGGCGGAAATAATTTCTTGATTCTCGAGTTCTTAAATATTAACAATGACTAGAGGTATTAAATTCTTCAAATCTCAAAAATGAAAAATGATTGAAAATGTTCCTTATGTGTCCAAATATTAAATGTCCAAAATAACAACAAATAGTCTAGCCTTCTGTAGATCTTCAACGTCAGAAATATAAAAACCTTTTTATTTAAAATTTTTCAATCCTTAAATGTCAATAAAGACTACAATTGTTCTTAAATTCTTCAAATCTCAGAAATGAAAGATGACTACTTTCTAAAATCACGATTCTTATAAAATAGCAAAAAAGTACGATGAGCTCAGAGCTTAAACCGTCACAAAGATTGTGTTAAGTTTAAATATGGCGTCTCCGTAAACAGTTTGTTGTGTAGGTGCATTGTTGCAACAATAAGTTTATAAATTCTCTAAATAGTTATCCCATGTGAAGTACAAACATTTAAACAATGTCATTTTTACGTACATTTTTGCTTCAACAAGTAATTTGTGTGCCATTCTTTTGTTTTTAAAAATAAACTAATCATTGAAGCAAACTAAAGGTAATGAAATTTTAGCAAATTTGTTGTAAAGGATTGCGAAAGTTAATTTAAAAAAAGTAGAAGAATAAATAATTTTTTAACTCTTCCTACATTATACAATATTAAGAAAAACTATCAGATATGAAATGAAAATTCATTAATTCCTACTATACTTCGTATTTACTCAGAATCATAAAGGCCAAAGCAGATTTAGAGATTATAAAATTCTACATGATTTGTTTTAAGTTATAATTAAACGTAACTCAATAATGAATTGATATATAATCAAAGACAAATGAATTACGTTATTGAAAAATTTAGTTACTAAACTCATTAAACTTTAGTTATTTAAAAATAATTGAAGTAGGAAGAATAACGATTTTATAAATGTAAAATGAAAGCTATATTTTCGAATATTTTCATCTAAATTTACCTAAATTTTGTCTATTTTAAATATTTAATAGGTTATAAGAGTAAACCTAGTAACCATGTAATATGCATTATATTTTTGTATATTATATACAGTTGTAACAGAAAAGTAAGGTTCTATTTACATTTTTTTTTCAATTATCAATTAATCAGTTTCAATTATCAGGTAACACTTCAGAGTAGGTGTCCATTGGTAATTTGATATTATTGGCGATGTTTACTAAAACACAAAGGTTCCGAACATTTTATTCCTTGCTTTTTTGGCGACTTTAATTGATGCAGAGTGCGCCATTGTAATACAATTATATACTCTTACTTAATTAACCCAAAGCACTCAGAAACCGGGCATTTATATTTATGGGCAATTAATCCCTCAAGAGTTCACAAAGCCAACAGCTCCAAATTATTAAAAATTAGCATAGTGAATCATAATGTTATGTATCTAATTTTTTAAGCAATACGAGCATTTAATATATAAGGAAAATGTTGCACACGGAGATCTGGATATTAATATAATATAAATCAAAATATAGATAGATTGTTTGGAAATAGAACAGAAGAAAACGTAGGCAACCATTATTAGAATTTAGAGGCAAGATGGTTCACACTGTTCTGGTGTCAAACCATCATTTTGACAAGATATTACGAAAAACTGAGCCCTAGAGATTTTTCTCATTTGACTAAGCGATTATCCAACCATATTTTACATTAAAAGTTACTACATCGCTGTAATGTTCGCTATGCTCAACTAAATTTCTGTTCGAAGAAAACCTGCAGAGTTTTAAAAACCACGTTATCTATCCTACTTATTATAATCTATCCATAGCTTGATTACAGGCCAGTAAACGTATAAGGATATGTGGCACCTTATAATAGCTTATATCCTAGTTGTCATTTAAATATGTGTCCGTATTAAAAACGATGTTCTTCACTCAATTTGAAGAATAAAATAAAACAGCTCTATACAAAAAAAATTAACAATAATAGATGATTCATTATATAGAATTGTTTTTTGTTTCACTCTAAAATTAATAAAATCCTACATAAGTACAAAAATAAATATATAATAGTAATACAATATTAATAGAGTTATAAGGGGTTTTAATTTTTTTTAATTATTACAAAATTTACGATGGGTAAAATTTGGAAGTTCATTAGTGGCTCTATTTCAAAATGGTCAATGTCTTAATCAGGTAGGTTCATTAGCATTAACAGTAAAAATTCTACCAAAGAAGTTTAAAGTAAGTTTTATACATGTTATTGGGGGATGACTGAGGTTGCTGTGAATTAAACTGTTCGTAAAGTACCATGATGTGAGAATAATTTGGACTTTTGTTTGAGCTAATCTGCAACTGAATGATCGAGGCAGAGCCCCAGACCGGATCAGCGTATAGCAGTGAAAGTTATTTACCAGATGTGGACATACGTTTATGGTGCAAGAAGTAAACCAGGTCCTTCTAGATTTGAAGAAGTCTTTAAATGAAAGTTAATAATTTTGGAAAAGGAGAAATCAGTAATTGATGCTCTTTGTATAAAAAAGCTGTAAATGTTAATGTTGTCTGTTTACAAAAAACAAGCATAGCTGTAGTATTATAGAGTAACTATATTTATTACTAAACTTGGTCAAGTATTTATAGAATACCACAAAACAAACCCAAAAATCTTCAAGGGAATGGTGTGTCCGTTTAAAAGTCTTGGGATCTCTTTCTTAGAAGTTTTAGATGAAAAACATAAGCAGAAGATCTAGTAAAAGGAGTAAAAAAATGTTACAACACAGTATGTTGATTAATTACTTATAGATTGCTTTCTGCCCATGCCCATCTCTTGCTTGAGATCCTACAATAATAAAACACATACAATAAAATTTTGTCATCCTGTTGATATATAAATACAATGTTTATAAAATTCTTTAAAAAAATTATGATTTATTCAATAAGCCACAGTTGTTTTTTTTTTTTCCCTTCTTCGATGTACGGGTTTTTATACAATATGGAATTCTGTGATTTTTTGTACGTTAATCTTTATTCCAATTTTTAATTTTCAATTTAACAATTTTTGATTTTCAATTCTCAATTTAATTTTGTTTTTTAATTTTCTTATAATGTATTAATCTATCTTGTAATATTTGAATATTTTTCGGTTTGATTTTTTCTGTGCTTTTATCGTTTTAACTTTTAGTTTCGATATTTCATTCTCAAAATTCCTTTCTCCTGTGTTTAAATTTCTTTTTTATCTTACCGACGTCTTATTTGGCGCACTTTGTCCTTTAGGAATTAGCACTGTTTAAAAACCAACCAAATTGTAGTTGAAAAATTGTAACTTTCCTAAATCCATAACTTGTGTGAAAGAAAGATTTTGTTGTAGATTGTATAGAGATTGCTTATAATAACATTGGGCGCGAATCATATCCTGACAAAAGGACAAACATAGCTGTAAAGAAGTGTTATTATAGAGTAATTATATTTACTGTTAAATTTGGACACGCATTTATATGTAATAACACAAAACGCACCCAAAAATCTTCAAGGGAGCACTGGTGTACCTTGGAGCACTCTTTGAGAATTCTTGACTTGGGATCTTCATTCTTAGAATAAGTAGTTGAAAGACATTTCAAAGCAGGAATGATTCCCTGAGGGCAGTAGTGGAGTATAGATGTGAATTTTGCGGTGTTTTTCTTTAATCTATTTTCTTTAATCTACTTAATGATTGTAGTCCTGCACCAAAAAATTGCAATTTCTCTCAAATCCGTAACTTGTGTGTACAAGACAGATTTTTGTTGTAGACCTACAAAAGAGTAAAAGGAACCGGCTTTCTTTGACTGTATTTTAATGACTGCGCATGTCTGCTTGTCTGCTGTATTTTAATGACTGGGTATTACATAGAAAACGGTAAAATACTGAAAGATTCAAAAATAGGAAAGAGAGGATACATAAGAATTGTATGTAGACTGAAGCGGATTTCTTTTGATCGACTACTCTGGTAGTACACTGATTCAAATACCGTTTTGATATTCTTAGAAGCAAACGTCTTTTACTGGAAGCAGTCCCAGGAATACGCAGCGAGAATTACTCTCCACAACGGCATCGTGCCTGATTCTTAACTATTTCTATAATTATTGTTTAATGAATTGCTCTCTATAGTAACATTGGGCGCGAATCGTCATCTTCGATAATCGTTAATTACTGTTGTTATGTTTAGGAAATAAATATTTAAAATAAAATGGTCAGTCGATATATGCTGAAATTTTAACTGAAACCACACCTAAAATAGTAAACACATTTGTCTAACATACTTTGAAACTGTAGCCAATGGAAATGAATGATAATGCAATATGAACAGCGTGTGTTAGGAGTACATTTGTCACTATATAGACATGGCACTTATAATAGCAGAACCATAGCAATTACTCTTCTTTCCTTAACACTCAATTCATATCTGATTGTTTGATATTGTCAGTAATGATATGCTAGTATCATTGTGTATCTTAATTTCTTCACGATATGATCGGTAATATAGCGGACTCCACATATTTGGTATGAGCATCACGCGTGAAGCTTTCATCAGCAGCAGCAGCATAACTGGCTTGACAGCCCGGAATAGACCAGTGCTTTCCTTTGAAGAGTTTTCCACGTTAGCTTCATTCCTCATACTCGATATCCAGTTCTTTTCCTTAATGGATTAAGAATCATTCTTTGCCAAATAGCTTATATGAGTTGTTGTCCAGTACGTTTATATTGTAAAACTGTTCAATCCCTTAATGCAGTGCTTCCTAACCTTTTTTTTTTACTTCACGCACCACTTGGTTGTACATCATGCTAAATTGCACCACTTTGTAAAAATGATTGCATTTCGTGAACTTTGTTGTTGCAAGTGTGTGTTTTTATTTGCATTATACATTTTATTGGGTGACCATGTATTCCCATCACATAATGAGACAAATTACGTTGAAATACACCTAAACGTCATGCCGGATTATAAACTCACTGAAATTATAAATTTATTGTAACGTATATATACTGTAGCGTTTTCGGCTCTAATTGTGCTAGGAAAAGGATAGCGCAGGCCTACATACAGACTACAGATCTTTATTAGAAACACAATGTTGAAGTTATGATGAAGACAGATGAACACGATGAATATCTACAAATGAAAATGATGATCGTTACAGGAATCAGCTTCCTAATCGTTTGGAGAGAAAAAAAGGGGGGAGGACACTCTCAGTCGCTCGCCTCGAAGCTCTCGGCCGATGAATTCACAGGAGACTCGATCGGTCAAAAATTCTCCTGGGCCATGAACTTCTGGTCTTTCGTCAGACCCCAAATTTACATCTCAGCTGATCGGACATATATAATATGACGGTTGATGACGTGGTGAGGAAACCGCTTGTAGAACTCTAGCCGGACAGGTGCAAGCCCTGTTTCTAGGAAAGTTTGCAGTAATCGATAGCAATCTCGCAGATCATTAATCGATGTCTCTGGACAAACCTTTGGAGAACAAGGTAGGAAAGTATTGCTGCTCCCCTTACAATGTAGAGGATTTCTGTCGTGTGAGACTTCAGGATGACATTGAAACTAACTCTGGAAACACTTCCTCAATATCCTAATGAATTTCTGAGCCAGAATGATTGAGATGGTCCTCGGTGTTAACAATTCTCTATTCAGTATCCTATTCTGCACGGAACGACGTCCTTTCACTAAGTAAAGATGAGCTCAGTTCAAGTGCTCACATAAGGCACCTTTACTATTTCCATCTTATGCCGTTTTTTCTCACGGTCGTAGATAAGTCCGTATCTGTAAATTTAATGTATCAAGAATTCGTTACAATACATATATATGAAATAGGGCGTTTTGGCTCATCTCGAAGTGGAGTTCTGGGTTATTATTTTAGTCCTGCAGTCGGGAAACCCGCGACGAGACTGACAACGAAATAGATAATGGAATCTCAAAATCATCTTAGATTATTCATGTCAAAACTACCGAAACTGCCGGAACACTTGAAAACCTCGTTTTCAAATACCATACATCTGATTTTACAGTTATTTGTGTCAACTAATTATCAAGTAGTTTTTTAAAAGATAAACAGTTTTTTAAAAGCTTATAAATTACCAAGAAAATGGGATATTTTTACCAGTAAGTTAACATTAATATTTTAAGGAATTTTTCAGTTGAATGAATGATAAACGTTTGATATCAGTTATATATAAACACGCAGTTATGCTTTGAAAACAAGGAATTTTCCAAAAAAACACCAATAACTTTTCTTTATTGAGCTAGTCATAAGTTTAGAAATTAAAAAAGCTATTTTATTCAAAGCATTAAGAACGTATTGTTTTACGCACTGATTTTTCAAAAATCTCGATTGTTAGGTAAATACATGTTTTATGAAAGATATAATTTTCAACTGATAAATTGGGAAATTCATTTTATGAGTCAGGAAATTTTTTAAAATTCCTTTTCATCTTTGAAATTGGCAATTTCTTTTGAATTTTATTATTCATGGAATAAAGCATGCGCACGAAAGCATTATCTAACTCAGTGGTCGGCAAACTTATTAGCCAAAGAGCCAAATATGAACATTACAACAATTTAAAAAAAAAGGGAGCCAAATCTTCTTGTTTAGTAAGCTTTTATTACACTAAATAAGTAGTACACTATATAAAACTAAATTTCATACTTAATAAATATTTATTAATGCGAACATTGTGTTTGCATCTCATTGGAAAGTTTGAGTATGTCATGTTTGTATGTTGTTTTTAATTTTAGGCAATGATTCCAAGTTCTCAACAATAAAATCATCGAAAAATAGATTACAAATTGTGTACCGGAACCAGAAACATAAATAACAAGTGTAATAAAATTGTATAAAAATACCTGTAAGATGTGCAGCTAGATTGAAAAATAGAATAACTTTTTAATAAGACAGGGCAATGGCAGACACGGTAGATAAGACAAAACTGTTCACACTGCATCTGCTGGTCTGTGATACCAATTTGTACCGACCACTACTTTAGAAAGAGTTTGCCCGCTCCTGCTTGTGGTACCTTTGTATCACACCGGAGTACGCCCATAACATACAAACAATTTCAGCCGGTAGCTTGTACATGGTTTTTGTTTACGTTTAAGAAAACCAATAAAATTAAATTCGATGTTCTTTACGTATTTTTACAACAATATAAAATTTTAATTACCTATCTGTCTTTTAACTTAAACAAAAAAAAAAATATATATATATACATGTTCTCGATATACAGAAGAATTTTAATTTATCAAAATAATATGTAATTTTTTTCTTACCAAGTTTTCTTTTAAATGAAAATATTATTGCGCCTTCCGTGGATATTTGTGCCAGAGCCATACTTAAGGAGACAAAGAGCCACATGCGGCTCTGAAACTGCACTTTGCCGACCACTGATCTAAACTCCACGTAACACCATTCATGGTTTTCCTAAAAGACGGAAATAACGTTTGAAACGTTCATCGTGCACAAATGGAAGTATGGCGATAGAAAAATAACTGTACAATAAAATTAAGTTTTCTGTCATATGCAAGTTATTGTAATAAAGTATTCCTGTAATTAAAAAAATATTGGAGTTTACTTTCGTTCCATAATTTTGGGAAATCTTGTATATGATTCTTACAGAAAAATTATTCCTGATATGAAAAAAGCGTAATCCAAACTAACATCTTGATATGCTTACATGTTTGAATATTTTGTACATTCCAATAGTGATAATATTGCTTGTAACACTTTCGCATATTTGACGATTCCAATGCGTTCAAATATTAAGTTCGTTGATCGACTTTTCTAAGAACGTACTCGTTTTCATCAAAAATTACGACACTGCAGGAATTCTCCATTGTCTTTTTCAGTGATGGGTATGTCGTCGACTTTACAGTGACAGCCAAGTCAATGCTTTTAGTTTAAATAAATCTTCGGTATTTGAACTTTGGGATTGTGTAACGCTCATTGTCTAGCCATAATTTACGCATTCAGTGCTCTGCTGAGACACAATCACGCATTATACTGCAGACACGCTTGCGATAAAGATTTTTTTATTAAATGCGTTAAAAATGTATAGTAGAACGGTAGAAGACTGTTGTAATGTACTTACAACACAAACACTAGTGTTCGTTCTCAAACGGGAAACACAGTAAAATACACGCTATGGAATTAAAGGTATATCCCTTAAACTAAAACATTATTATGTACATTATTTACAGATTAATAGATGACTTGATCAATATATGACATGACCTACAAGTTTTTGGTTTTTATATTCATCAATATTCTTGAAATGGTATTCCTTATCAAAATGTTATGAGACCCATGTAATATTAAGTCCCATGTAATATACCCATGTAATAGATCCAGGAATATTAAGTCGGTTTACCTCCAGCAATTACAGGAAAGCAGTGTGGGGCGCTAGGCGGGCTGCCCATCGGAGCTGGCGTAAAGGTCGTTACTTTGATAGACGCCGGTGCTGGCGTGACGATCGTATAGATGCGGGATCTGGAAAATATTGCTGGGCCGGGCTCTCTGGCTTGCTCATGGGATCTGGATGTACCCGTTCTCTCTGCACTTCCAACCTCGACTCCTTTTCCATCCTTTTTCTACAACTTTTTTCACCTCGGTTCAACGCCCTTTTTTCTCTCTTCTAATCACTTGTTGGTGAAATTTCCCCACATCTTCACCCCCTTCGGGTGTGCAGGTGAGCTCATTAAAATGCCCGCTTTGGTGAAAATTGACATTATTTCCTAGCCCCTGCCCCAATTTCTCAAGGCTGCATCCTTGCCTTGGCTTGACCGTTACACTTGTGCCATTCCATCAGCTCTAAGTCCTCCGTAGGGGTCCCCATGAAAACTCGAAGTCAATAGCTGCGCCTACTTTCTTCTTAGAAATTTAGTCCACAGTTGTGTGTGCAAATTCTGACCACCGAGAGCAAGTACATCGGTACATATCTCAGCACATGCTGACCATCGTGGGAAAGTACATCGATACAAAGATTATAAACAGTTTTACTATAAACCACTTCAAGATTACTTTCTGAGAGAGAGAACGTGTAACACAACTTTTAGGTTATTCATTCACTATATATATATATATATATATATATATATATATATATATATGTCCAACAACTCATTTTAGATAACGCTAAAAATAGCTCATAAATTTTTATGCTTTTGTAGAACGAGTTTCACTTTTGATAGTAGATAGATGGTAGTCTTATAAACAATCTACAAAAATTTCAAGTAATTTCTATAAATTATAAATTTTTTATTTGGATTGACACTTTTTGATTTTTTGAACAGGTGTACATAGATTTACTCTTTTGACAGGTACATAGACTTATTTCAATCAAAGCAATGATATAACAAAACTTTCCTTCCGTTCATTTTTAGGAACAGTTAAAAATAGTTTGTAGAATTTTTATATTTTCTTGAACTGTTTCTCGTTTTCATCGAAGGTATATGACAGTCTTATAAATAACCTTCCAAATTAACAAATATCTGACATTATTCATAATTTTGTCGTTTGTCTCAACTCGACATTTTGCGATTGTTAGAGAATAGCACTAAATCTACTCTTTTGGCTGGTACTTGACTTCAATCAGGACAAATAACTATATATTATAAAACTTTACGATACTGAATTTACATGTGATTGCAAATAATTCTTTTATCCGATTTTTCCTGTTTTTCTTATAAATAGTGTCCGTCCTCTGTCATTTAAAACGACAGATGACAGCTAGTACGAGATGATTGTAATATTTAAAGTTACTTAAATTTCACATTTCTTTTACTCCCAGGAATACGTAATATTTTAGATCTAAGGTATTCATTAAAATATATATGTAATAAGACAGACTTGTAATAAGACGATGTAATAAGACGATGAGTGGTTGCAGTCATGGCCCACAAAACTGACGTTAACGGAAAGGTCCTCACTTCGTTCATCCCTTTCTTTTTGCCCGGGGAGGATATTGTAAGGAAAAGTAAACTGGATCGGGAAAAAAGTGTAGTGATTTTGAATAAAACCCCTAAGACACCCCGAGAAAATTCTCAGGGGTTTTCAAATCTTAAGTCAAGGGCAAATATTTCGGCGTCCTTTTGCTTTCCTCTTTTTAATCCCTACCTTAAATTGACAACTGGAGTAGTAACATGATTCGAATATTATTGCGTAAAATATCGAACAAGTTTTTTTTCCATGCTTCTATTTTTACGATTAACAACATATTTTTCAAAATAAGAAGTGGCTATTTCCTTTCGTGCATTGCGGTTTTTAGTCAGAAATCACCTAACTGTAAACTGAAAATATAATGACAGTAAAATGAAATCTGTAATGCGGAGTATCTTTAGAGACCACAAATAAAGCTTTTGCTAAATTCCTCTCATGTAACGTAACTCGTGTATTACGAAAATCTAAATTTAGACCTAGTCCTCAGAGATTATTACGTTTATTTTGATTTATTTATGGTTTCATCTAGCACATTCAACAACATTCACCTAATCTGACTAATATAAAAGCGTTGATCTGCTTTCATAATTTAAATATAAAATGACTTTAAATCTAAAAAGACTACGATTCAAAGAACTGTTTTCTTCAAATTAGTATGTAAGGTTTCGTATAGAAGCTTATTTTTTACACTGATTATTCTATTACTTATATTCCAACTTTTCAATGCATGATATTTTTTTACGGTATCTTGGTGTATGAATACTGATTTGTAACTGAAGTCAAAATATGTCCCTTTGTGAGAGTAATTTCTTCATTCGTAAACAGGTTCTTAAAATAAAATCGTAGTTTTAAAAATTATAATTCGATATTTATCTTCCCTTTTGATTGGGAAAGCAATTTACAAAAAAAAGGGGGGTTGCTGAAGAACATCTCGTAGGTGCTAAAGTATAAAAATTGATGTTTGGTGAGTGTTGTAATGTACTTACCACACAAATACCAGTGTTCGTTCTCAAAGAGGGACACAGTAAAATATAGGCTATGGAATTAAAGGAAAATGCCTTATATTTAAACTAAAACATTTGTTATGTACAGTATTTACAAATTACTACATCGTTTCAATAGTTTTTAATATAACCTGCAATTATTTGGTTTTGCTATTCATCAATACTCTCGAAATAGTATTCCTTATTCATAGATTATGAGATCCAGGTAATAATTATGAATATTACTAATTTTACCTCTAGTAATTACAGGGGAGCAGGTTGGGCTCTCAACAGGCTGGAAGTCGGTGCGGGCGCGCGGCCGTTATTTTGCTAGATGTCTATGCTGCGTGCCAATCATACGCATGCGGGTTCGGGAATCGATTGCTGGCCCGGAATCTCTGAATCGCTCACGAGTTCTCGATGTACAGCCAATCTTGAATCCCGACCTCGAGTCCTTTTCCCATTTTCTGCTCACACCTTTACACCTCGGTTCAACGCCCCCTTTTTCCCTCTGTCCCAATCCTTGTAGGTGAAATTTTCTCACATCTGCACCCCCTTTGGGAGTGCAGGTGGGTTCATTAAAATGGCTCCTTTGGTGAAAGTTAACATTATTGCTTAGCTCCTGACCCCATACCTCACGGCTACATCCCTACCTGGGATTGACCGTTACACTTCTGTCACTCTGTGAGTTATAACTCCTCCGCAGGGTTCCCCACTAAAACTCGAAGTCAACAGCTGCACCTAATTTCTTCTCGGAAATTTAGTCCACAGCTGTGCATGCACTTGCTGACCATCGTGAAAAGTACATCGGCACAGTGAGATGATGTTGTAACAGATTAAGAAATAAAATTATATCATAAAATTATTGGTGATTGATCATGAAACAGCAGCATGAAAAAGCTATCACTTTTTTAGTTAAAAATAACTTGATGACTTTCAAGTAGTAACTAAGATCCTCACCGGGTTATCAACATTTGGTGGGATAGTGGTAGTAAATTTTATAAAAACTCAAACGATAATGTTATTGATAAATAAGTGCAACTTATCTGTTAGAATAAAAAGTTTAATTAATCACTTGAAGCAAGGCATATTCTGAAAAAAAAAAAAACATTCTTACAGTTCGCCTAGAAAGAATTACAAAATTATAAATCATTGCAGAATGAGTCCAGGAACTTTCTGACACTCGCAAGCCGAGAATAAGAGCTGCCTTAAATACGACTTATACAAAAATAGTAAACGCAATTCGTTGAGAATCCAAAACTAGAAAGAAACGCCGGTATTTCAGACGCATGTAATTAAACTTCGCAAGATGAAAGGCTATCAATACGATCTCTACAAATGTGATTTAGAAGTAAATACAACTGCTTGGTTACTATTTCAAGGTAGAAATCTGTTATCAAAACATCAGTAAATGTAGTGCAGTTAAATTAGAAAAAATGATATTAACTGTTTTTCATAACAACCTAT
>CM063511.1:148746777-148764277 GCA_032207245.1 Pardosa pseudoannulata | reverse complement strand
GCGTTAAACGGCAACGGTTTTCACACCTGTTGACTCATATAGCATTTAACTTTCATGTACGGACATTAGTTTCTGTTTTGGGGAACTGGATTTGATAGATTTATTGATGTAAAAAAGCTGAGACTCACGGCTCTCTAAAAGTGCACGTGTGGGTTAAAGTTACATCTGCGTTTTTTATTAACTTTTTTATTTTAGTAAGGAAAATATGGTGAAGAACGGATTATTATTACTCAATTTTCTTATTTTTAAATGATATCTAAATATATAGATTTTATAATTATATTTTTGCATCTATAGTATTTTTTTTTTTGCATAGTTATAATTCTAGTATTTTGCATATTTGATTTCCTATTCATGAAATATTGTTTATATTGATACATATTAAGTAATATCATCTTATATACATAATTTGTAAAATTGCAGTTATTATATTAAAATGCTGATTTTATAGCAATTTTTTTTATAAAACTAGGCTCAACTCCATAAAACACCCGGACCGGTAGCGGCGTTCCGTTACAGGGCGTTCGATCCCGTGTCTACGTTTCATTCAAGTACTCTGGTCCTGAAGGGGTTAAACATCATCTGCCTGTGAATTAGCCTACTCGCACACCGGACCTCGACCAATTTGACTTTGTCTTCTGGGGCATATGAATCTTTAGTGTATTCTAAACCTGTGGATTCAGCTGAAGATCTCGTACTGAGAATCATTGCTGAAGTAAATATAACTAAAACAACACCAGAAATCTTCGAGAGGGTGTGTCAGTGATTTTTTCTTTGGTGTAAACTGTGCAACACCACTTTCAGCAAATACTGAGAGTTTTTTTAATCCTTTCGTGGGCCGTGGGAAGATTACTTCTCACCTACAAGATCTTACAAAACACACCTGTGGGAAGCGCAAAATCCATTCTAATATATTGGTCTTGCTATTGGAATGACGAGAAGACTAATTCCCGCTTCGGTTTTTCGCTGTCATCTATTGTTCGATCGATTGAATAAAATTAGCAGTTCTGTTTTGAAAGTTTGGAAACGTAGAGTGAGAAATAAATGGCCACCGAAAGGGTTAAACACTTAGTCACATTGCGCAGCTTTTTATATCGTTTATTCGTTATCTCAACACTGTTGTAAGATTAGCCTAGTATTCTAATTTTACTCTTTCCTTCCTACCAGAGAGGAATACGACCTTAAGTTCCATGGTAATTTTTGTACATCTGGATAGGAACTATCATTCGACTTATTTTCTAAAAACAATTTAGTTTCACTCTGAACATACACATATTTATGAAACTGAAACTATTTTAGTGGCTGCAATTGTTCTGGAAGTATTTTCATCAGATTACTCAATGAGTAGTGATAAATATTGTGTTTACTGGTGAAGGAAAGACATTCAAAAGTTTTTCGTTTGAAAGAAAATTTTTTTCCTTAATTATTTACTTGCAGTACCCAGAACTGCATATGAAACCTGCTTTTCAAAAATTCAACAATTTCAAGCTTAAAACTTTTTAATGCTGAGACAATATTTTCTACCACATAAAGGGAATCTTTAAAAATCACCAGGAATTGATTTCCTACATAGAAATCTGAAGCACGATATTTTTGTATTTCTAGTTTTGGAAAACGCTAACAACTCGGGCAAGACGGAAAAAGGTGTAACATAAACGTGTTTGTTATTAAGATTGAATTAGCTTGTGGGTAACATCGTGATTGAAATGTAATGATAGGAAAGAAGATGTAGATCAACTGCGTACAGGTGAGTTTAACTTTATTGTTAATTGGCTGAAGTATCCAGCGTTGCTCCGGTAATGATGGGGATTTCACATTTTATTTAAATTATAGCTAATTATTTTAATTGTTGATAAATGGGGCAAAATTTTAAGAATGTCTGATAAAACTTTTTTTTACGTATAAAAAGAACGTTTTTAAATCAGAGCTACACAATATTTTACGTCTGTCTGTTTAGAAAATGAACCAACAAAAATCTACTTTGCCAATTATAGTGCAAGACACATGTTTACAGGTATATATCAGTTTATAAATATATGAATTAATTTGAAAATTAAAAAAAAAATTCTTTTTATTTTCAATTTCCGCTAGAAATTACTACTGTTCTAGCTTCACCAAATTATACTTCTTCTGATAGATTAGGAATTGATAGTCAATTGAAAGTTTACGATATACTGAACGTTCATTCAAAAAATATGTTTGTAAAATCAGTAATTTTTGAAAAGCATTTTTTAAACCTTAAAGTCAGTTATTGTATACACACGTTCGATTAAAAAATCGTGCCGTTAGAATGAAAATTCACAAAATTATTAAAATTCAAAGTCAAATTTTTTTAAAAGCTCGTAAAAAACAAATTATGGAAAATATTTTTTTATAAATGTATAGTTTGAGAAAAGAAATTTTGAACTTTTTACAATACATGAACGTACGATGAAGGAATAATCAGGATATGCGATTGAAAGTTTCAATTAATATCTCTGTTAATTAAATCCCGAAAAAACTACAGCCCAGTCAAGAAGATCTAGTCTGCAAAACTTATCAAGAAAGGAACAAAACTGTAGACGAAATTTCGGGACATACAAAGAGACACACTATATTATATATATGTATATTCTTTAAGATAAAAAAATACAGTTTTACAAACATATATATATATATATATAAAATTTTTAACTCTACCTCCTCCCCTTTTACATGCTTACAATAGATAAAACATGATTTCAGTATTCATTTCTTTGTGTACAGTATGTTAAAAATTAAACTTTAAATTTACTTAGATAATATAAAGTAAAAATTACAACTGATATTTAGGATAAAAGTTATTTTTTGAAAACAAATATTGAAATAGGAAATGAAATTTTTGAGACTTACAAACGTATACAGAATTAATAAATATATAACGATTTCTTCTATCGCTGTTTCGCCAAACGATGGCCGAATGGTAGAGCGCTCCTATTCGAATCCCGCTGCCGGTGTGGATATTCGGAATCCTCTATAAGCTGTAGGTCCTAGTCTCATTAATCCTCGTGTGCAAAACAGTAGACCATATCGCTTCAAACCGAACCAAAATCTATCACTGTATCACCAACGCATGTGTAAGGGTTAATAACGAAGGATATCAATGAATTTTGAGGATATCTCAAATTAGATTTTTTTTTTACCAAATCATAAATACTTATTTGGAAAATAATTCCTTTTTTTATTTAAGTAATTAAAATGTCAAAAATATAAATGTAAAACAAAATTCTGAGTAAAATTTGAGTAATCGTTATAGCTTATATTTAATTATATTATACACTTCAGTATCACATGCGTCACATGAATTATAAACTAAAAAAAAACCCTTTGACCTGGAATTTAACCTGTGTTGTCAGTGTGAAAAACTCACATTTTATCACTAAACCTCCAGCAAGCATGAAAACGGTCAAAGATAGAGGACAAAAGCATTCGTAGATTTATAACAAGGTTTATTTTTGGTGTTGGGACCTCATAATATTAACGAAAATTGTGTGGGACCGCATAATAATTGTACCAATTGGACACACGTAATAAGGGAAGAAAATGTCAGTTTCTACCCAAATATTCCGACGAATGATGGTTGAATGGTCAGATCCTGATCCTCGGTACCGAATCCCACTTTGGAAGAGTTGTTCGTAGCCGTTCAGAATCGACTTTAAGCAGTAGGTACAGGTTTGATTATCCCTCGTGTTGCATAAAAAGTCGACCACAACACTCCCAACCAAACCAATCTTTCTTTATATTGTAATATACCTTTTAATTTTAAGATATAGAACCATAAAATTTTTAATAAGGAAAAATTTTAAAATATTAAATACAATTATAAAATTAAATTAAATTACTTGGGTGAATTCAAACATTTACTATAATCTATCCATTAAGTATAGCCACTTGGAATGTCACTACTGAGAAAACCACATCGCGGATGTGTTACCAAAACACTCTGGTAAGCTTTTGACGAACTGATAGTTTCACGTGTAAAGCAAGTAAAATTAACGTTTCTATCCCCTATATAATAATAACCTGAAATAAGCTATCTATCCGTCTGTGTACGTATTTATGAACTGGTTGTACCTGGAATGGATAGAGGCATCCATATTGGATTCTTGATGAGTTAGGGTTAGCAAAATTCAAATCGAGTAAAGTTAATCTTCTCCTAAACTATCAATCCGATTCTAAAATAAATTAGTATAAATATGCTTCATATCACAGCGAAACTTACTGTCGTCTTTAAAACGTTCGAATTCCTTCCCTTCCCCACTTTTAGAGAGTTTAATGCGGGTATAATGAGAGTTTAATTTTTTCAATCCCTATTTTCTACGGTTAACAGCCGTCGATAAAATTTATCAATTTATCACATAATAAATAGATAAAAATACCATTTTTTTTCTGGCATTAGGACGTCATTCTTTTAATCATCATCTGATTTAATCATTTCTTATTTTAAATTATTTAAATATCGTCTGCATTAATTTCATACGTTTAATCACTGCACTTAGGTATTACGTAAATAATTTTCTTTTATATTTGGCTTAAATAATAGATTAGGTACATATGTGATAATTTTAAATTTAATCATTGATTATTTTTTGTTGCAATGAAAATTTTATCACCGATATTAACAACAAATTCTTTTCATAAAAGTCTAGCAGTCTATTTCACGGACTAATAAATATCTAGCTTTTAAATTATATATTTTGAAAATTAAGAAGTTTGTTCGTTTGTGTGTTTGGTTTTTAAACATAATCACACGGTTTGACTAAATGAATTCAACCTGATTCTAAACTACATTCACAGTATCGGGAGAATTTAGAGGAGTATGAACATAAATTATTGAGTGTATACCAGATAATTCTCAGCCGAAAAACAAACCATTTTTTACCTGATTCATAGGGTACTTTATAATTCTGGAAAACTAAAAATTTTACTGATCTCGTCATATGACGGTCTATATGCAAGTTACAAAAAATTGTACCTGAAACGTTTTCGTTTTTTCGTTGTCTGTAGTGTCTTTATCTATTTTCAGATACATTGTGTAAAAATATTTGGTAACTGTAAAATTATTATAATTTAAAGAAACATCAAAATTGCTAAATTTTTGGCAACTCCCGCAAGTTATAGGATTTCAGTTGGATTTGTGACCAACAGTTTAAGAAATAGATTTTGAAAATTTCAGAAAAACCATTAATTTCTAAATTCTGAAGATGGAATTTGTCATTCCTCGAGTAAGTTTTCTTCCTATAAAAACAACAATTTTTGAGAGTGCTTTATTAGTTGAAATCCTTCAAAGTGGATCTATACTAAAGAAGTAAAACATGTGATTATTTGTGTACAAGGATGAAAAAGCATCATAATTTTAGACTTAAAATATGTTTGATGTTCTCACACGATACAGTTTTAGAACTCCTGATATCTTTAAACGTTTTGTCGGTGTTCGTCTGTTGAATAGAGCCATCCGTTTTCTAGTAATTGCTAGTTTCCGAGAGCTCTACAATAAAGAATAAAAAAAATAAAAATGACATTCTCATCTAATTTCTTCTTTCTTTGTAGAGTGAACGCAATGTAGAGAAATTTTTGTTGGCAATCAAAATCACATTTGCGAGGTTTGATTTAGAGGAGATGAACATAAAACACAAAGAAAGGAGTTTTCTTTGATGAGTTTTCCGCAATAGCAAAGCAAAGAAATGCCTTTGCTAGTAAAATTACAGTTAGAAAAAGAACAACCTTATAATTTAAGGATGAACTCTAGAAGATTTATTTTTCGAGAAAAATTGGCTTGTAACGCATTTACAAATTTTAGCAACATTTGGGATAATGCATACTCTAAAAAATGTTCAAAATTACAAAGTTTCAAGAGAAAATCTAAAAATTTTACGTCTTTCTTTAAAAATTTAATTAATAGATGTATTGTTATTTTGATATTTTATTTTCAAAATTTTCATATGTGTTTGCCTTTAAACCTATTTCTTACTAACACTTACGATTAGATACGTAACAGTCGCAAAGATAAAGGGAACTTGGATTCAACACTTGAATTATTTTTCTTTTGTTATACAAACAAATATTCGAAAGTATTGCTTCAAAATGCGTGTTATATAAACAAACACGGTAAGACTTCAATGTACAGTTCCTGCATTTTTTGTCTTACCCGTTTGATCGTTCGATTAATTTGGTCTGAAGTTAATTCTTATATATCAATGCTACTTCACATCGCCGTTCACAAATTTACGTTTTCCTGCATCTTTTTTTATGAAACACTCGAAACCTGTCGCTTCGTCTTTCCGGATTTACCGTTTTTGTGGATAAATGGGTATTTTGTGTAGATAATAATTTTTCAGAATCATATTAATCATCGAAAAAATCTGGATCATTAGAAACTTTTCTTAAAACATGAGGATTCTTTTTTGGTGGCGAGTGAGAGTTAAGTTGGAACGGTCATTGCTAGGAATCCTAGAACATCCTTTCTGGATAGAAAATAACCCAGGTTTTAGTGACTAAATCAAAATAAATTACCTGGTTGGTCCTGTTGGCAACCAAGAAATGACGCTGTAGTTATTTATTTAACTAAAAGACTTACAAATGGAACATTATTTACTAGTTACAAATCAACTTATAGTGTATAAAATGCTGTTTGTCATTCAGCGGCTTAGCTATCACATGAGGAACTATACCGTGTACAGCATTAGACAACGTTTCTTTCAGATATTTGTTGGTGAATGGCATCCTTTAATGTTGCCAATGATAACGATTGGTCGATGTATAATTTTGATTTCAAACCTCTGCACACACACACACTCACAAGTTAAGAGAATGGAAGATCTGAAAGGTCATGCGTATGAAAAGTGTCCACTGAGAGCGTGTTCATTCCCAAACTTTAAGCGTAGGAGGCTACAGGAAGAGTGACATGCCGTGGTACTAACTCTTACACAAAAGTAATTGAACAGAATGTGGTCGCATTTGCAGTTCTGAAGTTATTTTTTAATACTTGATACCATCCATGAGTGTTAGAAGAATTTTTTATTTTTTATATTCTTACTCCTTCCTCCCCCCTCCTCCCCCCCAAAAAAAATGAATATATTATAAAAGCTGCGGAAATGTCCTACTAGACCAGTAGTGTCGAATCAGTGACTTGGGGAGAAAGCCGTTAATTTATGAAGGCCAAATTGTGGTCCATGGACCACCAGTGATCTGTGAAAATTTTTGATGGTTTACAGATGAAAATAAATGATTATTTATTGCAATCTGCAACACAACTAATAAAGTTTCATTAACATGCATATTAAAAAAAGAAAAATAACATCTTTGTCAAGATCTCATTTCAGGTTTTCTATAAGAAATGAATGTCCATCAATATGTGAGAAAGCACTGAAACTTTTAATTAAATTTTCATCAACATATTTGTAAGAAAAAAACATTTTCTTCGTCGCAGCCAATAAAATTCGATATCGCTCTCGGCTTGAAGTAAACGCAGCTCTCTGTCTTGCAGGGACGCCGTTGGAGCCAAAACTCCATGTACGGATGGTCGATAAGCAAGAATATATATCACACTAAAATTGTGTAATGCATAAGGAAAGTTTTTTTAAATTATGATATAACTTTTTTCACTTTTAATATGGGCATTCTGCATCAATAAAATAAAAGTTTCTCATTGGTATTATCTAAATATATATTTACTGTTTTCTTTATATTAAATTGATATAATTGGTGATCCGCCAAATGAAAATTACATATGTAGTGGTCCTTGAAGTTGTAAAGTTCGCCGGCCACTGGTTTAGATAACCCACTTGTTGGTTTAATAAGCTTACTTTTTAAAAGCATAAAACGTAGAACATACATTCAAAATTTAAAGTATAAGTATGATTAGATTAAAAAATCAAATTCTAATTATTTTATTTACCGGGGACAATAGAGGATGGTCGATAAAGGGTCTATTCCTTTTATTTAAGGTTGAATTAACAGATCATTAGAATAGTTTTTCTATGTATACTTTAACAGTGTTTACCTGAAACGAATTTGCAGATTATTTAAGGTCCAGTCTCCCCAAAGTTGTTTAACGGCTAACCTCGATTAATCTCTGTTTAAACGGAGAACTGCGTCCCACCATTGGTTGGCGCCATGGGCTAATCACGGTTAGCCGTTAAACGACTTTGGCGAGACCGGCCCTCGATTAGTATCACAATATTCTCACGGTTAAAGAGGTGCCAATTGTGGGGGAGCTCTCTACATGTAAAAATCGAAAAACAAACATAAAATGATTGGCTGTTATTGGGGTGCTTAGGAAAATGCATATATTGTTTTGTTAAGGTGTTTAGATAATATCGCGGGTCTGTCTTCCTCATTGTTTAGCGAAATGGAAAAACGTGGAGAGGGGGTTGTTTACGTTGGTGGGGTGTGAATAAAGATATATCGGTGCAGAGAAATGGAACAATACTATCCTTCGTGAAATCCTTTTAATGAGGTTATTACTGTACGGAACATCGTAAAATCGAGGAAACATGATTATATTGTATGAAAAATCGTCAGTACTGCAAAAATACTATCGTTCTTTAGGGATTTAACGCTGTCCATTTCAGATACGGTAAATCTAAAATATTTTTGTAGAAAAATGGGACAAAACGATCATTTGTGAGATAGTTTTAATGAGGTTTAATGCAGCACGGAATATCATAAAATCAAGGAAACATGATTATACTGTATGCAAATTCGTCAGTACCACAAAAATATTATCGTTCTTTAAGGATTTATCGCTGTCTATGTCAGATTCTGTAAATGTGAAATATCGTTGTAGAGAAATAGGACAAAACGATAATTTGTGAAATCATTTTAATGAGGTTTATTGCAGCATGGAATATCATAAAATCGAGGGGACATTATGATTATACTGTATGCAAATTCGTCAGTACCACAAAAATATTATCGTTCTTTAAGGATTTATCGCTGTCCCTTTAAGATTCTGTAAATGTGAAATATCATTGTAGAGAAATGGGAAAAAACGATTATTTGTGAGATCGTTTTAATGAGTTTTATTTCTGCACGGAATATCATAAAATCGGGAAGACATTATGATTATACTGTATGCAAATTCGTCAGTACCGCAAAAATACTATCAATCTTTAAGGATTTATCGCTTTCCATTTCAGATTCTGTAAATTTGAAATATCACTGTAGAGAAATGGGACAAAACGATCCTTTGTGAGATCGTTTTAATGAGTTTTATTTCTGCACGGAATATCATAAAATCGAGGAGACATATATTGTATGCAAATTTATCAGTACCGTAAAAAATACTGGCGTTCTTTAGGGAATTATACCTGTTTAGGACATTATTGTAGCAAGGTTTACTTGTTATACAGTTTTACAATATCCGGTAAAATTTTCCGGTTATAAAAGTGATATTTTTATATGAGATAATAAGAAAAAAGTACCTGAGGCAACAATTCTCACTTTTTTATTTTGTGAAACAAACTTAAAATATGAAAAGTAACGTAGAAAATAAACAGGTTACAAAAACGGAACAATAACATTTGAATAAAAGCAATTATATTGTTTGAGGAGGGAATAATTTGGATCGCATCCTGCAGTTTTACAATTGGTTTACCAGCCGCGGCTGTCAGCAATATTTTAAAACGCATAGATGTCTTCCAGTAGAAACACATCAGAACAAAGGAAATGAATCTCAATTGGCTGTCGTTGCATTGTTATATAAATCTTCATACATTTAAATAGCGTTATAATAATGGAATGTCAAAAAAGTTATTACACCAAGATATTAGGAATGCTTTTAAGTGAACATTTATGTTAACACAATGCATGCGGTACACATACTAGTACTTTTTCTGACGATTGATACTTGAGAGCGGGTCACGTACTAGTACGGGTTAGTGTAACAACATGGTTTGTTTGTGGGTACAAAAATAACGGTATATGCAGGAAAACGAAGCCGAATGTTCTTGTCTACTGCATAGATTCTGGAAAATTTTAGACAAATAAAAACTAGTGTTTACATCAGTCGATACGGAGCCACAGAAAGGGAAGGTTGATTAAAAAAATCAATTTAAATTTAAAATTAACTTTTTATTTATCCTTGCGAAAATGATATTATATATGTGTATTTTATATTATATGTATATTTATATTATATATATATATATATATATATATATATATATATATATATATATATATTTGCTTATTTGTCTATTTATATATTTGTTTATATATTTCAATATAAAATACGAAAAGTTAGTTAAAAAATTAAATAATTTTTTATCTATTGAGATTTAACTGAATAATTAAATTTACGCGCAAAACGTCCGCTCCCGGTACAATTCCGCTGCGAAATGTACCAACACACAATGTGTTAAAAGAAATTTTTTCATCCAGATCACGGAAGAATTTAAAAAATTGTCAATTGTTAAAGAAATTTTAATAAGATCAAAACTGAAATATATTTAGCATAAGGAACAAATATTAAAAAATGTGAATGGTAAAAAAATACGAAACAGCTTGTAAAAGAGCACGTTTAATAAGTACGTTGCAGCTCTACTCTTACTGAAAAAAAAGTTAATAAAACGCACACACACACACACACACACACATATATATATATATATATATATATATATATATATATATATATATATATATATATATGAAATTTATTAAAATTATTACTTTTAAAACATATATCTGAAATTCTTTTTTTTCCCTTCCTCATCCTTAGTACCTGATTTCCCTGCCGTAAAATGTCAGATAAAGGATTGTTCTCTGACTTAAATTCTTTTGACTCATCTTTCAAGACCAACGCTAGAATAAATGCTAATCTTCTGTCCACTAGCCACCTTTTTCAATTATAGTATTAAAATGATATTCTTTTCGCAATAACTAAATTGTTGTCTGAGTAGTTTCGAGCTAACTTATAAATGAAGGTTCACTCTTGCCTCCCAAATATTGTTGAATAATATTTAATCTTATGGGAACAAAATCACGTGACTCGCTCGCTATAGGAAATAACATTGTTGAAAGATGAATTATTTTTTAAGCATTCTATATCTGAACAGTTGCACTGTACAGGTGGTAATTTAAACATTTTTACTCTGGATATATGTGAAGTTCCACAATATTGAGCTTGTGTTCCACTACTGCAATTTGAATATTTCATTTGCCCATCAAGCCCGGGCACACTAAATAATATGGGGTAATTAGCTCTCCGACTTAATTTCTTTTTACCCGACTCTCAAAACTAAAGATGGAAGAAATACTCATTTTCTATCCACTGGGCTAGGTTTTCAGCTGTTCCATAAAAATGTTATCTCTTATTACCTGTGTGGTTTTTAGCTAGTTTTAATGATTATGGCTCACTCTAGCTCCTCAAAAAGTTCTAATCCCTCTTAAGTATCATGAGAACAAAATTACGTGATTCATTGTGGAAGCAGTATGCCATTACTGCAGCAGAGTTACACTGCCAAGGAAGTCTTATCAAATAAAAGTATGGGCTATTTCTACCGTGTAATTGGAGAAGAATATTTTCACCGCTTTACACATACACACACACATATATGACATGTCGTGGTGAAGAGTTAAGGCGAATGGACAACAGTCTTCATAAAAAAAAGTTTATTAAACCATCGTTAAAGTAAAACTTGCATAATTTTCACTTTTCCTTCGAAGATTCGCAGCTCCATGTCCATTGTTGACAGCTCCATGTCCACGCGTTGATTGAAACTTATATGTTTGCAAGCTTATCAAATAGCTCAAAAATGTTTCTGCCTGACCGGATGATCCCAAAAGCTTACGCGAGCGTGGGTCTTTTTCATTTATTTTATTATTTTAAAATAGTTCAGTTTTTAAAATCGTTTTTAACTCACATAATTTACAACTACCCCCTTTTTAGACCTGACATATATATACATACATACACACACCTATACATGTATATATATTTATATGCATATATATACACATATATATGTATATATATATGCATTTATATATATATATATATATATATATATATATACACAGATATGTGTATATATATGTACATATATATACATATATATATGCATATATATACACTCATATATATGTATATATATGCATTTATATATTATATAGTATATATATTTATACACAGATATGTGTATATATATATATATATATATATATATATATATATATATATATATATATATATATATACACATATATATATGTATATATATATGCATTTATATATATATATATATATATATATATATACACACAGATATGTGTATATATATGTACATATATATGTATATTTACACACATGTATAAATATTTATATATATACAAATTCATATATATATATGTACATATATATTTATATATATACATGCATATATATATGTACATATTCATGTATATATGTATATATATACATATGTATACATACATACATGTATACATATTTATATACATATATAATATATATATATATATACATATATATATATATACATATATACATATATATATACATATATATATATATATATACATATACATATATATATATATATATATATATATATATATATATATACATATATATATATATATATATATATATATATATATATACATATACATATATATATATATATATATATATACATATATACATATACATATATATATATATATATATATATATATATATATACATATACATATATATATACATATATATATATATATATATATATATATATATTATAAATATTATAAATATATAAAAGAATTCAATAATAAAAATTTATACTTTATTTTTTAACCTTTTAAACTGTTTGTTTTTTCTTTTAAAACATAAATCATTTCCTAAAATCCGCTCGTTGATCATTTAAAATGTCTTCGTGGGTCAGAATCTCCCTACCACTGATTTAAGAGAAAGTAAAAATTTGAAGAATGGTAAACACCCGTTTCAATCCGCATTCTGCAACAGGAATAATTTTCTTTTCACTCCGAAAAGCATCCTTCCGCAATATGCATAACATTTGTTTCCAGACAACAAACGTAAAATTCTATAGCACCACATGCCATATGTTTAACGCTGCCTGTTAACATTTTTTTCCGGTCCAAATGCCATATATCAAGCGCCACCTGCCACGGACGGGGACGTAACGGGTTCTTCCACCTGGCATTCACTTGGGGAAGATGTTTTTTTTTTTATAATTTAAAAAAACGATGAATACTATCATATAGGAACAAATTTAGAAAAGAGCTGTCCCTGTGTGGGAAAGTTTAGGAAATGTAGATCAGGAGAGCCGCAGTCAAAATTGCACTATTCTAAAAAAAATGTAAAGGGGGAGATCAGTGGGTATAATAGTTGTTTTTACTATGTTAGTAGGGAACTAGAAACGATTCTTCGTAGGAAAAGGATAAAAGGGAAATCTACCACTATTTATATGTAATTATTTATACAATTCATCTACAGCAGGAGTCATGACTTTTAAGATAATATAGTACATTTCGAGCTAAAAAGTGTTCTATATTTGGTTCAATATAAAATAATATATTCTGATTCCCTATATAATAATGCCGAACGTTGGCCGATTGGTTAGGGCACTGATCATCAGTACCGGAGTTCGTGGGTTCGAATCCCACCCTGGCATTGATGTTCGTAGCCTTTCGGATTCGGCTTTAAGCAGTAGATCCCGGTCTCATTAACCCTCGTGTGCAAAGTAGTAGACCGTAGCGCTCCAAACCAAACTCCTATGTAATAATAACCTAAGTTATATGTCCGTCTGTCCTTGAATTTATGAAGCGGTTGGACCTGGAATGAATAGATGCATCCATATTGGATTCTTGATGAGTTAGGGTTAGCAGAATTCAAAGCGAGTAAAGTTTATCTTCTCCAAAACTATATATCCGATTCAAAAATTAATTGGTATAAATATGCTTCCTATCACAGCCAAAAATATTGTCTTCTTTAAATCGTTCGAAATCCACCCCTTCACCCTTTTCAAGCGTTTAATTTCATTATATCAAGCCCCATTTTAAGAGCAAGGGATTAAAATTATCACATAATAAATAGGTAAAAATAACTTTTTTGTCTAGCATTATGACGTCATTCCTTTAACCATCTCACTTCATCATTTCTTATTTTAAATTATTTAAATATCGTCTGCATTATTTTTATACGTTTTATCACTAAACTTAGATATTACGTAAATAATTTTCTTTTATATTTGATTTAAATGATAGATTAGATACAAATGTGATAATTTTAAATTTTATTATCGATTATTTATTTTTTGAAAGATAATTCTCAGCCTGAAAACAAACCATTTTTTTACCTTTCTCATAGGGCACTTTACAATTCTGGAAAATTAAAAATTTTACGAATCCCATCATAAGACGGGGGCTATATGATGGTCCATTTAGAACAACCGCTATGCCAACATCATAAATTGTGGTTTAAATTTTTAAAAAAGTATTTCATTTTGTTACATGGAGTAATATAATTATAAAAAAGGTTAAAATATATAAGAAGTGCTAAAAAGCACAAATCCCTACCTACTAGGAAAATAAATTTGCTGCAATCAAATTAATGTTACATTTCACATGTTCTATCCATACGTAAAGTATTTATTTGTTAATATATTCTTATTAGTTTAAATAGATATACAGTAGAATGTTTATAATTACTGTTTTAATTGTTCGAGTTTCCCATAAATCGAGTTAAATTCGACAAAATAATAATAATAATAATAATAATAATAAATAAATAAATAAATAAATAAATAAATTTACTTATTTCCGAAAAAATTAGCAACACAGGGAAAAATTACTACATGTTTTTTATTGTTGTTTGACCAGTCTCATGTTCACTTCGCACGCCGAAGATATCAGCAGAAATATTCGCTCTTAAAAAAAAAACGGGTTTTGTATTTTTCCAAGGGTGTGTGAATAGGGGAGTATTATATCGGGCTGTTTCAATTTGGAGATAAAGTTATTCAACCAGATTTCAACCACTCCCTTTTTTCCCCTCTACTCCATGCGCAACTTCACACTTTCTAAAAATAGTTTAGTCGCACAAATTGCAGTTCGATTAGTTAAGTACTAGCATTCTGTTTATAGAATTATTGTTTTTCCAATATCGATTCTACAAAAAGGGTAAAGGAAATTCGTTTCATTAAAAGTGAAATTAGAAGCAGTAAAATGACTGGATAAGGGAAAAACAATTAAAAAACTTGCAGTCCAATGTGACGTAGGTGAAATTAAGGTTGGGGATTGGTGGAAACAGAAGCAAATTAGAAACGTTTTCTAGTAACAAATCTCGAGACTTATCATTGGACAGAAAATTTTCGACAATGGGATGTTCAGAAGATGGCGTGATGTTGCCACGCGTGAAAGGAACAATATATTTAAACAAAAAAAAAACAATTATAATTACTTTAAGACGTAATTAACTTATCTTCAGCAATTAATGAAAAAATATTATGTAAGTACATTTTTAATTGAAATTATTTTAAATTTAAAAATTATTTTTCTATTTCTATTTCAATTTAATTAAATTAATCATTTTGGATCATTTGAGTTTTCAATAATTCGACCTAGACCCGGTTCTTTCCACCTCGACTTACCAAGACTGTACTGTAGGAAAAAATATTATTATTATATTTTTTAGAGTTATTAGTACAGCTAGAAAAACTGCCAAGCTATTGGAAGAAATAACACATGACCGGAATTTTTTTTTCTTTCCTTTATCTTTCGAATGTGCCATAAATTTCTTGTGTTACAATGGAGGTAGAAATTGTGAAGATAATTTAGAAATGCTGTTGTTCGGTAGCTCTATCAAACAGGCTTCGATGATTTTCTGCACGCTATAAGTCATTCGATCACCAGTTATGTCAATTACTGCTACAAAAATGTCTTTTTCTAGCACATAAAAAGAGGGAGAAAATTGCGCTCTTTTCTGTGTTTATCTTTTTACCCTAAGACATATGCTCTATGCATTTAAGCCTGATTAGGATTTTACAGTTTTTATTGAACGGAGCAATGCCTTCAAAATTTCATTGTTGCAATATTAAACTTGAATAGCACAGATCTATCAAACTTAAAGTGTATTGACATGAAATGTTTATTTGTAAAAGACATTACTTCCCGAATGTTAATCCCTTTCGGTGATCAGCTGCACTAAATTATCATAGAAACCAGCATGCTTGGGAGGGTTATCACCTTTTGGTTACTTTAGAGATATATAGTTTCATGTTTGGTGACTTAGGTGAAAAATTTTATGCCAACGGAAGGTTCGAGAAAGGTGTAGAAGAGATATTTTCTGAATGCATCGCTAATCTAGGTGAGTTAATACTGTTCGAATAGCACAGATCTATCAAACTTAAAGTGTATTGACACGAAATGTTTATTTGTAAAAGACATTACTTCCCGAATGTTAATCCCTTTCGGTGATCAGCTACACTAAATCATCATAGAAACCAGCATGCTTGGGAGGGTTATAACCTTTTGGTTACTTTAGAGATATATAGTTTCATGTTTGGTGACTTAGGTGAAACATTTTATGCCAAATGAAGGTTCGAAAAAGGTGTAGAAGAAGTATTTTTCTGAATGCACCGCTTGTCTAGGTGAGTTAATACTGTTCTAATAGTGATAGAGTGTGGAATCCAATATGAGACAATATACAGCGGTCATGAAAATTAAAAAGAATTTCAGATTTTGTCGATTATCTCCAGACTAACTGGACAGAATTTAATGAAGTTTGGTTTGAGTGCAGATTGATATAACATTAAGAATTCAACAAGTGTAACACACATGAATAAATGTGCGTATTACACATCAGAGTCGGGAGGTTATGACAAAAGTGGCAGGCCTCCGTTGCCATAATGGTAGATTTCTCAGACATTGGTGGGAATGTGGTGGATCATTGGCTGTCTCCATATGAAGTACGTCGAGAATAAGTGATTATCCTGAACCAGAAATCTTGAATTGATCGGTTATTATGCCTGCAGAGATTTGATTATGTGGGCAGGCATTATGTTGGATGGCAGCTCAATCGTCCATGTATTTGAAAGAGTCATTGTGGGCGCTGTGATGTAAAAGCATGAAATCTTGGTGTCCTATGTACTCGCTTTCATAGATGCAGTTGGTCCTGATTTCATTTTAATTAAACAACGTCAGGCCTTATAGAACACATCTGTTCGACGATTCTTGAAAAGGAATTATTCCCCATATGAATCGGCGAACTAGATCTCCAGACCTCTAGCCTAGAGAGCAGGTCTGAAACGCTCTAAGGAGAGCATTTGCAACTCGAAATTTCTCTTCGAGAGCTATCTAAAGCCTGCGTTACTGAATAAGTGGAACCAATTAACCTAGGAACTCATAAACTGTCTAATTTCCAGTATGGAATCCCGGTACGATGCCTTTATATCCGTAAAAGTTCATCATACAACATATTTATCCATCTTCTTTTGTTTGATTC
>CM063511.1:148731777-148741777 GCA_032207245.1 Pardosa pseudoannulata | reverse complement strand
TCCAAAAATGGAAAAATATTTCATCAACGCTTCATTTCTACTTTTAATGCTATTACGCAGCATTTATTTATTAAATAATTATCGAGAAACTCATTTTGAAAGTAGATAGATTTCTTGTCTTTGCAAAAGCATGTCTTGAGAATTATAGCAAACCCATTGCAAATCCTAGCCTAAGGGTATTACCATCCATGCATGAACATAACTAGAAGTAGGTACAACTTATCAAAAATTGGCTCATAAAGTGAAAGTGCAGATTGCTTTTCTAGACAGTTTTGTAATATTTGATGTTTATGTTTGATATATTGTTCATCGTAAATCGTTTCTCTCCATTGTAATCAATAAAGTATTATTACTTTTTTGGCAAGATAGGTTCAAATATAATTATTTATTGTTATTAGACGATATTTCTATGCCACTTACCATTGAATTTTTCACGCGTTATTTAAGATGACAGTGGACTAATTTATTCTGTTCTGAATCAATGTGGTTGAATATTTAATATGTTGTTAACAATACACTTTTGCAAAAGCGGTTAAATATTATTTTACTTGATGTTAGTTATTAATTTTTCAAAAATGGCGGTATTATAAATACTCCCATTAACTAAATTAACATGTTTAGTAATTTATTGCGATATTTTTTTCGTTATACATGTCTACACACACACACACACACACACACATATATATATATATATATGTGTGTGTGTGTGTGTGTGTAACATATTCAGGATTTCTTCGCCAATCACAATAATAAAGTCATAATCACAATCACATAAGGTAGTCGTAGTTAACAACTTGTATTTCCATATCGAAATACGTAGGTCTTACGCTACACACCACATTCTGTCATCTAATGGAATATTTCTCTCGCCCTGTCACGTGACTATCAAAACTGGAAACACAACGAAGTCACTCTCATAATTTAGAACCTTAACCAACTTAAATTTTTACTGATATATATATATATATATATATATATATATATATATACATATATGAAATGTCGAGTGTTAAGGAGAGTGGAAAACAGTCTTTCTTGATAATAATAAGTTTATTAAATCATCCTTTCATTTAAGCAAAACTTGAGCCATTTTCATTTATTTGTCGGAGACATGCGTAGAGTGTTCACAGTTCTATGTCCACGCGGTAACTGACTGTTATCTGTTTGCAAACTCATCAAATCTTCAAAAATGCTTCCGCCTGACCGGATTATCCTAAAAGCTTACTCGAGCGTGGGCCTTTTTCATTTATTTTATTATTATAAAAGAGTTTCCTTTTTAAAATCGCTTATAACTCACTTAATTTCCAACTACCACTTTTTTAGACGTATATATATATATATATATATATGTGTGTGTGTGTGTGTATGTATATGTATATATATGTATATATATGTGTATATATATACATATTACTTTTAATTTTTTAATTAATATTTAAATTGATTTTATATAATTTTTGTTTTCTCTACTAGAGGACATTTACATATCTGTAGTCTTCCTTTTACGGTAGACAGTCCTCAAGGTTTAATTAATAGATATAGCAAAAGTTCTAAATGCAAAGTATTAAATTCCTTCTGCTAGTCACTTTTTGGTTTGGTTTGGTTTGATTTGGAGAGCTACGGTCTACTTTTTGCAACACGAGGGCTAATGAGACCGGGACCTACTGGCGATTCCAAACGGCTACGAACATCCATGCCATAGTGGGATTCGAACCCACGAACTCCGGTTTCGAAGGCCAGCACCCTGACATTCTATAAAATTCGTCACAAATGCATTTACTAACACATTTTTAATATATTAAGAATACAAAAATTAGAAATATAATGATAGTAATTAAATAATTTATATAGAATTCATAATATTTGTATTTTCAGGGAGTTTCATGAAGATAATTGTAATGGTTTTTTAGAGAAGGCGATCTTTTGCAAGAATGGAGCGAATACCCTGCGCATGCGTCGCAAAATATAAAGCTACTATCCTATAGTGCAAAGGACAAATACTTTATTCAGTAAGTTTTTGTCCAATATAACAAGCACAATTCACCAACATGTTATTACATATTATTACCACTTTTACATTAACATCTTTACAATAAAGTTGATTTTAACATATATCATTACATTCTATTTGTCTTACTGTCGAACTTATTGCTGAACACATTGTACTGTAAATTCAAGCCAAGTTCTTTAATTCACCTCTGGTGGTATCTACTATTTTAAGGTATCCATCTACGTTCAAAACGTCATTTTTTGCGCAAAATCATATTTTTTTATTTCTCTATTGTAAAATTTCAACTTTTAGGCTTCTAAATCTGTTTTTGTTTTGTCTCTATGGCATTTTAAAGTAAAGTTACATCTGTTTAAACATCAGTGACAGCTGTCAAAACAAAACGGAAGTAACGACTTCGGCACCGGAAAGGGTGAATTTTTTTACAAAACTTTTTAAATTTTCATGAAGATTAGTTATAACAGTTTTGTAGTATTTTTAATAATTAGCAACTTGGCAATTAGAAGGTTTTAAAGCAAGAAAGTGTGGGGAATTTTAAACATGTATTTCAATTTTTTAACATTTAAAGTTGCTTTCATAATCTTCAAATGCGTTTTTCTCAGAACGGTATTTTTAATAAAATGTTGAAACTTGAAATGTGATTTCTCAAAAAGTTCTTAAAATATTTTGTTGAAAATTATTATGAATGCTTTTGATAGTATTTACTAGTGAATGACCTAAAAGCTTTAACTTAGCTAATTTTTAATGATGTTACACTCATAGTTAGCTATAAAGGTAAAGAAAATTCGTTAAAAATTCAATGGGTATGATTTGGAAAGGACCAAAATTTTTTTACCAAACCTAAATTAAGCAAAAATTTTAGGTGTTTCACTTGTCCAGTGTATAAGAAATGTGTTGCATCAAAAAATATTGAAATAATTTAATTTATTAAAAAATTAGACCTTTTGAAAAAACCCGATTTCTTTACTAAATTTTCTTTATTTATTAGAAATTTTATAAAAACGTCTCCAGGAATAAATTTTTTAAGTGCAATTCTCTATGTAATTCTCTATATTAAGTGTAATTCTTTAATATAAAAAAGTAAATCTAAAAATGTAAAAACATGAACTAGTTTTTACGTTTAAAGAAAAAAGTTCTCCGAACGTAGACGGATACCTTAAAGAACTGTGTAATGTGATATCATCGCAACATTTGTGGGGAATTAAAGAATTTAAATTTATCTGTGAATCATAAACCTTATTCCATCTCGTTCATTTTGTGAAACTTTAAATATGACATATTTTGTTAGAACATTAGTGTTCCGGTTTTTATAGCTTATATTTTATACTACCTGTAAATACCTGTTGTTTACGTTGTGTAACTTTAAAAATAATTTTTTCAAACGTTAGTGTCTTTATAATCTTTGTTTTGTTTTGTTGTAATGCAAATAAATATAGCTTATTTTGCCTAATATCGAAAAATAAATTTTTATGCGCATATTTTATGTATTTTAAATTTACTCAGATGTGCACACAGAAAAGCTCAAACCGTCTTTTTTCCCCTTAGGTACGGGGATGTTTGTAACACAGCCACAAACCAAATAATGTGAAATCTGAGATAAAACTTTTTAAAGTTTAAAATATGCACGAAATTGAGGCATAATGTAAATAAATTAAATTGTCATAAATGTCGTCCCATTTAAGATATGATAAAAGTATGAATTTTAAAATATGTAGGAATGTTCGCATCTTAATAAAACAAATAATAATAGAAAATGTTGGAAATTTAATAAATCGGATATATTTAAAAAAAAAAACTCGTTTAAGAAAATGTAGTAACTTTCCAAACTTAAAATCTTTAGTATGATAGTCTTAGATAATAAGTTCTGTTCCTTATAAAATGATTCTTTTACAAATACTTTAATAACTCTTTAGCTTTAAAAAATATTTTCTATTTCCATTTCAAGTAGTATATTTTTAAAAATAATATAAATTATTTACACGAATGAAAAAAAATAAATTCATTCACCTGCAACATATTTTTGAAATATGTATAGTTATAAATAAATAATGTCAAATAGGAGTAAAATATTTATGTTATTCTATAAACTAAAATTTAAAAGGTATCAGACATTAAAAAAGTATTATTTTAGTAAATTTAGAATTTATAAAATTAATAGCTTTATAAAGCAATAAAATAAAATATAGTGTTCATATTAATATAATTTTGGTTCACAGAATTAAAAGATAATTAGCTTCTATTTGATATTAAAAAACTAGTTTCTGACTTACTAATTAACAAAGTATTTAGAGGGTAATTGCATTTTTACTTTTTTACTTGGTGTATACATATTTTCTGCTTTTTGAGCATATTGCTACACATAAATTCAATAATTAACTAAATAAACTTTATACAGATAGGTCCCTATTAATGATTTAAGAAAAATTGTATTCTAAATAGAGAAAACTTTATAAAGATGCTAAAAATAAGCTGTTATAATGAAATTTTCCAGCTTGAAAAGTATCATACCCCTTTAAATATAATGAAAACTTCATTGAACTTGGTTTGGTGTGGTTTGGAAAGCTACGGTCATTTTTTTAATTGCCCAAGGGTTAATTAGACCAGTACCTACAATTATTTTTTTCATTGCAACACCAGAAAGTAAATTGATAATTAACGATGAATCATCACACTTATGTATCTCAATTATTATTTAAATAAATATTAATGATCATTTTTTTTATAATTTTATTTATTTTTTATCTCACGAGTCAACTAAAATCGCTAATTTAACGTGTCCTTCATGTTTAAAAAACTACTATCGTGGATATCGACTTCCTGCTATTTGGTACCACGACGTTAATTCATTTCTATGTCTTACAATTATTATTTAAACAAATAATAATGATCATTTTCTTTTATAATTTTATATTATTTTGTATCTTACGAGTCAACTAAAATCGCTATCTTAATGTGCCCTATATGTTTAGACTTATATTTAAAAGAGCAAATAAAATTTCATTTCATTGTAATTGCATCGTGTACTTAAATCTTATAATTTTATTTTCTGCCTAAAATCAAGTACCCCTAAATTTAACTTATTTCTTTTTACTGCAATTATACTTCCCGAAATCAAGTATAAACTTCCTAAAATTCTAAAATCAAGTTTAAAATCCTCTATTTTACGCTAATTTTTCAGTTAATCCTTTTTATGTGTATAAAATGTCTGATGCCACTGAACTAGAAAACTTTGGTCCACGAAAACTTCCACCAATAAAATTCGCCTTATAATTATTCAACAACAAGAAATCGCATGTGAAATTAACATACTTATTTTTGGAAAAACAAATATAATCTGATTTTACTGTTATAGCGTCTTGTACTTTTAATACTTGTCAATACTTTTTATGATTATGAAATGTTTGAGACCTCTGAACTGGAGGAGTTTAGTCTATGAAAACTTCAACCCACAAAAATTGTTTCATAATTATTATTCAATAACATTAAATCGCATATGAAATTAACAGACTCATTTTTAAAAGTGCAGATCTCATTTCATTGTAATTGCATAGTGTGCTTAATTCTTATAATTTTATTTTCTGCCTAAAATCAAGTACCCTAATTTTACTAATTTCATTTTTTAATTATACTTCCCTAAATTAAGTATAAGTTTCCTAAAATTCTAAAATCAAGTTTAAATTCCTCCATTTTACGCTAACATTTGAGTCATTCCTTTTTATGTGTATAAAATGTTTGAGACCAATGAACTAGTACGCTTTGTCCAGGAAGTTTAGTCTACGAAAACTTCAACCCACGAAAATTCCCTTATAAATATTCAATAACAGGAAATCGCATGTGAAATTAACATACTTATTTGGGAAAAAATAAATATGATCTCATTTTACTGTTATTGCATCTTGTACTTTTAATAGTTTTCAATACATTTTATGTGTATGCAATGTCTAACACCACTGAACTAGAGGTTTTTGCCCATGATAATACGGCGTGATTTTAAGAAAATTTCAACTCACAAAAATTGCCTTATAATTATTATTCAGCAATAGTAAATCGCATGTGAAATTAGTACACTTATTTAAAAAAAAAACATTTCACTGTTATTATATCGTGTACTTAAACTTTATTTTTATTTTCTGCTCAAAACCAAGCATTCCTAATTTCAATTTATTTCTTTTTACTGCAATTGTAATCCTTAAAATCAAGTACAGAGAACTCCGCTTAATGTGATCAGTTTGGGACACCATAATTCAGATAACAATAAACGATATGCAAAATTAGATAAATTTACCCACCCCCCTTTCACCCGTACTAAATTTCAAAACAAAATAAAAAAAAACACACCTTATATTATCCTGCATTTATGTATATTATCCTTTAAAACATGAGAATTGTATGCATAATTAAAAAATTGATCAGTTGTTCGTAAAATTTCGATCTTTTTTTTAACGTTAAATCATTTCGCTTTCTGGCTTCCATATCGAAAAGCTGCATGTAAGCAAGGCATAAAATGTGAATACGTTCCTTCACAGTTCCAATTAGAATGTGTTGCCTTCTCCTTATCTGACAACCATTGACCACCAGAAGGGTGTGCGTATTTCTGAAAAATTTCAAGAACGTGTAATGTCCCACTCCTTTGTTCATTCCCCATTTCCCTAGTTGGAAGAGGGAGTATATTCAAAAATTCAAACAACAGCGAATGAAAAGAAAGAATGGGTTTCTTCTGAATAGATTGTGAATATTCTTTTGCCAGTTAAAATGAGGTTCGAAAACTGATAACATTAACCAATGTAATGATCACATAAAATGATAATTTTAACATACACGTGAATAGAGAAAATCGAGACCAAGTGATTTCGATAACAATAAGCGATTGATAACTTTAACCGCGATCACATTAAGCGAGTCCGCTGCATAAACTTTCTAAAATCCTAAAATCAAGTTAGAAATTATTCACTCTACGCTAATTTTTGAACCAGTACTTTTTGTAAGTATGAAAATGTCTGAGACACTAAACTAAGAGGCTTGAGCGAGGAAGTTCAGTCTACGAAAACCTCAGCCCACGAAAATCTCCTTATAATTATTATTGAAATACAGTTAAACGCATGTGATAATAGTATATATATATTTTTTTTAATGAAGAAATATAATTAATTATCTCAAATTTCTCAAAGGATATTGATAGTTATAAAACCAGAAAATGTAAAGACGAATTTGTAAGTGTGCATAAACCTTGCTAACTATTCAAAAGTTTCTTTAAATAGTTTCTGCGTTAATTTAGTTTCGATGTGAGTTTTTAGAAAATTAAATACTGCAACCATCATCATCTTTGAAATTATCCTTTCTACGCTAATTTTTTAACCAGTGCTTTTTGTAACTATGAAAATGTGTCAGACACTGAACTAGAGGGCTAGAATGAAGTTTAGTCTACAAAACCCTCAGCCCACGAAAATCTCCTCTTAATTATTATTAAAATACAGTAAAACGCATGTGGTAGTAGTATTCATATTTTTAAATGAACAAATATAATTAATTAGTTCAAATTTCTCAAGGGATAATGATGGTTATAAACACCAGAATATGTAAAAATGAATTTGTAAGTGAGCATAAAACTTGCTAACTATTTAAAAGTTTTTAAAAATAATTTTTGGGGTAAATTTAGTTCCGGGGTGAATTTTTAGAAAATTAAATACAGAAACTGTCATCATCATTGAAATTCTCCTTTCAACGCTAATTTTTGAGCTAGTACTTTTTGTAAGTATGAAAATGTCTGAGACACTGAACTAGAGGGCTTGAGCCAGGAAGTTCTGTCTACGAAAACCTCAGCCCACGAAAATCTCCTTATAATTATTATTAAAATACAGTAAAACACATGTAATATTAGTATACATATTTTTAAATGAACAAATATAATTATCTCAAATTTCTCAAGGGATGTTGATGGTTATAAACACCAGAAAATGTAAAGATGAATTTGTTAGTGTGCATAAACTTTGCTAACTATTTAAGAGTTTTTTTAAAATAGTTTTTGAATTAATTTAGTTCCGGTGTGAGTTTTTAGAAAATTAAATACATCAACTGCCATCATCATTAAAATTCTTTTTTCTATGCTAATTTTTGATCCAGTACTTTTTGTAAGTAGAAAATGTCTGAGACACTGAACAAGAGGGATTGAGCCAGGAAGTTCAGTCTACGAAAATCTCCTCGTAATTATTATTAAAATACAGTAAAACGCATGTGATAGTAGTATACATATTTTTAAATGAAGAAATATAATTAATTAGCTCAAATTTCTCAAGGGATGTTGATGGTTATAAACATCAGAAAATGTAAAGATGAATTTGTAAGTGTGCATAAACATTGCAAACTATTTAAAAGTTTTTTTAAATAGTTTTTGCGTTAATTTAGTTTCGATGTAATTTTTTAGAAAATTAAATACAGCAACTGTCATCATCATTGAAATTCTTCTACGCTAATGTTTGAACCAGTACTTTTTGTAAGTAAGAAAACGTGTGAGACACTGAACTAGAGGGCTTAAGCCAGGAAGTTCTGTCTACGAAAATCTCTTTATAATTCTTATTAAAATACAGTAAAACGCATGTGATAGTAGTATACTTATCTTTAAAAGAACAAATATAATTAATTAGCTGAAATTTCTCAAAGGATGTTGATGGTTATAAATACTAGAAAATGTAAAGATGAATTTGTAAGTGTGCATAAACATTGCAAACTATTTAAAAGTTTTTAACGTTAATTTAGTTCCGGTGTGAGTTTTTAGAAAATTAAATACTGCAACAGTCATCATCATAAAAGCTGTTATTAATCGTATTGTTGTTGTTTTTGTTATCACTATTCTAAACATTTGCAACAGACTGCAAACATCGCTTTCAAAAGTGAAAGGAATAACAACGTAGACGAAACGCCGAGCCGTATTTACGTTAAGCTTCTAAGGTAAAGAAAAAAATTTCCTGCATATTTCATTTCTCTAACAGATTTATTCAGCGTTGTGCATAGTCTATGGGTGCAGGAAAGGAAGAAAAAAACTCTGAAAAAGAGAGAGAGGGGAAAAAAATATGAAAACCAACTCCAACAGTCGCTCGTCTGTCGGTTAGCATCGTGAGCCCCAGTTTCTCTCATTCAAGTTACGGGCACCTGTTTCGAAAACCCGCTCTGTCGGAACACTATTTCCACCCGAAACGTCACTTTTACATTCTGCGCGGAACGTTCGAAAGCACTTTCCATCCCAACCCTTTCACTCACGGAAAAGAATCTACCTTCAATACTTCTTTTTTGTTTCTTTGTTTGTTTTCTCCATATCTTCAGTGACAAAACAGATTCGCCAATAAATGGATATTCCGATGGAATTCGATTTTGTCCACTTCGTCTGGAAAAGGGGATTCCGAAAGAGATAGAAGTTACTGTGTTTGTTTATTTATCGGATAGCGCGTGCGCGATGACGTAATGTGATAGGGGGGCCGTATTGTTGTTTGGAACATAGTATGTGATGTAATTCGCTCGTACACGTGCTTCTGACTCTCAAGTGCCAAGTGGATACAACCAAATTGTGTGCGCCTAAAAAATATTTTGTTTAGAATTCTAGGCGAAGATCGTACATTCTTATATTAGGATTTATTTCGTTGCCTTTTTTTGCACGTACAATTTTTCTGGTGAGCTGTGATATGATTTCTTCGAAATGTTATTATCCCCGATGATTTTCTGATTTTAACCTTTTAGCCACTGGTGTTAATGCCCTACATCTGGTGTGGAAATTTATTACTTTGCTTCAATAATAAAAGGTAAGATTTTTTTTTCTTTTTATCTTGACTATACATTTAATACAGATGCAATAATCTTTATTGTGCATTAAACACATTGCCGATGTAATTCTGATATGTATGGCAATGTGTTTAATGGTCAAATGCCAATTTATTAGTGAGATATATCTATGCACTTTTTTTTATATTTAAACACTTTTTTATATTAAAACTTTTAAAT